>CM053581.1:420036799-420060013 GCA_028627135.1 Pseudochirops cupreus
AGAGAGAGAGACAGAGACAGAGAGACAGAGAGACAGAGAGAGACAGAGGGGGAGAGAGAGAGAGAGAGACAGAGGGAGAGAGAGAGAGACAGAGAGACAGAGAGAGAGACAGGATAGACAGAGAGAGAGAGAGAGAGAGAGAGAGAGAGAGAGAGCAAATGGAAGGTTAAAAATGGGTGCTAATCTCAAACTTCATTTCCTTTCAGGACTGGGTTTAGGAATAATATTAAAGAATTATAGTTCTTTGGGTTTTTTCCATTACTGTTCCAGAAAGAGTGTGTATGTGAAGAATCTATTTTTAAATAAATTCCAAATCAGAAAGTCACAGATTGTTTTAAGGAAAACATTTTTTAAACCTAAACTTTCTATGGAAAAGTGAATTATTTGTATTTCTTATGCCCCCTTCTAAATGCTCCCTTCTACAATAACATGCACTAAGCAGGTTTTATTTATCTGTGTATATGCCACTTCAGTTCAGTGCCATTCAAATTAATCCAATTCAAACAAACTCACTTCAAATACATCGGTTTAATTCAGTTCAGCACCTGTGTGCCAGGCACTAGGCATTAGATTAGGGATACAAGGACAAAAGAAAAGTCCTTACCCTCAGGGAGTTTACATTGTTCTGGTAAAATACAATCTGAAGAGTCTGACATTTAAATATGTCAATGAATCTGATCTCATCTATGTGGGTATCCCCCTCTACCCCCATCCATACCTGCCCATCCCATCCATGGCCTCCCCTGAATCTTCCATAGGCTACGTAGCCAATTTCTCTGGTTCTCTTGATATTCTTTGGATACTAGTAGAGCACAGGTGCAGCTAGGCAGCACAGTGGATAGGGCATCAGGATTAAAGTCAGGAAGGCTCATCTTCCTGAGTTCAAATCTGGACTCAGACACTTACTAGCTGAATGACCCTGGGCAAGTCACTTAACCCTTTTGCTTCAGTTTCCTCATCTGTCAAATGAACTTGAGAAGGAAATGGCAAATCACACAATGGGATCACAAAGAGTCTGTGATTGAAAGTGACTGGGCAACAAGAAGAAGAGCACAGGGGCTATCAGTCAGAGATTCCTCATCATCATGTGACCAGCCGCACTTTCTTCTCTGGTCACTCATTCATCTCTTTTCTGACATCCTTTCTGCTGCTTCTATTGTGCAATCACTGTTTTGTAAAGGGTTTAAGGTCTACTTGTTCCCACTATGCCCCTCTCCATTACCATTCTTCAGAGACCCTTGGTCATCACAGCATCACAAGCAGAATAATGTGGAAGACCTTTGCTTTAGGGAGAAGTTCGTTATGATTCAAAGCACTGCACAATTCCTATGGGCACTCAAGCCCTTTCTTTTCCTGCTGTTTGGGAACATTAACACAGATAATGATAACCCAGGGAAGGGAATGAAGGGGCCAAAGGAAAGGTCAGACAAAGCTCTAGGAATATTTGAAGAAAGAATGAGCTCTATAAACTGGAGGGGATAGTGGAAGGCTTCATGGAGAAGGATGCATTGAACTCACAAAGAAAGTGGGATTCTCAAAGTGAGAAAAGGAGGGAGTGAACTCCACACAGAAATATAAGATCATTGATATGGAGCAGAAAGGGACCTGAAGAACCGTCTAGTCCAGTGGTTCTCAACCTTCCTAATGCTGTGACCCTTTAATACAGTTCCTCATGTTGTGGTGACCCCTAACCATAAAATTATTTTCGTTGCTTCTTCATAATTGTAATTTTGCTACTGTTATGAATCATAATGTAAATATCTGCTATGCAGGATGTATTTTCATTGTTACAAATTGAACATAACCCACAGGTTCAGAACCGCTGATCTAGTCTAACCCTACTCATTTTATAGATAGAGAAACTGAGGCCCTGGGAGAAAACACGACTGAAGCTTTTTAGATCATAGATTTAGAGCTGAAAGGAACCTCAGAAGACATCTAGTCTAACTCCCTGATTTTACAGATGAAGGATCTGAATACTAGAGAAAGAACATGACATGGGACGCTAGAATCAGCCATTTCAAATTGGAAAGGGCTTTAAGGGCCCTCTAGTAATTTTACAGATAAGGAAACTGAGGGCCAGAAAGATTAGATAAATGACTAGTCCAGGGTCAAACAGTTAGTAAGTAGTCAGAATTTGAACCTTTGACTGCAGAGCTATATATTCTCTACCACACTACCTCCCAATGGCTCCTGCTAACTATTTATGGACTTTATTCTGTTTCTCTGTAAAATGTAATGTTTGTGCATGATGATCTCTGAGGTTCTTTCCAACTCTGCCTCTATAAACTTATGATTAGCCCTTTGGAGTAGCTCAGAGTGTAGCCAAATGTAATTCCTTAAAGCCCCATGCAATAAATAAAGTCACCCTAACTTTTCTAAGCCTCAGTTTACTCATCTGTGAAATGAGTGGTTTGGAGTAGATGAACTCTATTCCAACCACCAGGTGGCAATGTCAAGCAAAGAAGGATGTCTTGCTATTTACTGGGGAGGGAGTAGAGAGGGGAAACTCCCCGCTCCTCCCTTCTTTTGTGGAAGTATGACTTTTTTCAGCTCCCTTGAAGGTAGAACTTGAGTTTAGCTGTGTTCCCTCCACTCTACTTTCAAATAGTGATGGCCAGTCCATTGAACATAAAAGTAAAATGATTCATACTTTGTTCCCTTGCAGCTTGGGTTTTCTTATGAGTTCTCTCTCTAACGTGCTATGCTCTAGCCCCCAGCCAGTTTGCATGAATGACACCAAAATTGGATTTTAAAAACCTCAATACTTTCAATCCACTCCCTTTCTGCATTCCTGCCTCTATTTTCAATTGCATCACCAGCATTCAAGAAGAGCTGGCAAAGATTCAAATAGCCATCTGGATTTTAATATGGTGACACATAGATACTGAGAAACACTTAAAACAACACCACTTGCAGGCATAGCAGTACTAAAAGTGACCACAGTCTTCTCATACAAGACTGGAAAGTATAGGTAAGAGAAGAGTGGATGATTCCCTCTCTGTCCATTTCTCCATTAGAGAATAGGTAAAGAAAGAGAATAAATGGGGTAGATAATTGGTCAAGGGAACTCATACCCTAGGAAAGCAGAGGAAGAATCCTCTAAGGTGGTATCACAAACAACCTTATTCTGGAATGTAGTAGCTAGCAATCATTGGGGCTCTGCCTCATCATTGGGTAGTAACAATGTCCACTGGCATTCAATTCACAAACACAGAGTTCAGCATATCGGCTCAGGCTCTTCTTATGCCAATTACTACCATTCTCCCCATTACCTAGAAAGATCAAAAAGTGTCTCCATTCCTGTGTCTTGTTTGTTTGACTTGGATTACCCCCAACACAGCTCTCCTAATGTCAAGCTTCTGGGTAGTTGTCCCTAAGCCCAGGTTGTAAACCCCTTTGAACATTAATGAATGGGGTGGAAGAGCACTGCACTAAATCTTGATATAAATAGAAAATTGAGATAGACTCTGATTTTCAGAAGCTCACATTATAAATTTGAAAGCTAACACACAGGAGAATTCAGATGTGAAATAGATGCCAAGGCTCACAGGTCCTTCTTCTTACCAGAAGGATTATAGTTGGTGATTTCTTGCTCATTGAAGGATTTAACTTAATAGGAAGGGGAGATCTTAGTGGGATCTGAGCAGAAGGTGTGGTTAGGTGATGAAAAACAGCTCTACCCTCTAAAGTTCGGATCTGGGTGGGAAGATCAGGCTGTAGATTTGGAGGAATGGCACCCACTTTGGTCTGGTCAATTCAACCCTTTTTATCCTTCTTTTTACCTCCTTAGGCCGCCATAGCTTTCCTTTCCCATCTTCCCAGCTGAGAACCTTGCCTACTATTTTGCTGAAAAAGTGAAACCATTTCCTAAGAGACCCTTTTTGCCCCCTCATCATCACTTCACATCAGTTAGATGTTTTCTACCACTGTCTTTTGCTTCATTCCTATCTTACAGGAAGAGATGGCCTTTTCTCTTGCCAAAGTAAACCACTCTTCATGTGCAAATGATGCCATTCCAATTCATCTTTTTCTGATTTCTCCCCTCTATCATCCCAATTCTCTCACTTTTCTTCAATCTCTCCCTATTAGTTACTTCCCAAGAATGTTTCCCCCATCCTCAAAAGTATCCTCACTTGACCCATCCATCCTTGCTAGCTGTTAGTCCATATCTCCCCTCCTTTTTGTGTTAAACTAGGCACTTGAGAGTGCCGACTACAACCAATGTCTCCACTTCCTTTCCTTCTACCCACTTCTTAACTTTCTACTACTTGGCTTCTGATCTCATCAGTAAACTCAAACTGCTCTCTCCAAAGTTACTACTGATCTCTGCAGAAAGTACAGTGGCCTTTTCTCAGTGCTCATTATCCTTGACCTCTCTTCAGTTTTTGACACTGTCAATCACTCTCCTCTTTGATACTCTCTTCTCTCTAGGTTTCCAAGGCACTACTCTGTCTTAGTAGTACTCTGTCTTCTTCTATGAACACTCTTTAGTTTCCTTTGTTGAAGTTCCATTCAACTCGTTCCTGCTAAGGATGGACATCACTCAGGGCTTGGTCTTGGGCCCTCTTATTGTCTCCTTCTATACTGTTTCACTTTGTGTTCTCAGTGGTTCCCATGGATTCAATTATAATTTCTAAACCAGTGATTCTCATATTGACTTATCCAACCCTAACCTCTCTTCTATTCAATTAAATAAACATTTATTAGGTACCTACTATGTTCCAGGTGCTGTGTTAAGATAACCTACTGTCCTACAGCTCTACCTGTTGGACATCTCACACTGGATACCCCATAGGCACCTTAAACTCTGCATATAAAAAACTAACTCATTATCTTTCCCCACAAATACTCCCCTCTTCCAAACTTCCCTATTACAATTCCTTGTACCCCAGGTATCATCCTCTATTCCATATTCTCTTTCATGCTGACTCTCACACATCCAATCTGTTGCCAAGTCTTGTAGATTTTAACATCATTAACCTTTCTCATAAATTCCCATTTCTCTCTCTTGAAACTGCTACCACCTTGCTGCAGGTCCTCATCATCTCCCTCCTGGATCATTGTAATAACTTATTCTTTGTGCTCCCTGTCTCCAGTCTCTCCCAACTAAATCCATTCTCCATGCAGCTGCCCATTGATTTTCCCAATATGTAGGTATGATCACATCATGCCACCCCCCCTCCCCTGCCATTCAACAAACTCCAAAGGTTCCATGTTACCTCTATTATCAAATATAAAACCCTCTGTTTGGCATTCAAAGTCTTGCATAATCTGACCCCTTTCTACCTTTCCAGTCTTCTTATACCTTTATCACCCTTGTATGCTCATCATACAAGGCCTCCTTGAGGTTCCTCATATAAGATATTCCATCTCTCCACTCTGTGCATCTTCCTTGACATGAGACATCCTCATGCCTGGAATTGTCTCTATCCTCATTTCTACTGCCCTGGCTCCCTTGGCTTCCTTTAAGTCCCAGAAAAAGATATCCCACCTTCCATAGGAAGCCTTTCCACAGCCTCTCTATTAACGCTAGCATCTTCCCTTTGTTGATTATCTCATTTTATCCCAAATTTATCTTGTTTGAAGATAATTATTTACATATTGTCTCCTCTATTAGACCACGAGCTCCTCCAAAGCATGGACTGCCTGTTGTTGTTCTTTCTATGTCTAGCCTGTAGCACCGCTCCTGGCACCTCGTAGGCACTCAACAAATGCCCACGAGAGGAATAACAGATGGATCCTCCAGCGTTCACTGATTATTTGGGCAGATCAAGAAGCTTGGTGGTCAAAGTGAGTGTCCTACAGCTGGCACCATGACGTGTACTACCCCATCCCCAGACTCCACGCCTGTTTCTACTCTACGTCCAACTCTTTTTCTCTTTGAGTTCCAAAATGCTACCCTGTATTAATTTGTTTTTATTTGGTACATGTTTATTAGCTCCACATTAGCTCCATATTAGCTCTGGAGAGCAGAGATTATTGCTTTTTTGTCTTTGTAACCCCAGTGCCTGGCATAAAGTAGGCACTTTAAAACTACTCATTGTTTAATTATTGATTCTGCCTCAAAATCAATGATCCTATGAACCTAGAAATCACAGATGTCCACCCCAGAGTCATGGGCAGGTCCTATCTTTTCTTCACCACAACCTTCTTCCCATATCAGGCTCTATTTCCTTCCCTAGGGCCTGATTTCTATCAAATTTAGTTTCCCTAATTGACCTCTCATCAGGGATGAAATCATTTGAATTTGTGCCTGATGAGTCAGTGAAGTGAGTCTGTTGGAAACAACAGGTAAGGTCCACACCTTCAAGGCTATGGGGACAACTGGGCACAAAGTATGCACTTCTAAAGTTGCAGTCAGAAGTCATAGTCCCCCTCCCCCAGTTTCTTATTACTCTCTCTTAACTCCCAGCAGCCCCACACGCAGGCAGAGGTGCCTGGCGGCCAGCACTGAGTGGTAATTTATCATCTTTCTTGGCAGGCTTCCTACTCCATCCTGCACCTGCCTCCTTGAAAGAAAACAAGACATCAGATATTTATTCAGATAATGGAGAAGCTGATCAGCCCAGGAGCTGCACAATGCCGAGTTACCCAGGATAAAAGGGACAACTTTTTATGCATTGCTCTCGACATATGCATCCCTTTCCTGAAGATTTATGACATTCAAGATGAGAAGTATTGTTAAGAGAATCAAACCTCTCACAGCCCCATGGCAGAGATTAAACTTACTATCAATACGCTCCTATAGGCGGAGTCAACTGGCAAGTTTCATAAATCCTTCACACCTGCGCCCTTTCTGTCAATGGAAGTAGGAAAAGATGGGACCAATACCAGCACCTTAACTTTCTTAAACCATTATGTCATGGACTGTGTTTTGAGTTCAGGAGCAGTGGAAATTGACCAAATGAGTTCATTACAATCCCAGGAACAATGCATAGCAGGCTTGATGTGATGTACTAGTGTACTCTGGAGTCTGAAGAATGGGATTCAAATCCCACCTCCAGCACAAATGTCTGTAGTACCTTGGGTAAATTACCTAATATCTCTGGGCCTCAGTTTCCTCCTTTGTAAAAGGAGAAAAATTGGATCAGATGATCTTTGAATTCCCTCCCAGCCTATCTATGTGACTTTTATGAAAGGTGGTTGAGGCACAATAGTATTACATTGCAATCATATACCACAACTTGTTCAGTGATTCCCCAATTGATGGATATTCCCTCAACTTCCAATTCTTTGCCATCACAAAAAAGAGCTGCTATTAATATTTTTGTACAAATAGGTCCTTTTCCTTTTTTTTATCTCTTTGGGATAAAGACCTAATAGTGGTATTCCTGGGTCCAAGAGAATGCATCACTTTATATCCCTTTGGACAAAGTTCCAAGTTGCACTGCAGGATGGTTGGATCAGTTCACAACTCCACCAACAGTATGTTAGTGTCCCTGTTTTTCTTCATTTCCCCCAATATTTGTAAATTTCCTTTTTTTGTCATATTAGCCAATCTGATAGGTGGGAGCCCTCAGAGTTGTTTTTCTTTGCAGTTTTCTAATCAATAGTTATTTAGGACATTTTTATATGACTATAGATAGCTTTGATTTCTTCTTCTGAAAACTGCCTGTTCATCTTTTTTTTTTTGCCAGTTATCAATGGGGAAATTACTTGTATTTTTTAAAATAAATTTGCCTCAGTTTTCTGTATATTTGAGAAATAAGGCCTTCATCAGAGATACTTGCTTAATTTTTTCTCCCAGTTTTTTTGCTTCTGTTCTAATCAGTTCCTCTCTAGCTGAACCTCCAACAGGAATAGAGATACTGAATGGTTTCTCTCAAGTGGCAAAGCACATGGTGCTGATTCCACTCCAGTAGAAATGTATAAGGCAGGGGTCCATTGCTTATGCAGAAGTTGACTGAAATTTTCCATAAAGTATGGTCAAAGGAAGTCGTCCCCCAGGAGTATAAGGATGCCTCCATTGTCCATCTCTATAAAGGAAAAGGAAATAGGTTGTCCTGTGACAACCAAAGAGGAATCTCTCTCCTAGTCACTGTTGGCACAGTCCTTGCTAGAGTACTCCCTAATTAGCTGATTAATCATTTGGAAGCTAATCACCTGCCCAAGAGTCAATGTAGCTATAGAAAAGGCCACAGAACAGTCAACATAGTGTTTGCTGCTCAACAATTCCAAGAGAAACACCAGGAACAGAACAGAGGTCTGTATACAATTTTTGTGAACCTGACCAAAGCCCTTGATACTGTCAGTCATGAGGGCTTCTAGAAGATCATGGTGAAATTGGGTTTCCTGGTAAATTTATCAGCACTGTATGCCAGTTTCCTGGTGGTATGCTTGCACAGGTTCTGGATGAAGGACTATGCTCTCTCATACTTCCTAATCACTAACAGAACAAAGCAGGGTTGTATGCTTGTTCCCATACTCTTCAGCATGATGTTTTCTGTGTTGTTGTCAAACATTTTCAATGAAGAGAAAAACAGTATCAAAATCAGCTTCTGTACTGATGATAAACTATTTAACTTGAAAAGGTTACAAGCTAAGACCAAAGTGGAGGGGGATTTGGTGCACCACTTTTTGTTCACAGATGATTATGCACTTAATGCAGCCTCTGCAGCGAAATGCAACAGTGAATGGATTGATCCTCTGCCACCTGTGCTAATTTTGAACTGGCCATCAACACCAAGAAATTGGAAATTCTCCACCAGCCAGCCCCACACCATCTGTGCATGGAACCATTGGTCATAGTAAATGGAGAAAGTTTGAATGCTGTGGATAAGTTCACTTACCTTGGCAGTATACTTTCCAGGAATGTACACATAAATGATGAGCTTGACCCATGCATAAACAGAGCTAGCTCAGCATTTGGGAGGCTCCAAAAAACAAAGTGTGGAAGAGAAGAGGAATCAGGCTGCACACCAGACTGAAGTTCTACAAAGCTGTCATGCTGATTCCACTGTCGTATTACGCCTGTGAAACCTGGACTGTGTATCAGTACTATGCCAGAATATAGAACTGTTTCCATTTGAATTGTCTCAGAAAGATCCTGAAGATTACCTAGTAAGGTAAGGTAACAGAGACTGCAGTCCTCTAGAGCTAAACTTCCAAACATTCAAACTCTACTGCAGACAGCACGACTCCAGGGAGCTTGTGTTTTGGCTTCACCCAAATTTTATTGAATATTTACAGTTACTCATACCTCTTTCAACCTACCTTGTTTTCAAGTTGTCCTCTTGACAATTTTGCTTAACTGTATATATGTGGTTCTTGTGTGGGCAGTACCCTTGTCTAAATCCTATATAATGTAAACCTTCCAGAGCCTGGATGGGAGGAAGCCACACCTCCTTTCCGACTTGCTCTGTTCTCCCAAACAAGCTAATACATTTCTTTCTAAAACTATCTCAGATTTCAAGGTCTGTTTTCATGTATAACAAGAAAGCAAAGAAGATTGAGAGAGAATAGAGGTAAGAAAGAGGGAAAGAGAAGGGAAAAAGGGCTGGGAAAGAGAGGGAGACAGAGATTCAGAAGGATTCAGCAGAGGGAGAGGTCAAGAGCTAGAAAGGGAGAGGAGAAGATAAGGGTCCTAAGGAATGTCCAGGTAACTTACTTTGTGGATTTTGAGGAGGAAGATCATTTTTACCCCATAGATGAGGAGAGCATGTATTATACTGTAGTTTTTATTATTATGATTGAGTATTCATAGAAGACCTCTCCTTTGATAAAATGCACAATACTCTAAAAGGTATGCATAAGAATCAGTCAAGGGAAGGTGTAGCTCTATACCACTCCCCCCCCAGAGTCTGTATTTTAGGAAAAACAATACATTCTGTATTTCAAAGTCCCTTCTCTTCCTTCAAGGCTGAGTTTAGGTGTAGGATCCTCCTGGAACCTTTCTTTGATCTCCTTAGCAAAAGGAGATCTCTTTAGAAATTTCCAGAGTGCTTTGCCCTCATCTCTCCTTTGCTGGGTAGGCTTCCTACAATGTGCTATACTTTGTGCACCTACTCTTTTCTCCTCACCCCACCCCCTTTAGTAGATTATAAGGGCAGAAACAACACCCCTTTTTTTGGAGTTCAACTAATAATTAATTATTCTTTGTATATGTGTAGCAGCATCAATTTTTTTTTTAAAAAGGGGATCTATTTTTAGGGACATCATTCAATTATAGAACTAGCAACTCAATTTGCCTAGTAACTATCTACATTTAAATTAGCTAATTGAAAAGAATTATAGATCTCTAGATCTGGAATAGAACCATCAAGTCCAACTACCTCATCTTGCATAGGAGGAGGTTGGAATAGAGAAAAGTAAAATGACTTGCTGAGTCACACAAGCTAGTAAGTGTCTGAAGTGGGGTTTGAATTCTATCCCTACAGCTATCTCTATTTGTAATATCTCCTGACACTTTTTCAGACACTTTCACTAAATCCCTATCAGGATTCTGTGTTCACACACTCTGGGCAATGCCTCATCCTTTAGAAATCTTTCAGATAATTCCTTAGCAGAATGTAAACCATGTGACAGCAAAGACTCTCATTTTTAGCTTTGTACCACAGTAAGTGCTTAAAGATATATTGGTCGATTGGTATGTGTGTGTTATCTCTTACAGAATATAAGCTCCTTGAGATCAAGAACTGTTTGGTTTTTGTCTTCATATTTCTGTCACCTAGGACTCACTTGGCGCATACTGGGAACTTGATAAATGTGGATTTATTGTTTCCTCTTATAAGCATAATTAGTGTGCCTTTTATTTGTTTGATTCTACCTTTTTTCCTTACCTTGGCATTATGGTATAAAGTTCATTCCCTCCCCCAGATTTCTTTGTATTCTTTGCATCTGTTGGTCCGGATTGTGCCCTAAGCATAATATTAAAATATAGAAAAGGACCGTGATTTACAGACTAGTAAATTCTCAGAATGGCAACTCTCTCTATCAAAACAATTGAAATTTACTGCTTGAGAAAAAGGGAAGCTAAGCCATTTGCTCAGCATCAATCAGTTGGTCAAGTTTTCTGGGCAGAATTTGAAGCTAGACTAACTTTCTCTTCTCTAACTCTATCCACTGCCTGTAATATAGACCCTAGATTCCTGAGTGGAGAGAGTTCACCTTATTTAACTTGTCCCCACATAGAAAGATCTTGATGAGAGCAATAATCAAATCAACATCTCCATTTCTGGAGAGGGCCCATCAACACTTAACCTGTGACTACATTCACCATCTGGCTGACAAAACCAAAACACCTCTTCTTGGCAACTATGCCCCATGTGTGTCTGTTCTCCCTATTAATCAATAAATGTTTATTAAACCAGTACTCTGTGAGAAATTGAATTAAATACTAAGTATATAAAAACAGAAAAGAAAGACAGTCCCTATCCTCAGGGGGTTTTCAGTCTACTGGGTGAAGACAACATGCCAATAAGAGTGGGCAGAGGGACAGTATTGGATGGGGAGAGAAAGCATAATAAAGAAATCCAAAGGAGTATAGCCTCATGGGAAATGAATTGAAGGCTGGCTTAGGTGCCCTCTTTAAATGGAGATTTTGGGAGGATCTCCAGCCCACTCCAATAAGAGGTATTCTGAGGGCAGACAGTAATGCTGAGGTGTGAGTTCAAGGGCTGATGTGATCTTGTAGGATGAGGATGTTCCTTGAGGCATAAAGAAAACATTCAAAGGACTGCTACCATAGGAAATGAATGCCAGTGCTCCCCAGCGCTTAGCTCTGCCTGACACAAAGCGGGTGTTGAGGTTGTTGTTCAGTTGTGTCCAACCCTTTGTGAGCCCATTTGGGGTTTTCTCAGCAAAGATACTGGAGTGGTTCGCCATGTCCTTCTCCAGCTCATTTCACAGATGAGGAAACTGAGGCAAACAGGGTTAAGTGACTTCCCCAGGGTCACACAGCCAGTCAGTGTCGGAGGCCAGATTTGAACTCGGGATGATGAGTCTTCCTGACTCCAGGTCTGGTGCTCTGTGCACTATGGCTCCACCCACCCGCCACATAAATGCTGTTAAATTAATAACAGATTCATTCATTCATTCATTGACTGTCACTTCTCATTTTATGAATTTCATTCATTTGTGTCTTCTTCTTTTACCAGCACCTAACAGGTGCTTAATAAATGTTTACTTAAAAATGGCTAATATAGAAATGTTTTACATGATTGCACATCTATAAACCGTTGGATTGTTCACCGTCTCAGGGAGGGAAGGGCAGGAGAGGGAAGGAGATATAGAATTTGGAACTCAAAACTTAAAAAAAGTTTAAAATTATTTTAACATGTAACTGGAAGAAAATAAAATACTATATTAAAAATGTTTGTTGAATAATTGTACTCACTTGTACATAATAGGCGCTTAAAGTTGGAACAGATAAAGTGCCGCCTTCACCCACTACCTGGTATTTATTTTGTATGCATTCTGTATACTACTTGTAAATATGCATATTATGGCCCCATAAAATATAAGTTCTTTAATGCAGGACTTTTGTCTTTGTGTGTCCAGCACTTAGAATAGTGTCTGCACTGAGTAAGAAATTAATACATTTTTCATTCATTCATCCATGGAATCATTTAATAAACATTTATTAAGAATCTATTTAGTTTTAAGTACTGAAGACACATAGAAAGGCAAAAGACAGCCTCTGCCCACAAAGAGCTTATAGTCTAATAGGGGAGACAACAAAACAAGGCTGTACAAAGAAGACGTGGGTTTAAAAGATGAATTGAAAATAATCATCAGAGGCAAGGCATTCGAATTAAAGAGGGTTGGGAAAGACTTCTTGCAGATGGCAGGGTTTGAGCTGGGCCATGTAGGAAGCCAAGAGGTAGAGATGAAGAAGGAGAGCATCGCAGGTATGAGAGATAGCCAAAGAAAATGCTGGGAGGTGTGGAATGTAGTGTCTTGTCTAAGGAACAGCAAAGAGGTCAATGTCACTGGATCACAGAGCATAGGGGGAGGGGGCTTATTGTTCATTTGTTTATTCGAGAATTGTTTTTCTTCTGTCTTTGAATCTCTAGCTCCTAATACAGCCTCTGGAACACATTAGGTTCTTAATAAATGCTTGTTGATCAGATAACAAATGCTTATTTATCTATATGAATGATAAACTTCTGGCTGGGGACAAGGCTTTCTACTTCCATTGCTATGACTAGTGCAGTCTGGGGCCAAGGGCAAATTACACTATATGTTTAAATGATCTGCCCCAGCCAAAGCTTCTGTCTTTTCTAAATCTGGTGAAAATGAGCATCCAACATAACTTTGATCAGTGGAATTAATGACAGGAGGAAGAGCTGGGGGGAAGAAATGCAGGGGGAAAGTACCTCCAAAGTCCAACAAGTAGCCTGAGGGAGTTTGTAAGTTGGAGGGGAAAAGGGTGGGGGGAGGTGGGGAGAGAAAGGATGAATATGTTCTGGCCTCCAGCTGCCTCCTGCCAGCTGTCTCCTCCCCTGGCAGCTGGAAGGAGCTGGGGAACCAAAGCACAGCGCCTGGGGCGATCACCCTGCCTCATTCTACCCCAGGGATAGCCCTCTGTATTTTCTTATTATTTCCATAGTGACTAATAGAGTTCTAGGAAAGCAAGAGACTGCTGATAAATATTTATTGATTCAAATGGAATGTAGTGATACACAGGCCCTCAGTCAAGGTGGTTTATGCACAATAGCTTTGAAACTGAGTGGGGACAATGGAAAACATTAGAATTGGCAGTTAAGTGTGTTTTTATTTTTAGCCATCTCTTGAAAAGTTCCAGAAATTTGGAAGTTAAAAAAACAAACCAAACCTTAAAACACAATGTAGATGTCAGTTATTATACTCTTATAACTTTGGGGATTTTTCTGGGGGGGAATCTTTTATAGAAAAACTCGTTTAACTCAAAGAAAGGCAGTCCTTTTTTGGAGGCTGTGTGGTTCAGTGGAAAGAACAGTGACTTTAGAGTTGGAGCGTGTGTGTTCAAATTCTGCCTCTTACAGGATTCTGTAACATTGAACAAAGTCATTTCAGCTCCCTGGGCATCAGTTTCCTCATCTGTAAAATGACAGTCATCGGCTAGTTGACCTCTGAGGTCCTGTCCAGTTCTAGAACCACGAATTATAAAATTGTGCATGACGAGAGTGTTGTAGCATCTAAAGAAGGTTCCCAGAATTTCCCAACATTCAGAGCCAATTAAAAATAAAAACCCCTTCTACAAGTGGTCAGCCAGCCTTTGTTTGAGTACTCTCAGTGGGATCAGAGGAGATGCTCTTTGTAAAGCACCAAGCACAGGGTCTGGCACGTAGTTGGTGCTAAACAAATATTTGTTTCTTTCCTTTCCCTTTCGTGATGATGGAAACGAGGCAGCCCATTCCAGCCTCAGTTTTCTTCCCTGTAAGTTCTACCGCCTGCTTTGGGTTTCCCCCTCCCTGGAGCCCACCTGCACAAGTCTGATGCCTCTTCCACATGATCACCCTTCCGATATTTGAAGGCAGCATTCTCTTAAGTCTTTTCTATTCCAGGCTAAACACCTTCTCTCTCCTGAGTCTCATATGGTATGAAATTAAGGCTGTTCACCATCCAGATAGCTCCCCTTTGGAATTCTCCATCTTATCACTGTCTTTCCCTGAAACTAGTCACAGCAGAACTAAATACAATAATCCAAAAGTAGTGGCCAGGTACAATGTACCTCTCACTTCCTTGTTCCAAGAAACTGCTCCTCTCTTAATGCCATCTAAGACTATATCAGCTTTTTTAAAAAAGATTTTAGAGCTGGCATCATAAACCATTGACTTTTACTGAACTTTCAGCCCACTAAAACCAATCCACCAGGCATCGTGCGAAGTGATAGCAATACAAGAAGAGGCAGAAGACAACCCTTGCCCTCAGGGAGCTTACAATCTAAAGGATTTTTTTTTTCGGAGAAACTAGTTTCTAGTCATGCCTTTCCTCTATTTCACTTTCAAAGTTGATTTTTTGAACCCAAGTGTAAGACTTTCCATTTCATCCTAATTAAAATTGGTCTTCTCTGATTTAGTCTAATGTTTTAGCCTACTGACATATTTTTGAATCCTGAGTCTGTTATCTAACATTATCTATCTCTTCTAGCTTCACTTACGATAAGGCTTCCATTTCATACTTTTATCTAAATCATTCATCAAAAGCGCTCTTTCTCCTAAGATCAATTTGCAGACCAATGACAATTTGCAGCCCTGACACAAAAGGACAGAAGGTTAGTCTGGAGTGTTTTGTCCTTGATGAATCTCTGCTAGCTCCTGGTGACTTTTGCTTCTGATGTAGCGGCCTAGCTGGCCACTAACCTCGTTGTTAATAGGTTCTAGAATTGAACTGAGGATGCTTGCAGTGAGTCTGCAAAGTGTAAATTTGCATACCACTTTTTCCAACTACTAAGAATGGTAATCTGATGCACCCGGGCCCTAGAAGGCTAATTTCAAAGAGTACATAAGCAAGTTAGTGACTGTGCCAGACCTGTTTCTATCTGAACTCCATCCAACAAGGTGAGAAGAACAGGATAACAATGACAGCAGGAATAATAATTTTAATATCAACAACGATAATACTGAGCAAGATAATGATAACTTTCACTTACACTTTATCTTATGATAATGAAACATTTTTTCTCCACCATTTCATGTGCACCTCAGAGGAGTCCAGCGAAATAGATAACACAGGTAATATTATTCTCACGTTACAGATGAGAATAAGAGTAAGATGATTTGCCTAAGGTCCCACAGCTTGTAAATATCAATATTGAGATTTGAACCCAGGTCTTTTAACTCTAAATCCAGTGACCTGACCAATGTCTTTGAATTTATTTAGTTGTTTTCAGTCACATCTTACTCTCCATGACCCCATTTGGGGTTGTCTTAGGAAAGACACTGGAGTGTTTTGCCATTTTCTTCTTCAGCTCATTTTACAAATGAGGAAACTGAGGCAAACAGGGTTAAGTGACTTGCCCAGGGTCACACTGCTAGTAAACGTCTGAGGCCAGATTTGAACTCAGGAAGATGAATCTTCCTGACTCTCAGGCCTGGCATTGTGTTCATCACGCTACCTACCTGACCTTTGCCCAGTGTCCAGCACATAATAATAATAGCTAAAAGTTATATAGCGCTATTTGTCAGGCACTGTATTGAGTACTTTATAATTATTGTCTCATTTGGTCAACAGCACTGGGAGGTAAGTCTCATTATTATCTCAATTTTACAAATGAGGAAACAGGTGGACAGAGGTTAAGTTCCTTGCCCAGGGGCCACACAGCAAGGATGGATTAGAAGTCAGGTCTTCTCCACCCCAGGACCAGTGCTATCTACTTCACCACCCAGCTGTGCATGGTATGTACTCGAGAAATGCTTGGGGAATTAAATGTAATTCCTACAGTTACTGAAATGAGACCCAGGATTACAAAATCAGAGGGTTTTAAAGTGAGGAGGGATCTTTGATATGTTGCCTCAGTTTCCTCATCTGTAAAATGAGTTGGAGAAGGAAATGGCAAAGCCATTATAGTATTTTTGCCAAGAAAATCCCAAATGAGATCATGGAGAGTAAGACATGACTGAAATGACTGAAAACATGTGCACGTGCACACACACACACACACACACACACGCACACACACACACACCCCATCTTACATATTTCAACTAAGTGGCAGGGAGGACTTGTAGTCATGAAGACCTGAATTCAAATTCTACATTCACCTATTTATTAGTTGTGTGACTCTGGGCAAATCACTTAACCTCTGTCTACCTCAGTTTCCTCATCTGTAAAATCATGATAATAATAGCACCAATCTCCCAAAGTTGTTGTGAGAATAATATCATAATATTTGTGAGGGTAGCTAGGTGGTACAGTGGATAGAACTGTGTGACCCTGGGCAAGTCACTTAACCTTGTTTGCCTTAGTTTCCTCATTTGTAAAATGAGCTGGAGAGAGCTATGGCAAACCACTCTGGTATCTCTGCCAAGAAAACACTAAATGGGGTCACAGAGACTTGGACAGGGGTGAGCAACTGTGTTGTCCCCCATTAGAATGTGAGCTCCTTTCTTTCTTTCCTTCCTTCCTTCCTTCCTTCTTTCCTTTCTTTCTTTCTCTCTCTTTTTCTCTCTCTCCCTTCCTCTCTCTCCCTCCTTGCCCCCCCTCTCTCTGGCAATTGGGGTTAACTGACTTGTCCAAGGTCACACAGCTAGTATGTTGAGATTAGAACTCAGGTCCTCCTGACTCCAAACCTGGTGCTCTATGCACTATGGCACCACCTAGCTGCCCCAGAATGTGAGCTTGAGGGCAGGGACTGTCTCCCCCCTCCCCTCCCCGCCTTTTTTTTGGAGGGAGGAAGGCAGGGCAATTAGGATTAGGTGACTTGCCCAAGGTCACACAGCTAGTAGATGTGTCAGGTATCTGAGGCCGGATTTGAACTCAGGTCCTTCTGACTTCAGGGTCCATGCTCTATTCCCTGTGCCACCCTTGCATTGACTGTCTTGCTTTTCTACTCATGTTCCCATCTCTTAACATAGTGCTTTGCACATAGTAAGCACCTAATAAGATCCTTTTCACTGATTTTTTCCAGTGTCACAAAACCTGAACTTTCCAGACCTGAACTCAGGTCAGTCACAGCATTAGAAATTTAGAGCTGGAACAACTTTGGACATCATGGAGTCTAAGCCCTCATTTAACACATAAAGAAATGAAGTAACAGAGAAGTTATGAGACATGCCCAGGATCACAGTCAATATGTGTTGCAGGTGGATTTTGAATCCAGGTTTTCCTAGTTCTGAGGTCAACCCTCTAGACACTATACCAGCTGTCTGTAAAACAACAGTACAGCCCACATGACCTAGAGCCACTGGTTGCTTTGATAAAAAGCACCTTTTAGTAAACAAGACTCAGTATTTTAAATAAAGTGTCTTATTCTAACATAAGGAAATATCCAGGTGATCAGAGAGCTCTCCTGGAAAGCTGCTGTTGTACACGTGAAAAAAAAAGGGGGTGGGGGAGAGGGCTGGAGAAGGCTCACTTTGCTGCAGCTATAGTAAAGTGCTAATGTCCCATTCACAGAGCCGCTCATGCGGCAAGACATGAAGAAGCCCTTTTTAATCATCTCACCAGAAATTTAATATCTTAGCATTTGCTGGGCACCTTGCCTTACTCAGGCAACAAAATCCTCTGAGATCTGGATCTTTGCTGATTTTGATGCCACACATCAAAATCATCAAGGATCCAGATCTCAGAAGATTTTTGTTGTCATTATAGAAATTAGGATATCCTACCCCCTAAATTTTGAGTATAAGGAAACCTTTGAAATTAAATATTAAAAAAACCCCATCCATGAAAAACATCCAGGAGGTTCACTGGCTAAATAACATTTTATCCCTATTTATTTTCTAGCTGGCAACAAGGACGTCTCAGGAGTAGCTGGGAAATGGGAATCAGGTAATTAATTAGATGTTAGCATGGACATCTATACCTGTGAGCTTGCAAGGATTTTTCTGGAGCCCAATTTGTAGGAAGCCTTAAATGAGAAAGTAGCACTTTGCCTCTGATGTCATAGACACATAGAGAATAGGATCCAAAAGATTCAAAGAGCATAAAAGAGCCTTCCATAAGGATGGATGGAGGGAGAGTTCTTGACCAAACAAGGAGTAGACATGACTGCAAATAAAATGGATAATTTTGATTGTTCAAATTAAAAAGTTTTTACATAATCAAAATCAATGCCATTAGAATTAGAAGAAGACTAATTAACTGGGAAAAATCTTTTGTTGCAAATTTCTCGGGTCTACAAGGCAGTTTTCGAAAGAAGAAATGCAAGCTTTCAAAGAACATGAAGATTGCACCAAATCACTTCATTCAAAGAAGAAATGGAATCGTCACTTTGCTAGATCGTATAATGAGTCCTAGAGATTCAACTAAAATTAATTGAAATAATTAATGCCAATAAAATAGGTTGTAAAATAAATCTGAAAAAAAAACTTCAGCATTTCTGTATATTCAACAAAACCCAGGAGGAAGAAATAGAACAGAAATTCCATTCCAAGTAACTAGAGGATGCCTGTCCAAAAACAAGAGAAATCCAAATTAAAACAACTCTGTGATTTTACTTCATGTTCATTGGATTGGTAAAGATGACCCAAATAAACAATTTTTTTTGGAAGGTCTGAGCAGACAGATGCAGTAATGTGTAGCTTCAGCCCCTAGGTGGCGCAGTGAATAGAATGTTGGACCTGGAATCAGAAAGATCTGTGTTCAAGTTCACCCACCCTTAGACACTTCCTAGCTGGGTGATCTTGGATAAGTCACTTAAACTCTATCTGCTCCAGTTTCCTCCTCTGCAAAATGTGTACGAATAAAGTCCCTACCTCTCAGGGTTGTTGTGAGAGTCAAACAAGATAATATTTATAAAGTACTATATAAATGCTAGTCATCGTCATTACTGTTGCTGCTGCTCCGGCTACTCTTAACTGTGAATTGTACTACTTTTCTGGAAAACAGTTCAGAACTATATAAAAAAATCACTAAACTGATCCAGGTAAGCTACTATTAGACATATAGCCTAAGGTGGGTGGGTATTGAAAGTGATGTTCCAAAATGAAATAAAACAACCAATAAACAAAATAAGCAGAAAAAGATAAACCAGCAAGTCATTAAGCATTTAATAAGCACCTACTGTTTACCAAACATGGGGGAATATGACAAAAGGTAAAAAAAAAATCCCCCCCCAAACTAGTCCCTGCGTTCAAGGAACCCACAATTGTAATAGAGGGAGATAAAATGCAAGCAATGATGTAAAACAAGATGTATATTGGATAAATATCAATGAAATATTTTTAAAATACATGAAAGAGAACAGAAATAAGTTCAGAGCAGGGCACAGATGAGCAGGGAATTGTTGGTACTAGCATGGGACATTTAATATATACTTTGAGAAATTATTAAAAGTTCACAGTTTCATAGACAATATTTTTCTGGTCTCAAGCATCTTGCCAAGATTATAATTTAGATATAGTTTGTGATCATTCCATCCTGGCTTCCATCTTGCCTTCTTCTTGTCTATTCCACTGAACCTCCAGAGACCATTCCCTAGGGGGCTTAACCTACTCAATGCTGGAACTGCTGGCTTGGGGCTTGTCCTACCCTGCTGCGTGAATGCCAGTGCAAACTCACTTTGATGGCTCATTATAGCTAGCCATGCTTCACATTGCATCTAGGTCATATTACTGCTAATAAAATCAATGGCCATTGCTGTTGGGAGGACATGTCAATCAATAACTCTGTGGTTCCACTTACCACCCCATAACTCTCTAAACAGAATACCAGTCCTTGGCCTCCATTCCCCTAAATGTGTTATTTCCTCTTGTTAGAAGCTGATTAAGGACAGGGACTGTCTCACTTTTTGGATCCTCAATGTTTAGCACAATGCTTTGCACACAGTTAACAACAAATAAATACTCACTGATAGACTGATTGACTGATTCACCACCACAATCTGCCATGCTGTTAAAATCATAGGTATCTAAAGGTGTTTATTGTTATCTGCAAAATACTCTACTAGATACTAAAGACATTGAGATGATGAGAGAGATGATGATGATGATGGACCAGGTGTCAAAAGCTAAATCATGGCAAAAACCAAATAATAGGAATGATCAGAAAGTGGCTCAAAATTGAGCTAATGATCAGGAAAGAGTAAGAGTTAAAGATTTTCCAATCTAAGGACACTAAACGATGAGAACTGAACAAGGATCTTACCCTATCCTGTCTTTGTGTAGGTAACCTCCAATGCCTGGAACAGGCTTCCCTGGAACAGACTTGACCTCTGTGCATTGACAGCCTTCTCCTTCTCTCTTTTGTAAGAGATAATTTGTTCCATTTTGCCTCTCCCTACCCAATTGTATTTTTTAGGATCAACCTATCAAAATCAATTCAACCCCAACCCTTTAATTGATATATTCTTTCTAAGTACCCTAGTAATGATAACATTATTTTGTTTTGCTTTTTTTTTGGAGGGGGGAGGGCAGGGCAATTGAGGTTAAGTGACTTGCCCAAAGTCACACAGCTAGTAAGTGTAAAGTGTCTGAGGCCAATTGGAAGTCAGGTCCTCCTGACTCCAGTGCTGATGCTATATTCACTGTGCCACCTAGCTGCCCCATTGATAACATTCTTAAGAGTTAGGATCAACCCATCATAATCAATTCAACCCCAAGCCTTCAGTCAATGTACTTTCAAAGTACCCTAGTAATGGTAACATTCTTAAGAGTTACAAATAACATTTTCCCATATAAGAAGTAAAAGATTTAATCTTATTAAAGACCTTATAATTAGTCTTTCATGCTTACCTTCTTATGTTTCTCCTGATTCTTATAAGCTAAATTCTCTGTCCAGTTCTGTTCTTTTCCTCAAGAATACCTTGAAGAGGGTCTTTAATTCATTTTTTTTTCTTGTAGGATTACACTCAGCTTTGCTGAGTAGATTACTCTTGGTTACAAATCCAGCTGCTTTGCTCTTTGAAATATTATATTCCAAGCCCTTCAGTCTTTTAATGTAGAGGATGCTAAATCTTGTGTTGTTTTGACTATAGCTCCACAATATTTAATTTTTTTTCTTCCTGCTTGCTTGTAATATTTTCTCCTTGACCTAGGGATTTTGAAACTTAGTGATAATGTTGCTGTGAGTTTTCAATTTAAGATCTCTTTCCAGTGCTGATCAGTGAATTTTAAAATTTTCTGTTTTACTCTCTAAATCTAGAACTTCAGGTCACTTTTCCTTTATAATTTCTTGAAGTATAGTATCTAGACTCTTTTTAAAAATTGTAACTCTTGGGGTGGCTAGGTGGCACAATAAATAGAGCATAGGCCCTGGAGTCAGGAGGACCTGAGTTCAAATCCAACCTCAGACACTTAACACTTACTAGCCATGTGATCTTGGGAAAGTAACTTAACCCCAATTGCCATGTCTCTCTCCCCTCCAAAAAAAAAAAAGCACAAAAATATTGTAACTCTCAGGTGGTCTGTCAATTCTTATATTATCTCTCATTGATCTGTTATCTAGGTCAGTTATTTTTCTAATGAGAATATTTAGTGGTCTCTCCTATTTTGTCATTCTTTTGATTTGATTTTATTATTTCTTGATGTTTTATTAAGTGATTAACTTCCCTTTGCCCAATTCCAATTTTTAAGTTATTTTCTTCCACAAGGTTTTGGGTTTCTTTTCCCAACTGGTTGACCTTTTCATATTTTTAAAAAGATTTTCTTGTATTACTTTAATTTCTTTGCCCAATTTTTCTTCAGCCTCTATTATTTGATTTTAAAAGTCCTTTGAAAACTCTTCCAAGGGGGGGGAGCCAAGATGGTGGCATAGGAGAAGCAAGATACCGCAGCTCCCACATAGCCACCTCAAATACCCATAAAATATGACTCTAAACAGATTTTAGGGCTCCAAACTCACAAAAATACACCTCCCGCTGAAGGCAGCTCAGCAGGAAGGGGTCATCGCAGCTCTGGAGGCCAAACCAGCCCAGCCTGAAACCGTGGTATGGCCCCCAGGGTGGCCAGGATGAGCCGCAGCTGGAGCCTTCAGGAGAGGGGGGGTCAGTGCCAGTGGTGGCAGTTTCCAGAATTATCAAGCCATAAGAAACAAGGACTAAGTGAAAGGTCAGTGGAACTCAGCTAAGCTTGGGGGAGAAAACTGGTCCAGCCAAATTGCCTCCAGGGCAAGGAAGTGGCAGAAGTGGAGCCCCTGCAGCCACCTCCACATAGCTGCTTCAGAGCTCCCAGCCTGCAAACTGCAGGGGGGACAAGCGATCGTTCAGAGGCCAAGTGCTCTTGCATTGAGCGGCCTGGATCTGGATCCTGGTCTTGGGTGGTGGTCCTGGGGTGCGTTTTCAGTGAGGCAAAGCTGGTGGGGGCTGCAAAAAATGACAGCTCCCTAATAGCTCTGGCAGCTGGGAAAACCCCAGCAATTTGGGACAGAGCTTTCCCCTCTGGAAGCAGAGTTCCACAGAGCAAAATAATCATTGACTGGCCAACCATGAGCAGGCAAAGGAAGCAAAGTAAGAACAGCAACCAAACTCTAGATTCCTTCTTTGGGGACAAGAAGGATCAAAGCATGGAATGGGAGGAAGACAACACAGTCAGAACTCCTGCACCAAAAGCTTCCAAGAAACGTGAAGATGGCTTAAAAGCCATAGATCAGCTTAAGAAGGATTTTGAAAACCAAATGAGAGAAGTGGAG
>CM053581.1:420060513-420102185 GCA_028627135.1 Pseudochirops cupreus
TAATATTCCTAGGAGTTTTCTTTTGGGGATCTTCTTCAAGAGGTGATTGGTAAATTTTTTCAAGTTTTCTCAGCTGCTGTAGCTATTAGAGGGCTGTCATCTCTTGGCCCCCCTACTGTCTGCAGGCTGGGAGCTCTGAAGCAGCTATGTGGAGGTGGCTGTAGGGGCTCTGCTTCTGCTGCTTCCTTGCCCTGTAGGCAGTTTGGCTGGACCCACTTTTCTCCCCCGATTTTAGCCGAGATCCGCTGACCTTTTACTTAGTTCTTTTTTCTTATGGCTTGATAAGTCTGGAAACTGCCACAGCTGCCACTGATACACTCTCCTGAAGCTCCAGTTGCGGCTTGTACTGGCCATCCCTGGGGGCCACACAGAGGTTTCAGGCTGGGTTGGTTTCAGTTCCCAGAGCTGTGGTGATCTCTTCCTGCTGAGCTGCCTTCAGCAAGAGGTGTATTTGTGTGAGTTTTAGAGCCCTAAAATTTGTTCAGAGTCATATTTTATGGGTATTTGAGGTGGCTATGTGGAATCTGTGGTACCTTGCTGCTCCTATGCCACCATCTTGGCTCTGCCCCCCTTTATTTCTTCTTATTAAATTTTCAGCATGAGCATTTCCACCTCAGAAATCAGTAAACACTACAAATCATGGCTTGATGAATTATTTTGTTGATTGTCTCTGTTTAGGAATGTGATAGAGAAAATGTGGATAATTTTAATCAAACTTTTAAATGTGTTGTAGGGAGACAATTGTTAAGTATTTACCAATATTCCCTACATATTACCTACAGTGGAAAGTCTACCAAATACCTTAGGGGGACTCCAGAACATTGGGCAGATTTACATGATTTACAGGAAAACGTGGACAAGAGTTGGCACAAATTATGCCGTATTTAACAATAAATCAATATAAATTTACTGATTGCTTGCTATGTGACGGGCATTGCACTCCGTGATGCTGATACAAAGAAAAAGCAAAACCAATCCCTGTTCTCAAGGACCTTACACTCTAATGGGAAAGCCAACATACATAAATTATGTGCACAATCAATACAAAGTTGATGGTGGGTAGCCTTAATGGGAAAGGTATCAGTATTTGGGGATGGTGATGGGTGGCTCAGAAAGGCCTCATGAAGAAGGGAGCACTTGCACAGAGCTCTAAGAGTCAGAAGTAAACAGGGAGAGAATTCCAGACATGGGGCACAGCCAGTGCAAAGGCAGAGAGATAGGGAATAGAGCATCAATGTGTGAAGAGGGTTTCTTCACTAAGAGTTCACTTCACCAATGATTTGGAGCAGGTTTGGGCCAGATATGGACAGATTAGCTCCATAAATAGAAAGTAACTTTCTGGTGAATGTATAAACTCTCTCCACCCATGATGCAGATGAACAAATCATAGATTTGGAACTGGAAGAAGATCTTAGAGGTCATTTAGTCTAACCATCATGTTTTGTAGATGAGGAAAATGTTTCCCAGAGAAAGGAAATTATTTTCCTGAGGTCACACACATAGTAAATTACAAAACAGGGATTCCAGCTCAGGTCTTCTGACTCCAACTTCAATGTTCTACACCAGGTCCTTTTCCATTGAGAGCTAGTAAATTAATTGTCCAGGACCCAACAGGAAGTATGGTTCAGATACAGGATTTGGACCCAGGTGTTCCTGATTGTAAGTCAGTTTCTGTATCAAGTACATTAGGTTGTATCAAAATAAATGTTAGCATTGGGATGAGGACAAGACCTATGACTTCATTGGCATAGGGAACTCCCAGGTGAGGAAACGCCTTCTTCTATCAATGAAGGCTGGCACATTCTTAGACTTAAAGAGTTGACTAGAGCACTAAAGTGAGATTACTTGCCCAGGATCATAAAACTAATGACAATGAATGGATAAGGACTAGACTCAGAGATGTTGTCAGATTCAAATGAGATCATGAATGTAAAGAACTTTGCAAACCTCGAAGTGCTATGTAAATCTCAGTCATCCTTCTCCTCTTCCTCCTCCTCCTCCTCCCCCCCAGTAGTAATAACAGTATAGTATTAGTAGCAGCAGCAGCAACAGCAGCAGTGGTAGTGATGGTAGTGGTAGCAGTAGTAGCAGTAGCAGAGAGAGTGGTGGTGGTAGTAGTAGTAGTGGTAATAGTGGTTATTGTCGTTTGCCCTTTGTTTTGGTGGTGGTAGTGCTAGTAACAGTAGTAAAAGCAGTAGTAGGGGTAGTAGTAGCATGGTGGCAAATGGTAGTAGTTGTAATCTAGACCAGATGTGCCAAAGTAAAATAGTAACAGCCACTAAGCCATACATAAGGATCCCTGCTGACTGTACATTAACTTAGAAAACCATATAGTAATATTATCTGTGTTCTACTGTATTTTTCTTTATTTTGTTAAATATTTCACAATTGCGTTTTAATCCTGTTTTAATCTAGGCTGTCCTTAGGAGAGGACCTCCATGTTTGACACTTCTCGTCCACTTTTCCCAAGCCTCTAGTCTGGAGATGACTTCATTCTCTGAGCCTCTCTCCTGCTGAGTTTAAAAAATGTTAGAACAGTATAGTATTGTAGCATGTCAATTTATAAGGGGGTCTGTAGGTAAATGTTTAGCAATTGGGCAGGGCATAGAGCTTACATACATGTAAACATACTTTTAAGTTCAGTATGTATTATCAATATTTTCTTAAGTCTGGACAACCAACAAAAAAATCAAGCTCTGATTTGTAGTGAATTTCTTAGGTTTAAATGCCAACACTGAAAATTTAACAACAGGCTCTGAAAAACTTAACAACAGAACTGGCTCTAGCACATCCTTGTGATTCCATTGAACATCGCAGATGAGAAAAGCCCCTCTGTTATTGCAGTTTGGCACCTTTTCTGTAACTTAAAATCTTAACCTTATTTCCAAGGCTTTATTTCCTTAAACGGGAAAATATTGAATCTTTTATTTTCACTAACCTGTAACTGAAATTTAGCATTTCTTTCAGTTATGAGTAAAAAACAAAAATGTTATTCTTATAAAGGGTCCGTAGGCTTGCCAAATCTACCAAATGGGCCCATCTCACACACACACACACACACACACACACACAGACACAGACACACACAGACACACACACACACACACACACACACAGATTAAGAACCTGCCTTTGGGAGTTTCCTAGAGCACTGAGAAGTGACATAGCCAACACATGTCAGAAGCAGGATTCGAATCCAGACTCTCAAGGCATTACACCATCCTACCATGTTAGTAATTATTAACAGCTATAAAATGGCACATAAAGGTAAATTTAAAGTGCTACTATTTTCCATGGAGAAAATCTCCTCAGTTTAGCCATAGCCCCAGGATTTCAGGAGTTTTAAAAAATAAACTAAAAAAGAAAAAAAAGAAACATGGGAGACTGTTTAATACTAAAGCCCAGAGAAAAATATATGTAGGCTGAGTGTTGAGGATGTCTTGAGTGATCTTACCTATTCCCCATCTCAGAGCAGGTGGCCCTCTGGGCTCCTCTATAGTGTTTGGGGAAAAGAAAGCCAACAACTCAAGGGCCTCTGGGGAACAAGTGGTCTCTTTGTTTGGCTCAGTGTGGAGACTTAGCTTCCAGCCAGCACAATTCATGTCCTAATGTGGGGAGGTGCATCGATCTCTGAGAGTCACTAAGGAAGCATGGAGAGAAAGAGACCTCCTCAATAGGGGCATGGTCAAAATGTTTCCCTGTAACTTAACTGCTTTTTCTCTGGTGTACTTATTCCCTAGGAAGGCTTTCTGAGTTCTTTAGGATTCAGCAAGGAGTTCAAGCAACTGTGTTGGTAGAAAACATGAAGGTGTTGGGCTATCAGAATTGGAGAGGCAGAAGAATACTTTCATAGAATCCTAGAACAAGAAGGACCCTTAAAGACCATTTCATCTGAGTTCTTCCATTCATTTTACAGATGAGGAAATTGCGGCCCACAGAGGTTAAGTGACTTAGGATCATAGGCTCACACATTTAGAACTAGAAAGGACCTTAGAGGGGAAATTGAGGCTCAGGGAGGTTAAAGGAAGTTACCCAAGGTCATATGGATTGTAAGCATAGTACACAATGAAATATCCAGAGATAGTATCTTTTTTAAATTTTGTTTTTAATTTGTGGAGTAAAGCAAGCATTTCCATAATATAGTGAAAAAAAAAAAGATCCTTGCACGTGAAACTGCAAAACTACAATACACAACTTGCCATCCCCTTCAAATATACAACAAAATTATCACGTAATTTTTTTCTTATGGAGTATCCAGATCCAATTTTCTTTATATTGTACTTATGTCTACTGGGCACTCTTTTTAAAAAAAAAGGAATTTATTTGTTTATTTTAAGTTTTCAACATTCATGTCCACAGGATTTTGAGTTCCAGATTTTCTCTCCTCTACTCCCCACCCCAAAATGGTAAGCATACTTATTGCCCCTTCCACCATGCAACCCTCTCTTACATCCCCCATCCCTCCCTTAGCACCTTCCCCCTTACTTTCTTGTAGGCCAAGATGGATTTTTATCCGCCCTTGCCATCGGGCACTCCTAAAACAAGATTGGATACAAATAGACACTTCTCAGTTTTTTCATATATTCTACAAACATGCAATTTCAGTATTGGAAAGGGTCTTAGAAATCATTTGACCCAACCCTTTCATTTTATAGGTGAAGAAACAAAGACCTTGGGAGGTCAAATTATTTTATTAAAGCAATACAACTAAGAGCTGGTCCCAGAACTCAACTCAATTTCTGGTCCATTGCCCCTTCTATACTCATTTGAGCACATAAATAGAGGGATTTGTGAGATTTTTTTCCTTTTCCAATCACCTGTGGAAAGTTGTTCTGAATGACAGGTGCAGCCTCAGTGCCCAGCTACCTGATCTGCTCATTTGTACTTGCCTCACTACATGTTTGCCTTCTGAACAAGAGGGACAAATCTCTATTAGGAGAATGACTAATCCACTCCAAAAAAAAAAAAGCCCAAAGCAATGGAGAGGCATCTATCTCAGGGCTGTCAAATGAGGGGAAGATGTTCAGAGAAAAGGGAATTAGAGTAATTTCCCCCCGTTGCTCCCCATCAAAGACTGCATAAATCACATTGAGAGTTACATTTAAGGTAGGAAAGATGCTTACAGATCAACTGATGCAGCCTCTCAATTTCCAGGTGAGCAAGCTGAGACTCAGGTCACAAAGCCAGTAAGTTAGAATAAGAGGATGAAACCACCTTCCTTTGTATTCAGTGCTCTCTCCATTGTACTGCTCTGCCTCTTACACCAAATGGTATCTTTATATATGTTACATGTTCACAAATGGGATATCATGTGTACATATGTGTGTATGGAATACTGAATCAAAATCACAGAATTTCAGAGTCAGACAGGACCTTAGTGTTAATCTATTCCATCCCATGCTTGAAAACAAATATCTACTACAATATGCCTGACAAGTGGGCATCTACCTACCGTCTGCTTGAAAACCTCTGTCGATGGGAATTTCCCACTTTCTGAAGCAGCCCACTCCATTTTGGCACAGCTCTAATTATTGGAAAGGTTTTCATGACATCAAACCCAGTTTGGTCTTTTATATCCTCCACACATTGTTCCTAGTTCTGACTTCTAGGGCAAATCAGAACAAGTGTGATGCCTCTTTCACTTGGCTGCCTTTCAAATACTTTATAACTGGTCTCATTCATGAATCAATTAATAGTAACTTACATTTAAAATTTTTATTGATAAATTTTGTTTTTATGTTACTTTCAAACATGCCTCCTACTGCCCTTCATCAGCAAGTCACTCCTTGTGAAATAGCTTTAAAATCTATAATGTCATAGTATTAGTTTATTGGCTTTATAATAATAATAGTTAACATTTATATAGTTCTTGCTTCTTACAAGGCACTGTACTAAACACTTTGCAATTGTTATCTCCTTACAGCAAATTTGGGAGATAGGTACTATTGTTACCTCCATTTTACAGTTGAGAAAAGTGAGGCAAGCTGAGGTTAAGTGACTTGCCCAGGGTCACACAGTTAGTAAGTGTCTAGGGTTGGATTTGAACTCAGGTCTTCCTGTTACACTGTGCCAATTAGCTGGCCCTGGGTAATATGTTTGTCATATTAGTTATTCAAAATAGCTTATGCCTTTTAGTGAGGCTAGATAATCTGCTGATTATCTCTGAATTATCTTGTATACTTCTTGGTTGCACATAGTTGTTTGCACATTGTCCCTCCTGTTAGGCTGTGAGCAACTTGAGGACAGGAATGTTTTTTGCCTTTCTTTAGCCACAAAACTAAGCACAGTGATTGGTACATCACAGATGCTTAATAAATGCTCTTTGCCTTAACTGAACTTGACAGGAATACAATGGCCCTGATCTTTAAAAAAGAGCCCAGATCATAACATTTTAATACTTAGAGTAGTAGCCTTATGGATCCTCTAATGCAACCTCTTCATTCAACATGGGAAGAAATCAGGGCTCACAAAGGTTAAATGACTTATCCAAATCATACAGAGCTAATCAGTGGTAGAAACAGACTCCTAACTTGGGATTTCTGGATTTTCCATGCCATAATAGAAAGTAAGGGTTCACTAAGGAAGGAGATTGTGATCCATAGTGACCATCCTGTCCTTCTAGCCATCAAGGATGCTAGCTAGTGTATTGCAGATTGGGTGGGAGAAAGGGGAAAGAAGGAAATATCAAAAAAGAAAAAAGAAAGAAAAAGAGAAAAGAAGAAGGAAGGGCAAAAAGATAACAATGAGGAAAGAGAAATAAGGAAGGGAATGACAGAAGGAAGGAAGGAAGGGAGAAAAGAGAAGGAAAAGAAGAAATAGAGAAAGAAACAATTAAAAGAGAAAATGGAAGGAATAAAGGAAACAAGAAGGAAAGGAAGAAATAGAGAAAGAAAAGACAAGGGAGGGAGGGAGAAAGAAAGGAAGAAGAAAAGGAAGAAACAGAGAAAGCAATAATAAACAAAAAGAAAAGAAAAGGCAGTAAGGGAGAGAAAGGAAAGAAGGAAAGGAAGAAATAGAAAAAGAAATAAAGAGAAGACTAAGGGTAGAGAGGGGGGATGAAGAAAGGAAAAATGAAAGGAGGAACTAGAAAAAGAAATAATGAAAAGAGAAGGGTGGAAAGGAGAGAGAAAAAAGGAAGGAAAAGAAAGGAAACAAAACAAAAGAGACGATGGAAGGACTGACAGAGGGAGATTCTAGAGGAGAGACATGAAAAGAAAGAGTAAGAAGAAAGAGAAAGATAGAAGTATCACAAAAGCAAGTTCATCCCTGGAACTAGTTAGGTCTTTTTCATTTTGCTTGGGCCATAGGACTTCACTAATTCTCGCTAATGATGGAGGAGGGCCATTGTCAATAGATCAGTTTTACTGATTACTGAATCATATAAAATATTCTGAGAAAGAAATGAAATCTTGGTTACTTAGGACTGCGCTGCTGCCCCGTGTCTCTTGCTGGGAAGTAGTTGACTGCTGCTGTTTTAATTGGGAGAATAATCTGGTTTTCAGTTCAACGAGCTGAGATAATCACAAATGCTGTCCCAGAGCAGCTCTGTATTTCAGCCACGGTTAAGGAAAATGGACTCAGGTGATGAAAACATCAGCCTAGAACCCACTAGGTAAGTAAGCCATTCCCCAGGCTTACAATGGGCATTTCCAGAATTGGAGATATCTTTTATAATTAGTTGCATACTGTAAGTACTTTGAATCAATCAATTCTTAAATAGTTTACTAATGGCCTGAAAGAATTAACTCGGCTGGCAGGACCTGGTCAGGTAACTTCTCATTTCATCACCTGAATAGTATCACAACATCAAAGTAATATTTAGAAAACAATACTAGATCAATTGCTCTTAAAAAAATCTAGACCTTGATTTCATTTGTGTAAGGGGTTTCTGATGGGGAAAACTCATCTATCAATAATGGTCCTCAATTATTTTGTAGTTAGTGATTGTTAGCAATTCCCTAGAAGAGGGAGAGGTTGAGTCCAGGGCAAAAAAAAAGAGGGAAGGGAGAGTAAAGAAAGAAGAAGAAAGAAAGGAAGAAATAGAGAAAGAAATAACACAAGAAAAAACAAGGGAGGGAGGGAGAAAGACAGGAAGGAAGAAAAAGGAAGAAATAGAGAAAGAAATAATAAAAAAGAAGAAAAGGAGGAAGGGAGAGAAAGGAAGGAAGAAGGATGTGCTAGAATGACTTAGAGGTGGAATTTGAATCTTTGTTTTCAGGACACTGAAGCCAGCTCCCTATCCACTATCCCACACTGCCTCTGTTTCTCATTTATTCTTCATGACTTGCTCTTATGTTACACCATCCTAACCCCAAAACTTAAGGAATTTTCAAGGCTAGATATTAATTTAGAGTATTGTTAGTTTATCAGGAGAAAGCTGTGGAAGATTCAATATTCATTTGAATATAAGACTAAATGTGTACTAAATATTATCCATATTTGTTTTTTAGATTCAGAATTTTTTCAAAAGTCTCCAGCCTATAATAGTTCCCTCTGGAAACATCACTTTAGCAAACTGCAATAAACAATTCTGTTTCTAAAATGACAGTCACAGCTGGTTTTTGTCTATTATTAATATTCTTAGGAGATGAGTATTTATGGTAAAGAAGAGAACCAATTAGAAAGATTCAGATGAAAATGAGTTTATTAACAAATGGTGCAGGCAATAGGATAAATGATTGATTTGAAATTAGAAGCTATCTGTTCACCTTTTAGCTCTCCTACTTATTATCTTGGATAAGTCACTTTCTTTTTCTGGGTCTCAGTTTCCTCATATGTAAGGAAGAGCTTTAACTATAGGACCACTAAAGCTCCTTCCAGTGCTAAATACATGATTCTAATACTGTCTTGTAGGACAGTATTAGCATGTTTTGAAGAAATCTCTTTGCAATATTGGTGTTGAGGAACAGAGGTAACACCACTCCTAAGTATAGACCGACATAATAGCTTTTCTGTATAGAATTTATAGATCCAAACTTTAAAAGCAGAAGGGACTTTAGTGACCCAACACTAATTTTACAAATGAGTAAACAGAGCTGGGATACTCACATTCATTGAATCCAAATCTGGCATTCTGCCTCTTACACCAAACTTACACCCTTAATAATTAAAGGGGGGAGGCATTAGGAAGGTTGAGAACCGCTGCCCTAAGTGGATGGAACCATCTGATAATCCCTCATTGTGGTATGGAGATGAGTTTGGATTCTCTGCTATGCTGGTAGGGAATATGGTCTTCTAGGAATTGGAATGTTTTAAGGGAGTGGTCCTTAAAATACACTCCAAGGACCCCTGAGGGTCCTCAAAATCCTTTCAGAGGATGCTTGAGGTCAAACCTATTTTCATAATAATACTAAGACATTATTTCCTTAATGAAATATTCTTCCATTTTCTAACTCCGTATCTTTTGATGGTTTATACCCTTTCCTGACGGAAAATAAGATAATATGTTTTAACTTTGGATATCTGAAATCAGCACTCACTATTGTATTGGATTTTAGTTTGGTCATCTTCAGTTACATTATTGTAGTCATTGTGTATATTATTCTTTTGTTTCTGGTTTCTTGGCTCTACATTAATTCATATGAATCTTTCCACTTTTTCTTTTTCTTTATTTTTTTAAATTAAATTTTATGTTTATTTTTAGTTTACAACATTCATTTCCACAAGATTTTGAGTTACAAATTTTCTCCCCATCTTTCCCCTGCCCACCACCCCAAAACAGTGATCCCACTGAATACCTCCTCCCACAATCTGCTATCTCCTATATCCTCCCCCATTCCCCTCCAACTTTCAGGTAGGGCAAGATGGATCTCCATACCCCAGTGCCAGTATATCTTATTTCCTAGCTGCATGTGAAAAAAAAATACTAATAAAAAAAAACATTTAATTTTAAAACTTTGAATTCCAGATTCTTTCCCTTCTTCCCTCATCACCCACCCTTACTGGGAAGATAAGCAATTCAATATAGGTTGTACATGTGTAGTTATGCAAAACATTTCCATAGTGGATATACTGTGAAAGACCAACTACATTTCCCTCCATCCTATCCCACCCTCACTTGTTCTATTTTCTACTTTGACCCTTTTCAAAAGTGTTTGCTTCTAACTACCCTCCCCTCCTAATCTGCCATCCTTTCTATTATCTCTCCTCTTATCCCCTTCCCCCCTACTTTCCTGTAGGGTAAGATAACCAAATGAATGTGTATGTTATTCCCTCCTTAAGCCAAATTCAATGAGAGTAAGCTTGACCCATTCCCTTTTGCTTTTCTGTTCTTACCCTCCATTGTAACAGTTTTCCCTTGCCTCTTTTATACTAATTTACCCTATTTTGTCTCTCCCTCTCTCCTCTCCCTATATTCTTCTCTTGCCTTTTAATTTTATTTTTTAAGTACCATCCCTTCCTATTCAATTGATCCTGTGCCCACTGTCTATATATACATACACATACACACATTTATATTCCCTTCAACTATCCTCATACTGAGAAAAGTTTCATAAGTTACAATTATTGTTTTTCCATTTAGGAATGTAAATAGTTCAACTTTGATAAGTTCCTCATGCTATCTTTTCCCTGTTTACCTTCTCATGCTTCTCTTGCTTCTTGTATTTGAATGTCAAATTTTCTATTCAACTCTGGTTTTTTCATCAAGAATGCTTGAAAGTCCCCTATTTCATTGAATGACCATATTTTCCCCTGAAACATTATACTCAGTTTTGCTGGGTAGGTGATTCTTGGTTTTAATCCTAGCTCCTTTGATATCTGGAATATCATATTTCAAGCCCTTCAATCCCTCAATGTAGAAGGTTCTAGATCCTGTCTTACCCTGATTGTGTTTCCACAATATTCAAAATGTTTCTTCTTGGCTGCTTGTAATATTTTCTCCTTGATCTGGGAACTACAGAACCTGGCTTTAATATTCCTAGGAGTTTTCTTTCAGGGATCTTTTTCAAGAGGTGATTGGTGAATTCTTTCAATTTCTATTTTGCCCTCTGGTTCTAAAATATCAGGGCAATTTTCCTTGAGAATTTCTTGAAGGATGATTTCTAGGATCTTTTTTTAATCATGTCTTTCAGGTAGTTCAATAATTTTTAAATTATCTCTCTTGGATCTATTTTCCAGGTCAGTAGTTTTTCCAATGAGATATCTCACATTGCTTTCTATTGTTCCATTTTTTGGATCTGTTTAATAGTATCTTGATTTTTCATAAAGTCATTAGTTTTCATCTGCTCCAATCTAATTCTGAAGAAATCATTCTCTTCAGTGAGCTTTTGAAATTCTTTTCCCATCTGGCAAATTTGGCTTTTTAAAGCATTCTTTTCCTCATTGGCTTTTTGGGCCTTTTTTGCCATTTGAGTTAATCTATTTTTAAGATGTTATTTTCTTCAGTCAGATTGTTGACTCTCTTTTCATGGTTTTTCTTGCATCATTCTTGTTTCTCTTCCTGATTTTTCCTCTACTTCTCTTAATTGATTTTCAAAATCCTTCTTGAGTTCTTCCAGGGCCTATAACCAGTTCATATTTTTCTTGGAAGCTTTTGGTGCAGGAGTTCTGACTTCATTGTCTTTCTCCCTTTCCATGCTTTGATCCTTTTTGTCCCCCAAAAAAGGAATCTAATGTTTAATTGCTGTGCTTGCTTTGCTTCCTTTGCTTGCTCATGTTGCCAGTCAATTGCTTGACTTTTGAGCTCTTTGCTGCAGTAGAACTCTGTTTTCAGAGAGGAGAGCTTTGTCCCAAATTGCTGGGATTTTCACAGCTGCCAGAGCTATTAGTTGGGTGCCCTCTCTTCTGCCCCCAGAAGCTCTGGGTCACTGGTTGCACACCTCAGGACTACCACCTAAGAACATGATCTGGATCCAGGTGGGTTTTTAACCTCTGAATGGTTGCTTGGTTCCTCTACAATCTGCAAGCCAGGAGCCCTGAAGCAGCCATGTTGAGGTGGCTGCATGGCTGCCTGCAGGCTGCAGCGCCTCTGCCACTTCTCGTTCTGGGGGCAGAGGCCAGACCACACTCCTAGTTCCCCTTGGATCCAACAGAGTTCCACTGACCTTTTACTTTGTCTTTGGCATTTATGGGTTGATATTTCTGGAAACTGCCAAAGCTGGTGGTGATCCATTCTCTAGAAGTCCACTCTAGCTGCTGCTGGTCAGGGCTGCCCTGAAGCTAAAACCGTGGCCCCAGGTGGGGCTGGGCATGGCTCCCAGAGTGCTATGATGGACCCTTCCTGTCCACCTGCTGGGCTGCCTTCAGTGGGAGATTTATTTTTCTCTGTCACTTTGTGGGTTCTGTAGCTCTAAAATTTGTTTAGAGTCATATTTTATAGGTATTTGAGATGGTTATGGGGGGAACTATGGAGTTTTCCTGCTTCTACGCTGCCATCTTGGCTCTGCCCCCATTCTCTCTACTTTTTCTTTTCTGAATTCTGTATAGTTGTTGTTTCTTACAAAGAAGTGATATTCATCATTTTCACATGTTACCATGTATTCTACTGTTCCCCAATCATTGGAGACATAATTAGTTTTCAAGTTTTTGATATTCCATATAGTGCTGCAGTGAATATATTTTGGACTTTTCCTTTTGTTAATTACTTCCTTCAGTGACAAATATTGGGATTAATGAATGGTATGATCAGTTTAATAACATTTTCACATATTTATAAATTGTTCTCCAGAACAATAAAAAGCCTTGCTTTCTAAAGCCCATACAGTATTATCTCCATCTTTTATCATCTTTGACAATTTGATGAATATGAAGAGTTATTTAAATTTGAATTCTCAGAGGTGGGTTGCAAAAGGAGTTAAGACAGGCTTTCTCCTCTTTTTTGTTTTACAAAATATATTAAGATGACCTATCCATTTGGGGTTTGTTACAGTATCTGGTTTAAGATACTGGCCTAAGCAGATTTACCACCAAACTACTTTCCAATGATCCTGATAGTTCTTGTGCATTAACACCTTCTTCTTCCAATTATTTGTGTCTTTTCATTTATCTAATACTACTAAGTAGTCATAGTAGTTTGCTTCTGGTTCTAGATTATCTGGTCTATTCCACTTTTCTATTTTTAACCAGTATCAAATAGCTTTGATAATTACAACTTTATAATATGAGTTAATAATGGAAAGTGCATCTTTCTTCTTTTTAAAAATTATTTCCCTTAAAATTCTTGATCTTTTATTTCTTCAAATTAATTTTCTTATCATTTTATCCAATCCTATAAAATAACTTCTTGGTAGTTTGAAGGCTACAGCCCCAAATCTGTTCTCCAGTTTAGGTAGTATTGTCCTTTGTTTTATATCGGCATTATCTAGTCATGAAAGTGGAATACAAACCAGGTTTTCAGGTGCCAAAACCCTTTTGTGCACATGGTATCCTGTTGCTTGCTCAGCCCTCCCTATTTAGCCTGTATTTCTTTACCAATTGCTAATTAAGATTTGTACACTGCTAGAATGTTTTGATCAAGTCCAGTTAAAGGAAATAGGACCTGACTTGTCATGATGTTTGCCCCTGAATCTGAATTGAGCTCCTGAATTTACTGAAGTTTCAGGACAAACGAAGCTGGAACAGCTGGATCTGAATTTTGAATTGCATAACAATTAGAGTGAAAATGTCAGCTGTCTTTGTGGGAGATATTTTTTTTCTACAATTAGTTTATGAGGTACAGGTTAGCAGGTAATTCTCAAAGGTCCTTTCTAGCCCTTCAATTTTATAAAGAGAGGCAGTATAGCATAGTGAATAGTATTAGGCTTGGAGTTAAATCCTACCTTAGATAATTTAGATAATTAGATAAATTAGATAATTTCTAACTTTGTGATGCTGAGCAAGTCCCTTAACTCCAGTGAGTCTCAGTTTTCTTTACACTGCAAGGTGTAAATAAAACTGGTACTTCCCTCACAGGGCTGTTGTCAGAAAGAAATTAGAAAAAAATTAAAAGGTAGAGCATATAAACACAAGCTTTTATCACTACACATCATTGTGATAAGCAGTGTTGCATTGTGAGTAGAGAGCAAGCTTGAAGTCAGGAACATCTATGTTCAAATTTTACATCATGCACATATGGACTGTGGAACCCTGGGCAAATCATTTCACCTCTTAATGTCCCAGGTAGCTCTCTGTTGGCAAGAAGATCAATAGACCTTCCTGAATAAAGGGAGTTTTCTCCTTTGGGAATTTCCTATACAAATGAAATTCACAGGTCTTTTCCCAGTGCCTAAGAGGAAATGACCAATCAAAGGAGGGGGCTAAAGGGGAAGAGGAAACTTCCAGAGTGAGAAAGCTATGGTGACATGTTGTAAATAGATTCATAGTGCCCATAAGATAGAACTTGTTTTCCTAGACTTGTTATATTTAAAGATCCCTTCCTAGACTCATATGAACAAAGTATATACTGTATATGTAACTGTGTCCTATAACATTATTTTACCTGACATCATGTTTTCATGGAACTAATCAATGATGTTAAGGGCAGGGAGAAGGATGCCTGTATAATATAATAGCTAGCATTTAAGGTCTGCAAAGCACTTTTACAAATATTGTGTCATATGATGCTCAAAACAACTTTGGGAGGTAGATTCTATTATTATTCCCACTTTAGAGATAAGAAAACTGAGACAGATAGAGGGTAAGTCACTTGCCTAGGGTCATACAATAGCATCTGAGGCCAAATTTGAATTGAGATCTTCCTGACTGCATGTTGATTACTTCAAACTTATTTTAGGGATCCAAGATTTCATTAACATGGGTACAACCTCACTGATATAAATTTCAAGTTGCTTTATACTTCAGAGACAACTTTCAAGAATTGTTATTGCTAGAAAAAACATCATACCAGGTGGCTAACCTTCTGACGACAAACCTCTCCAAATATATTTTGGTTGGTCCTTGGACAAGAGACATAGTCAATTTCCAGGTGCATATTCAAAAGCTTTCCAGTTGGCTTCTACCCCACTTCAGTAACATAGAATAAATCTCTTCCCTAAAATATCTGAAGACAGTTGAGTCTTCCCTTCTTCAGACTGCCCTAGGTCCTTGGTTTCTTATATAGACATGGTTTTGACTTCTGTCTCTATCTTGTTTATTTTTCTCTGGGTGAACTCTAAATTGTCAACATGACATCTGGAACTGTACATAAAATTCCAGATATGGTCTGAGTAACATAGAGAACTGTTAGATGGTAATTCCTTGTTTTGCACAATAGACCTCTAATAATATATCCAAATTCCAAATTAGATTTTTTTTCTTGGGGGAGGGGGAGGGGAAGGCACATTATTATATTGTTGACTCAAATTAAACTTGCTGTTAATGATAAGACATACTGTCTCCTCCAAATTGTATTTGGCAAATTGATTTTTGAACCTAAAGATAGGATTTTGCATTAATCTCTAATTGTATTTTTGGTTGTTATTCAGGCATTTCAGTCATGTCCAACTCTTCATGACCCCATTTAGGGTTTTCTTCACAAAGATACTAGTGTGGTTTGTCATATCCTTCTCCAGCTCATTTTATGGTTGAGGAAACTGAGGCAAAAAAGAGTAAAGTGACTTGTCAAGGATCATGTAGTTAGCAAGTGTCTGAGGCCAAATTTGAACGCAGGTCCTTCTGACTCAATGCCTGGCACTTTATTAGGCTATTGGTTCCACTTAGCTTCTCCTCTCTACTATATCTCTTGTCCCATTTGGTTCCCTGTTGCAGATTTTTAAGATAATGTGGGATCTTGAATCTGTCGTGCTAGGTATTAACTATCCTTCTTAGCTTTGTGACATCCAATATTAGATAATAATAATAATCAATAGATGATGACATTGATATAGCACTTTAAGGTATAGAGGGCAGTTTACATATATCCCTCTCATCTGAGTATCACTGGGACATTTTAAAGTAGGTGCCATTATTATCATCACCATTTAAAGATAAAAAAAACCTAGACAGAGGTCAAGTGACTCACCCATGTTCATACAGCTAGTAAATGTCTGAGTCAGGATTTGAACTTTTATCTTATTGATTACAAGTTAGACACTCTCTCCACTATGTCACCTAGCTGCCCAGGTATGCTATATGTCTTCATTTTTTTAAAAGAGGAAAGTTTAATATAACCTTTGGTTATTTGGATGGTGAAATCCAACAGTTCAATTGGGGAGTAGGAAAACTGGTCTAATGTGACAAGTATTTGAGGTTCCAGAAGAAATAGACAGCTTATTACTATTTCCTCTGAAAAGAATCAGCTACTGATTCTCCTGCCTGTCCTCTTCATCTTATATAAGTAACTCTCATTGACTGTTTTCTCTTATAAGGTCCAGACTTCCCATACTGTGATTATTATTCCAGTCCTAAAGTAGACATCTCTTTGCCTGGGCTTCCTAATACTTCTGTTGCTCAGGCAACCTTGGGTTCTTGACCACTGCTGCCTACCTAGCCAACAGACCCAGATTTCAGATCAGCAAGTCCTCTGATCCTTCCTGGTTCATTTGTATACATTAAAGTCCTCTCTCTACCTTGTGATGTCTGCTTTAACTGGCCAGCCTTGTCTAAAGATCTGACTTCTCATATCTCTTCCTTTCTCTCTACTCACATAGCCACCAGTCTAGTTCATGCCTTCATCACCTCTTGCCTGAAATATTCCAATCGTTACCTGATTGGCCTCTCTTCATTAAGAGAAGTTAATTAACATGTGCAGTGTTAAATAACAACTAAACTCTCAAGGCAGGATATGAACTCAGTTCTTCTTGATGCCATGTACAGCACTTGATGCACTACAAAATGCTACCTCTCAATTAATTCACAACATTTCCAAATGAGCTTGGAGTTGAGCAGGCATGCCTCAACTTAAAGGCAATGCTAAATAATCAAATGAGTGAACAAACAAATGAGTGAATGAGTACATCAATAGACAGATGAATGAATGGAATGAGTGAAATTGAACATTGGAAAATGTTGAGGAAATCCTTCTCCAGATTGAAAAGCATTTAAAAATATCCTAACTGTCTGGACAGCTCCAGAATTAGATGCAAGCAGCTGATTTTCCTTGCTTTACCCCAGCTCCTCCCATGGTCTTGGACTAAAGGAGACAAGTTTGGTGTGGCCCATTTGACATTCAGCTGTTGCTGAAGATGTTAAAGTCTGAGATAATGTAGCAATCGTTGGGGGACAAAGCCGTTTAATCCATTGCTGACCCACAATTTGTCTGGGATCCTCTGGAGCAGCAGAGAGATTAAAGTGTATAAAAAAGAAGTAAACAGTAGGTCAGAGATTAGGAGCAAAAAAGGAAAACCCTTGTCCCCCCTCCCCCACCCCAGACCACACACTGATAGTAGCTCTTCTTTCCTTAAGGGATTGTCAGGGGATGGTTCACGTCTCTTTCCCCCTCCCTCCCCAAGACTCTCCCCATTGCTTCTCCACCCCCAAGCCTGGGGAACAGAAGGTTTGATTGGCACTTGTCCCTACTTATAGAGAGATGGAGAGGCATCAAGAGAAAGGGGGTGGCTCTGGGGGCGGTGGGGAACTCAGGTCCGTGTCAAAAGCAGCACTAGTCAAAAGATGAGTCTTTCTTTCTGCCTGTGTTTTATCTCTCTCTGAATTATTCAGATCTGGGTGGCATCTGAGCATAACTGGCATTTTGACACAGCTTAAAGGATTGTCTCCCTAACACTATTGAACTGAGGCTGCCATCCCTTTTTAAAAAATGGATAAAGAGGCAGATCTGTATAATCTGATATGTCTCCCTATGAAAGGCAGTTAGATGCAAAAACCTTCAATATTTGGGGACAATTATATCCATTTTCTGGCCTATTGTTTTGTTCTAGCCATCTATAAGAATGCCCTTTATTGGTTTGAAAACCTTTTTCCTAGAGGTTTCTTTAGGATATGCACACTAGTTCAGAGTGAGCATTCCTTGGTTACTAATGGGAGTCTAACCAGCTGGGTGAGAAGGAAGACAAGGAGTTATCTGAACACAACAAGATTCTTGTTGTTGGAAAGAACGTCTTGAGCCTAAAGCAGGAAATGTGACTTCTTTCTCTGGTTCTGCCATTTTCTTTTTGTGTGATCTTGGATGCTTCACTTCTCTTCTTTTGGCCTCAGGTTCTTTGCCTGTAAAAGACAGGGTTAAATCAGATGGCCTCTGAGGTCCTTTCTGGCTCTAAATCAATCATTCATTCTTTGGTTCACATTTAATGTTTACCAAGGACTTTCTTTATAATAATCCTTTGAAGCAGATGGTAGTATCCCCATTTTACAGATGAAGAAGCAGAGATTCAGAGATTCTTAGAAGCTTCTCCTGAGTGGTACATGGTACAGTATGCTGCATCTGGAGTCATGGGGCCCTGGATTCAAACTTGAGTCATGCTATTTATTTACTATCTATGTAACCTTGGTCAAGTCACTTTGCTTCTCTTTGCCTCAGTTTCCTTATATGTCCAAATGGAGAGTTTGGATGCAAAGACCTTTGAGATCCATTTCAACTGCCATTCAGAGCTCCCATGGTTGCTTGGCTTGTTTTTTTAAGTTTTATATATCTTAGTGATATTATGGCTCTCCTGACCCAAAGTAGGTGAAACCTAGATAGTCTTAGTAGGATTCTTGGTAGATGCTGAATGTTCTTTCCCCTTGCTTACTGATTTCTGTCCTTCATCAGGCCATGAGAGCTATGGACAAACCATGATGCAATAAGAAAGCTTGAGAATTGAAGTCCAAAAAGTACTGGATTTCAATTCTTGACAGTCTACTTTACTCTGCTGTTTACTACCTCTGTGTCCAGGCATGACCTCTGTCATTCACCCCTTTGGTCCTCAGTTTCATCATTTATAAGATTTTAGGAGGTTGGAGTAGATGGCCTCTGAGGTCTCTTTCAGGTCTGAATTCCCATGATAAAATGAGTCCTCTCTTCCACTTTCATCTTCTGCCTTAGAGCACTGTTTCAAGAATAGGCATAGGGGAGGGAGTGTGGGTCCAAGAGTTAGGTGACATCTGGGTTCAAATCCTACCTTATTCAATCAAACAAATATTTATTTGTTAATTGTTTACTATATGTGAGGCACTATGGATAAATTAGCAAAATAAAACCATCTCTGTCCTCAAGGAGCTTCTATTCCATTGGGAGAGATAAAACTGTGTGTACAAAAATTCAAAAAGGTAGAACCTGGACCTTCGACCTCATTGTTCTGGGGAACTACCTCTCTTGAAGCAGGTTGGCACCTTTTTTGCAATTTATAATTATAGGAGTTTGTTTAGTGCCCATGGAGGTTAAATAATTTTCCCAAGGTCACACAGCTATTAAAGGACAGAGGTAGGGGTTGAGTTTACTTCTTCCTGGCTCCAAGATGAGCTCTCTATTCATTATGTTGTGCTCTTTTCTATAAAATTAAGTATATAATGGATTAATACAAAGTAATGTGGGAGTGAAATTGAAACCAGTAGTTGGGGAGATGAGGAAAAGCCTTGTGTAGAAATTGATATTTGAGCTGAGATTTGAAGGAAATTAGGGCTTCTATGAGTGGGAGATGGGGATTAGGGCCAGATCAGGAAGGGTATTGAAAGCTAAGCAATGGAATTTGAACTTGCTCCTAGAAGCAATAGGGAGCCATTGGAATTTGTTGAGTAGGGGAATGACTAAGATATTTCTTATCTCTCACCATGGGAGAGCCTCAGTTTCTCCATCTATCAAACAGAGATTATAACTGCACCTATCTCACAGTGCCATTGTGAAACTCAATGTGATGACTAAAATCTTTTGTAAACCCAAGTGCCCTATAAGGGTTATCTTCATAAACCCTAAGTAGCAATATAAATGCAGATTATTATGAATCTGTTGGCTATTTCTCTTTCAATTCAGTTGTCTGTATCCTTAGGAATGGATAACTTTATGTGACCTTTAGTTCTCTCGCTGGCAGAGTAGAGATAGTAATATTGTACCCTCCTCCCCAACCTTCCAAGGCAGCTATAAGCAAAGCATTTTGAAAATTGCAAAACCCTATAGAAATGTGCTATATTTTTCTTCATTAAAATTCAAAGAACATTCCATTGTCATTAAGATGACTTTTCCTGATATTCATTAACCACGTAGCTAATACAACATAGATGACTTGGAGTCAAGCATGCCCTGTGCTTCCTGACAGAATAGAACTATTAAATGTTGAAAGGGACATTAGACAATACCTGTCATCCAACCTCTTCCTATATATGAACAAAAAAACTGGAGTCAAAGAAGTAATGGGATTTGACTAAGGTCAAATTGCCAGAACTTAGACTTCAATGTGAGTTTCCTAGGGGGCAGAAAAAGTATGCTACAATGGACAGAAGCCTGCAGCTGGACTACAAAATGAAGTTCTACTGTTGAATACCCACATGACATTGACCTTGGGCAAGTCAATTCACAATTCTTGGCTTCAGTTTCTCTGTTGTAGAAGTGAGTTGGAGTTGATTGATGATTCTAGCCCCAATTTCCATGAGCTGAAGGTCATGGTAATGTTCAATACATATTATTACCAAAGAACAGACTTGTCCAATTGTAGATGATTTTTCATTTGGTAGGATGATGCTTGACAAATCGTAGATGCTTAATAAATGCTTGTTGACTTGATTGATGGATTAAAGAATGGATTGATTCTGAGAGGAATGGGAAGTATAATGAGAGCTTCTCAGGCAATAGGGTATAGCAGATAAAGGGTCAGTCTTGAAGAAAGGAAGAGGTAATTTTAATTTTTACCTTTGACTCATTGGTTGTGTGATCACAGGCAAGTCACTTCACCTCTGTGTGCTAAGGCTGAGCAAAGAAAGGCTGAGAGGGAAAGAAGTGGGGTTGAGTAGAAAGAGTGCTGGGCTTACAGCCAGAGGATCTGGCTTTAAATCCTGATTCTCCTACTTACTGTGACCTCAGGCAAGTCATTGTACTTTCCTAGGTCTCAAGTTCTTCAAGTACAAAAATGAGAGGGTTGTATTAAATGATGCCTAAGGTCCCTTTCATCCTAATCTGCACTGAGAGAGACAATTAAGTATGGTGATGAAATCCAACTGGTCCACTGAAGTACAAACTCCACTATCCCCCAAAGGATTATAGATTTCACAGAAGAAGAAACTGAGGCAGAGACATTAAGTGATTAGCCTAGGTTCATATATTTAGTCAGTGTCTGAGTGGGATGTCAGTCCTGGTCTTCTTGATTCCTGGCATCAGGCCTTATCCATTGTACTACTCTTCCTCTTGAAGAACCCTATGAGGTAAATACCTTAAGTATTGTTTATCCCCTTTTATAGATGTGGAAACTGAAACTCAGAAAATCTAAGTGCCTTATGCACAATTACCCAGTTAGTAAATATAAGAGCCAGCTGGATGACAGGGAAATAAGGATGCCAGGTTTTCTCCAACTCCATTGGATTTTCGTTTTCCATCAGGAAGGGGTGGTCGTTAGATGTATTTTAAGCCTGAGAACTAGGAATAAGCAGTAGAAACCATGTGATATCCCAACTTTTATACTTTATCTGAATAACTAATATTGACAGTTTTCTAGGGTAGTTTCATTTGAAGGTATGTGAGGAGCATTATGAGTTATTTACAGGTTATGGAGATCTACAGCCCATAGGTTATAGATTATAGGTCTGGAGCTGGAAGGGACCTCAGGGGCTAACTAGGGAAGCCTCTTCATTGTATAGAAGAGGAAATGGAAGCTCAGGGAGATCAAGGGTCTTGTGCAAGGTCAAACATGTAGCAAAGATGCGTAGTGGGATTTTCTGACTCCAGCTATGATGCCACACTTGGAACTGCAGCCCAGAGATAAGTAACATGCCTCAGGTCACACAGGTAACAGGTGATAAAGCGTAGCATTCTGCATCGAACTCAGGACTTAAGTTCAGATCCTGGCCCTGATGCCTATTTGCTGTGTATCCTTGAGGAGATCACAATCTAAGCTTCAATTTCTTCATCTATAAAATTAAGAGATTGCACAAGGTGACCCTTCAGGTTGCTTCCAGCCATACATCCATAATCCTGTGCATACCAGAGTCTGGATTTGAACCTAGGTCTTCTAATTCAAAATCTAGGAGAGTTAGGAGCTATGGTGGGAAATGGCTGGTGCAAACTGAAGTTTGATATAAGGTAAAAATCTCCAACAATGAGAACTTACAAAAGAAGAAATGGACTGAATCAAAGAGGTTGTGGGTTCACAGTCCGTTATTGTTCTTCTGGGCAGCATCAGGGTGGTTTCATCTGAAGGTCAGGGCTCTCTTCAGGGGCTGCTCTATGTACACCTGCTCCTAGGAATCATGGAAGCAAAGCCTAATCAAAATGTTTCAACTTAGGAAGGGGGATCTGTACTAAGAGAAGTCAATCAGGAAAATGCTGAGAGGTAGCAAATCACCTGGATTTTGCAATAGGATACTATTCAGAAAGCATCTGGCATCACATCATGAATTGTTGCAGAGGAGGTATTCCATATTAAAATATGTCCTATAACAATCTGAGATCTGACTTCCTACATGGAGTTGATCTCTCCATAAAAATATCTTTTATGTCAGGGTTCTGACATCTCATGAACGTGTTCAATGTCTACAGCATAACTATTTGGAAGGTTGTGACATTCTGATGTGTTAAATATGGACTCCTACTCAGCAAGGTTGGATCAGATCTCTTCATGGTAAGTCCTAAGCTGTCATCTCTGAGTTGGTGAATATTCATCCTGGAAAATTTCATTATGTGGTTTCTGGGATGGCTAATTCCTTGCTCTGTGAACCATTTTGTTCATCACCAAAAATTAACATCAATAGTATTCATTAAGATCTACCCTATGCCTTCCCTCATCACTAAAATGCTAGTGTCTATTTTTCTTATCACAGACACTGTGGAGAATAATGTTGGGGTCTGTGAAAGACCTCTGGAGCTCCTTGGGAAACAACAGTGGACAATCATAAACATCCAACATAATGTGGTAGGGAGAAGCATTGAATTAAAGGTATTTGAGTTGGAGACCTACCTTAGTTTCTCCATTTGTCCAATGAAAATATTTGATTATTTTATTTCTAAGTTCCCTTCCAACTGAAAGGTAATGCTGATGGTGGTAACTAACATTTATGCATAGCACTTTAATGTTTGTAAAGCTTGTCACGAATATTATGTCATTTGATCATCACAGCAGCCCTGGGAGGTGAGTGTTATTGTGATTATTACCATTTTACAGATGAGAAAACTGAGTCCAATAGAGGTTAAGTAACTTGCCTAGAATTACATTGCTAATTCGTATCTGAGGTTGGATTGAAACGTAGCTCTTCTTGATTCCAAATTCAGGACTCCTATCCACTGCGCCTAGGGGCAGCTAGGTGATGCAGTGGTCAGAGTGCCAGGCCTGACGTTAGGAAGACCTGAATTCAAATTTGGCCTCAGATATTTACTAGCGGGGCGACCCTGGGAAAGTCTCTTACCCTGTTCGCCTCAGTTTGCTCATCTGTAAAATGAGCTGGAGAAGGAAATGACAAACCACTCCCGTATCTTTGCCAAGAAAACCCCAGGTGGGGTCATGAAAAGTTGGACATGACTGAAAAACCAAGAAGGCACATTCGTATTTATAGATTGGTTCAAAAGTGGGTGCCTATGTGCTTTCTTTTTCCCCCAAGGAGTTTAAGCAGTTAAAGTTAGCCAAAGGCCCTCCTGGGGACAGCATTTCTCACAGTCAAAGCATAAGGATGGAAACTCTATGGGGAAGAAATATTCTTGAAAACAAAAATGCTATAATATTAACTCATGCTTATATTATCACTTTAAAGCTTACAAAGCCCTTGTAAAATAAGGAAGAGAGATATTCTCAGCCCCATTTTGCAGATGATTCAACTGAGTCTCACTATTATGCTGACTCTGTCCAGTAAGGAGCCAATATTCTTGATTAAATCTTAGATACTCCAACCTCTGAGATCATACTGACTCTATGCTACCTTATACTTTACTTTAAGACCTCGGATGGAAATTATCTGGTTAACTCAGTATTAATCTTGAAAACTGGCTCTTGGCACGCAAGAGAAAGAACATGAAACTAAGCTATTCTTTCAAGGGCAGTGTTTCATGAGAGCCCGGGTGCACTGTGGGAAGAACCACTCAGAGACGCTGGGCTCTTGTCCAGCTATGTTAAGCCAGACCACTCTTGGATGAAGAGAACTCCAGTCAGATCAAAGACACCCCTGGCCAATGTTGGAGCCCTGTTTCTGAATGATCACCAATTGTCCTATTCTTTCTTTCCTTCTTATTTTGCTTTTCACTTTCTAAATTAGAAGATAGGAGCCTGGCAGGCCTTGGATGGAATATCCCTGGCTTCAGCTAACATGTGTCCCAAGTTTCTGCATATTTATTTTAAGCACCTGTTCAAGTTCCACGGTACAACAGTGCGTGGGGGGGGGGGGCACTTTTTCTAGAATCAGGAAATCTGGCTTTAAACTCTGTCTTTGAAACTTCTTACCTGTGTGACCTTTGGCAAAATGCTCAACCTCTCTGGATGTCAATTTTTTCGAATGTAAAATGAGGGATTGGTTTAGGTTGCCTCTGAGGTTCTTCCCAGCTCTAGATCCAGGATCCCTAGGATCTTTGTTCCATGTTAAGAGAGATCTGAAGACAAATTAATAGGAGACAGTCACACCCAGTTACATTTTCAGTTGTTGTATTTGTTGACTGGAATTTGAAGAGAATTCTGAAGAAATAATGGATTATTATTTTAAATGTAAGACAGATTTGTGGGTTGTCCAAATGTACAGATGATGTGTGGCTTTTGGATAGAATATGGAAATGAATAGATATAAATAGATATAATCTTTGCCTTCCTTTGCAGAAAGCAGGAAGAGGTTCATGCTGAGCCATCAGCAGCCTACCTGGGGGAAGGAGGAAGGAACTAGGAAGATCCACCATCGATGGTGGATCTTCTCTAGATAGACAGAGGCTATCTACTCTCTCTCCAAGATAGAATTATATTTACCTGCCACCCTTCAGGTATTTCTAGTCTAGGGCTATAAGTCCGGGTTCAGAACACAAGCTACTTTCCTGGTTGCTCTGAAGGGAGACAGTAGCCCTTATGTTATAGTCACCAGCTTCACTCTTTCCTAACAAAATGCTGTCCACATAAACAACTATTAGGACTAACAGTAATTGAACTCATTTTTAAGCTTTTACAAAAGGATGTTAACTGAGAAGAGATGGTAATAACAGAATTGCAAACATTTCCTCCAATATCTAAGGGCATGCCATCCCAGTCCCTAGGGAGAGTGGAATCAAACAATATGGTTTCCATGTAGTATTCTCCTTCCACTTGCTTCCAAATATAGCCTAGCAAGTTGATGATTCCTCCTTTGAGCTACTTGTGGGGTGGGTCCCAAAGGTCATTTCATAGGGCTTGATGCTAGACTGACTTGCTGCAGACTAAACCTCAAACCAAGAAAAATAGTAGACAAAAATCTGTTCTGCCAGCTTAGGTAGAATATACCCAAAATTACACAACATTGCCGTCTGGTAGTGAAATAAGATCTCAGCTTAAACCAGGAGAGAATGATCTCACCAAGGGTAGTCCACTAGCAGCAGTCTCTATTGTTGTAAGCACAGGAAACCAAGTGATCAGCTTGCCTACAAGTCTGGGTCTTCAGGTCTCCTGGCAGTCATTCAAAAGCTCAAGCGTACATTCTTGTGATCTCCTCTCTCCAGGTCCTCTCTCAAAGTCTATCAGAAGGAGTGTATTGCACCCATCATTTTCAGACCATTAGGACTCATATCTCTCCTTGAATTAGCACACGGCTCTTCCTCCCCTAGAGTAGGTATTATATTCGCTCAGATTTCTGTATCTCCTTGAACTCTGCAAAGCACGTTCCTGATAAATTTGCAGAGAAGGGAATAAACTTATTCTCACTCCCATTTTCATGGACGAGCAACGTTAAGAGAATCTGAATGACTTGTCCAAGGCCAAGGTGCTCATAAGGGTTAGAGCAGAGAATTGAGTTCAGCTCTTCTCCTTCTATTTCCATTGAGTTTATGTTCATACCACTTTCTACTTTGCTTCATAATATAACAATACCCTTCAGTTCTTCAATGGACTAGTGGTCTCTTCAGTGCAATTACCACCTCTATGAGGAAAGATCACAACCAATCCAGGCTTTCTTCTCCTAGGGAAGTGGTGTGTTGTTCTGACAAGGGCATTGGCGTTGATTCAGAGGCTCTGGGACTGAAGCCGGGCCTCACCACTTATCAATTGTGCGATCTCAGAGCAGTCATTTCATCTCCCCAGCTCCTCCATCAAAATGGCAGGGCGGGGGGAGGGACTGGATGCCCTCAAAGGTTCCTTCTGGCACTATGTCTACAAACAATACTTTAAGGATATCAGAAGCTCTGTAGTCCAGCTTACACATGGAAAATTATTCTCTGAACAGGATCCTTGACAAGTAGTCATCTGGTCTTTGATTGTAATCCTCCAAAGACCCGAGTTCAATTCTCTGCTCTAACTCTTATGAGCTTCTACCAATCCAGTGAGTTAATAAGGTATTCCATTCTATATTAAAGTAACTCTAATTTGTGGGAATTTCTAGGAAACCCAAATACCATCAAAGATAAATCCAATGTCTACGGCCTCAAGATTAACAGCTCAGGGACTACCTGCCACTTTACCACATAAAAATCTAGTTTGAGTTGATGAGAAGCATCCTGTATTTAGGACCACTTGCTCAAGTAGCTATTACATATACGGTCATGATAGATCAGAAGCCTAATGTAAAAAACCAAACATATTTGTGTACAGATCAAATCTACATAGCAGATGGTGAGTTCACATTGTTCATAGGACAAGTTTTAATATGGAATGTTCCACACCAAGATAATCAGTGAGGCAAGGATAGTCATTCTTTGAAGAGCACTGTACTGCAAAATTTAACTGATTTGCTCCTAGTTGGCCAGGACTTGCTCCTGATTGGCTCTTCCTGTTTCTGACGCTCCATCAAAAGACACATCTTGACTTGTGTGATAAGGAGTCATTCACTGGGCAGGTACCTGAAGAGAGATGTATGTGTGTGGAAGTGGGGATGTGTTTGCCTATCCTCCTCCTCTAGTCAAAAATTACATTTGAGTCATATAACAGCTAGTGTTTATACAGCACTTTAGGTTTGCAAAGTGCTCTTCCTTATTCTTACAATTCTGGGAAGTGCCATTATTACCCTTATTTTGCAGATAAGGAAACTAAGGTGGATAGAAGACATGTGACTTGCCCTTAGTAACCCAGCTAGTAAATGTCTAAGGCTGCATTTGAACTCATGTCTTCCTGATTCTAGATCCAATACTCTAGATTCTAGATCCAACACCACCCAGCTGCCTAATCCCTGAACTTCCAGAAATAATGATAATGCATGTTGGCTTCCAGACAAATGACAAACATTCCTCAGTGATCCATTTAATCCATCAACATCCTTTGGTATTGAGAATCTGAAGACAGAATTGTAAAGCGTCTTGGGGCCACCTTCTTCAGTCCTTACCTGGAATTAGAATTCCCTTCACAAATATTTCTGCCAAGAAAGTCTCCAAATTTTTCTTAATGACCTTCAGGGACAAAGGAACCCACTCAATACTTTCCTAGCCCAGCTTATTCTATCTGGGGACAGTTCAATGGGCTAAGATGTTTTTCCTTATACCAAGCCTTTTACTCCTACTGTTTCTACATTTTGTGCTCTGGGAATGATTAGAATCAATCTACAACCTCTTTCATGTGGCAAATCCTTAAATGAATGAAGACAGACTTCATATCCCCCATTTCCTTTCTCATCCAAGTTAAAAAGTCCCTTTTTTTCCTCAACACACTCTTCTACCACATAAAAATCTAGTTTGAGTTGATGAGAAGCATCCTGTATTTAGGATCACTTGCTCAACTAGCTGTTACATATATGGTCATGATAAATCAGAAGCCTAATGTAAAAAACCAAACATATTTGCATACAGATCAAATTCACGTAGCAAATGGTGAGTTCACATTGTTCATAGGACAAGTTTTAATATGGAATGTTCCACACGGATATAATCAGGCAAGAATCAAACACACTCTTCTAGGTGTGGTCTGACAATTGGAGAAGACAATGGAACTTTCATTCCACTGTGTTCAATACTATATTCCATGGAATTCACCATAAGATTTCATTTGCTTGGGTGGGGAAGAAGGTTGAAGGGAGAATAATAGGGATAGGGCAGGAGTATGCTGGAGCCAGTTCAGGGGTGGGAGAGCAGATCCTTACATTTTTAGTGCAAGCATTTATACTTTGGATATGGAAAATGCTATGTAACCAGGCTTTCATTTAGTGTTTTGTTGATTATCTAAATTTAAGAAAGTGATGGAGAAAAATGTTAATATTGCAGATTAAACTTTAAAATGTGTTATGAGTTCCTTCCCCCTGTTCCAAAATCAAGATGTTAAACAGTTATCACCGCTGAGATAGAGACTATCCCTAGTCCTGCCCTTTGTCCCCCCAAAAAGAGAGAACAGAGCAGAAGGAATCTTAGCCAAGCAGGGCAGCTTTAGAAATTCCATAGTGAATTTATTCTATACTCTGAAAGAAAAGCAAGTCCTTTGTAATGGAGATATATATATGTATATATATATATATATTCATGCACAATTTTCTCCTACTCTACAATATACATGGAAATGCTCACTGTATTTGTTGTTTGTTAAGTAAAGAATAATAATTTTGGCTGCCCTATAGCACTCTTGACTCTCACTCTGTTTGCTGTCCTCTCGTATACTCTCCCTCCCCATCACTCCAGTCTTTTTCAGATGAATTATTCTTATAATTTCTTAACCAAAGTTTAAGATTGTACATATTATCTTATGAGATATAAGTCAATAACCCATCGATCAATTAATGAACATTTATTAAGCACCCACCACATACTAGGCAGGGCAGCTAAGTGGTGCAGTGGATAGAGCACTAGGCCTGAAGTCAGAAAGACTCATCTTCCTGAGTTCGAATTTGGCTTCAGATACTTATAGGTGTATGATCCTGGGCATGTCACTCAATCCTGTTTATCTCAGTTTCCTCATCTGTAAAATGAGCTGGAGAAGGAAATAGCAAAGCACTCCAGTATCTTTACCAAGAAAACCCAAATAGGGTTACCAAATGACTGAATGACAACAAAGTAGAATGGGGTGCCTTAGTAGGGAGGGAGTTCACTTTCACTGGAGGTTTTGAAAGCAAAGGTTGAATGACTACTTGTTAAAGATGTTCTCCTCAGCCTTCTTCCCCCTACCCACCCCCCCCCCCCCAGCCTGGAGTAGGTAGCTTGTTGTAGAGTTGGCCATCCATCATATTCAGATCCCTCATTTTACAGAGAAGGAAGGAGCCTGAGGCATGGAAAAGCTAAGAGAAAGGACTATAGCTGTCATCTTCATTTTCATCTTCCTCTCTCAGGAATAATGGATTTTGCCTCTGCTCTGACTAGTGAATTTTTGGACCCTTCTCTTTTCCAGCTCCTCTTCATTTGTCGTTTTCCCCTTAGGATATTAGTTCCTTGAGGGCAAGGGCGACCTTGCTTCTGGGTTATTGTAGCTCCAGAGCTTAGCACAGCGCCTGGTATACAGTAAGTGCTCCATAATTGCTCTCCCTAGATATCTTGCCCATGCTCACAAAGATAGGAGGTATCTGTGTTAAATGCAAACCCAAGGCCTTCTGACTGTTGGTCTAGTGCTTTGTTTACCATGCTATGTTGCATGTCCATTTCTGTGGTTCTGTTATGAGTGGGCAGCTCTTACACAGCATATTCTGATGGTTGGTTTCTCTAATTTGGATTCTTTGAAGTCCTGAAAAACCTCAATGCTCAACAAGAAACTAAACCACAAACAAACTTTGATAGCTCAGTTATTATTCTAAAAGCTGTCTGTGGGGTAAGTTTTGAAATGCACACTGTCCTTCAGGGGAATTTTTCCAAACGCCTATGGAAAAGAGATGGAAAGGATTGGTTTGTGGGGTTTGAAAGAGTCTGAAGAGTTACCAGTTCCTTTGGAACTTACAGAAATGCACACACACAACAACAACAATTCATCTTTGTTCTTGTGAAAATGAGGGTGCCTAGGAAAAAAAAGAAACTCTGTCCCTGAATTGGGGGATAATTCTTTGACACTCTTGCAGCGGAGGGCACTCAGAATGTCGACGACTAAGCCCACTTTACATCACACAGACCTCAGCATCACCACCTGCTTGGAGAGGGAGAAAACTAAACAGGCAGGACCCAAAATGAATACAAGAAGTTGCTCCCCCACCCCACACACAAGGAGAACATTTCAAGATCAAATATGACAAATGCAAACTGCATTTTCTCCTTCAAAAAAAAAATCAGGACAAGGGAAGAAATCATGGTTGTTCCAAGTATTTTCCTGGATTGGATTGGAGAGAAAATCCAAAAGAATATATAGTTCCTAAAAGGAAGGAATCACAATCTATTCTTAATGAGAATTCATTCCTTTTTTTTTTGTCTTTTTTGAGATGAAAAAGAAGAAAGAAAAGAAGAGAGAGAAAAAGAGAAAAAAGAAAGAGAAAGGAAGGAAGAAGAAAGGAGAGAAAAAGGAGAAAGCAGTATAAGAAGGAAAGAAAAAGGAAGAAAAAGAAAGGAAAGAAAAGATCATTTATTGCTCTGCTATAACTGGTCACTTTGGTCAACAACTTAAAAGAGATATTGTTGGAGATCTGAAAATTGCTTTTGTTAGGGAGCAAAATCATTTGTGTGTGTGTGTGTTTTAATGTAGTAATTCTGTAGATTACCATTTCATGCTACATTACACTCCAAAGAAAGCAACCTGTGTCCTTTAAGCAAAAGTGTGTGGGTGGGGGATGTCTGGGAGGGGCTGTGGGGAGCATCAAGCCCCAGAATGCAATCAGATAAAGCAGAGCCACCCGGTATTAGGATGCTTGCTTTGTCCCAGTCTCAGCATCCTCAATGGCCCAAAGTGCTCCCTTCATTTGTCACCCCAGCGCACCTTTTGTACAAATCATTTCCCCTCGGTATTATTAGGAGCTAGGAGTCGATAGCCAGCTAGCCTCTTTGCTTGTACTATTATTTCCAGCAAGCTTGCCACGGCTGCAATAAATCCAGGAGGATTTCTGGGTGGACTGGGGCGGGCTGAGTGACATACTGAGCTGATAAGACCTGGGTTCTACAGAAACAAAAGCTGTTCCTTTTGGGCCTGATGAGGCCCAAGTCACTGCTTTTGAATTGGGGGTGATTTGATCAAGTTTTCCACCAGATGTCTTACGGAGCTGAAGCAAATGAGGAATTAAGCCAGCTAAACTAGAGCTTTTCTCTCCCTCTCTAATAAGGCTGTGGATCAGGACCTGGGATGGAAATATTCATCCCAGTGCGTCCCCTTTCTGTTGTTGTTCAGATGGGGTATTCAAGGAGGAGGTTCAGGTGTACCAAGCGGCCTTTTCAAGTGATATGATCAGATGGAAAAGCAGGCATTGGCATTAGACCAAAATCTCACCCTAAGAGGGTTACGAAGTCACAGCTAGGACATTGGAAAAGAATGGAGTAATAAGGTTATTTTAAGCTTGGCATTACTGAGCATGGAGTCCCTCAATCATAAGTCACTGGTAGGCTAGGTCAACATCCAGGACCATCTATGAGTTTCTAATTCCCCTTGGTGTTTTCCTTTTTTTTTTTTTTTTGATATATATTCAACTTCAGAAGCAGTTCTTGCCAATATAACAATCCAATCTACCAAATACTTATTAAGTTCTGTCTATTTATCTCTCTTTCCTTCTTTCTTTCTTCCTTCCTTCCTTCCTTCTTCCCTTCCACATAGAGAAGGAAGAGGGGAACCCAGAGAACCAAAACTGGAAGTCAAGGAGTTAAGCAAATCACAGAAGAGTGAATCCCATTGGAAATCAGGCTTCAGGCTTTAACACTGCTCAGAGACCCAGCTTCTTCTGGCTGTCTTGGGTCTTCAAAGCCTACTGCTGATCCCTGGCACCTGTACTGACTGTGGGCACAACCTTGTTAATAGAGAGATAGAAACCTGAAAAGGTTTAGAAAATTCATTCAAGGCTGACTAAGCCTGTTAAAGGTTGAACTCCTTTCCTGGAGATTAAACAGGTGTTTGGGGCCATTATTATTGGAAAGGTTAAAAGAAAAAAAAGATTAGTCCTTTGGGCATAGCTGGGAGTTTTATTTTTTACTTAAGCATTGCAAAATTGAGCAGAGATAATGGTAAATTTAGAGTTACAAACACACAAAAGAGAAACTAAAGTCTAGAAAAAGGAAGAGATATGCTCAAATGTTGTTCAGTTATTGAGTTGTGTCCAACTCTTTGTGACCCTATGGACCAACTGTCCATTGGGTTTTCTTGGCAAAGATTCTAACCTGATTTGCCATTTCCTTCTCCAGTTTGATGCCAGCAGGAGTTAAGTGACTTGCCTAGGGTCACACAGCTGGTATACTCAAGGGTATGTAATAACTAAATGACAGAGATAAGCCACGATAACCAGGTTTCCTGTCTTGCAGGGGAGTGATCCTTCCACTATACCAATCTGCCTTCTGTGATGATGCTAGAGAACTTCAACAACCCTCATTTTGATATATCTATCCCTTAATGGTACTGCCAGAGCCAAAACATTGAAGTTTATGGGGTAATGAATTGAGCTTGAGGTTGAATCCTGCCTTGGACACTAGATATGTAACTCACAGAAAGTCACATAACTTCTCTGAGCCTCAGTTTACTCATCTGTAAAAGGGGAATGCTAATAGTGTCTAACTCACAGGGCTGTATTGAGAGTCAAATGAGCTAGCATGTGTAAAGGGCTTGCAAATCTGAAAACACTAAATTAAATAAAGCTAGCTGTTCTTATTATCATTATTGAGATACTCTGATAATTCTTACACTCTCCTATTTGGGATTCTGGGTTAATCAGCCAGAGAAATTTAGCCTAAAAGTTAAAACTTCACATTAGGTTTGTTATAAAAAGTATAATATCAGTGAAGTCAAGATATTTTAGGAAAAGAAATGAAAAACAGATCTCCCAATCCAATATTTTGACTTAAGCTTTTTTTCTTTTACTTCATTGTGAAAAAAACAACAACAAACAACTTATTAAAATGCTAAAGGATTCTGGTAATAGAATCACAGGATTTGGGGCTAGCAGGAAGCATAGAGACAGTATAGTCCAACACCTTCACTATATAGATGGGGACAATGAGACCAATGGAGGTTTAGTAATTTGACTGAGGTTATATAGATAGCATATATCAAAACCAGGATTCAGGTTCCAGGCTCTGAAAAAGTACTGGATTTGAAAACAGAAGACTCGTGTTCAAATCCTGTCTCTTCCATTTACTTACTAGATGTATGACCTTAGACAAGTCAATCACTCTAGACCTTAATGGCATCATTTCTAAAATAAGGGGATTGAAATAGATGAATTCAAGGGAACTTGCAATTCTAATTCCATGATCTTTTGACATCAAGACTAGCATAGTTTTCAACATACTCAATGCCTCTGCAAGGTTGATACTTAACAATTCTAAGTCTTGGTTAACTCTAGCTAATACTTGGTACACACCGACATGGACATGGACAGTAGTACAGACATAAACACAGACACCAACAACACATGTGTGCTCATATCCATAGCCATACTTACATATTCTAGACCTAGTCCTAGATATATTATGCACTTGTATGTTTTACATATGTAAATATATGGTCATATATACATATATATGATGTCTATACTGTGATTTACATATACTATCTCAGACTCACTACTTAACCTACACAATTTGCAGAATTCACAGTAGGAAAAGAGGACTGGGTCTAGATTTGCTCCTATACACACACATCACACACACATACACACACACACACAAACACACACACACACACACACACACACACACACACATACACACTGTACCCAGAGCCAACATTTACTGTCTCTATGACCACCATGGGCATGTCCCTGAGCCTCAATTTCCTAATCTTTAAAATGGGATAATTATGCCTTAATCCTTACCTCAAATGGGTGGTTGTGAGAATGAAAAAAAGAGAACATAAGCAAAGCATATTTAAGGTTTATACAGTTTTTTCTTCCCAAGTTATCCTGTGTGGACTTGAGGTCTCCTTTGCCTATGAATCCAACTTTCTTTCCCTTGTGCCAGATTATCTTACAAGTATAGTATATGTACATATGGCTGGCTGCTGCACCAGGATGTTCAGTAATTGCTTACAGAGTCACCATGTTGGCACAACCTTTGGGGCCATTATTTACTTCTTGGTTTCTCAAAAGTCTCCTCGGGATCCACAGGGACTCAAATGTAAAATAAAGAGCATCATCCATCTCAACTTCGTTTCTTTCCTCACACACCAAGAGGCTGTTTGTAGGCAAAATGAAAACAAACTAAAAGTGTAAGTTTGATAGGAGAAAGGGAATCTGTGACCTTTCCAGGTACCTCTTCATATTCAAAGTAGGAAGAATGTCTCTTTGGCCTTGAAGTGAATGATCAGCACCTCTGCTCTGGAGCAGTTAGCAAACTTGTTAGCCACTACTCAGTATTTTTTTTTTTAGCTAAATAAGCTTGCCAATTTTAATGGCTCATATTTCTATGGAGTTTAGGTAAAGGTTTACATATATTATTTCATTTTGGCTTCATAAGAACCCTGATTGAAGTAGGTACTTAATGTATTATTGACCCCATTTGACATAAAAGGAAACTGAGGCACACTAAGGTGCATGATTTACCCAACAGAAAACATGGGGTTTATAAGTCTAATGCTAGAAGGGATCCTTGGGTTCATCTAGTCCAATCTGCTCATTTTACAGAGAAGTAAACAAAGCGAGAGAAAAACAAAGGGATTCACTCAAGGGCACTCAAGTAAATAATGGGAATACTGGCCCTCCGTCCATTACTTCAGGGAGTGATAGAGCTGAGATTTGAACTCAGTCAGATCTTCTAATTCTCCACCTAGCACTATTTTCACTGCCCCAGACTGCTGTTCGTCCTTCATTCTGGAAGAGGACCATGACATCAGAGAGATGATGCCATGACTTGCAAGTGATTTGGATTTAAGTGAGGCAGGGCTGTGCAAAGTCACCAGCCTCACTTTCTCTTCGGGTGTCATCTGGGTCCAGAAGCAAGATATAAAGCAGGATGACTAGAGATGGCCTCACCCCACGCTGAGTTAATGTCTCAAGTGGATTTTAAACAATGTATTCTTGAAGCTAAAACCAGCACTCTAGTGACCAGCCCTAGACAAGATGATAATTTAGAGAAAGGTGGTTTTTGTATCCTACAGATAGGTTACGTGACTTGCCCAAGGTCACATCAGCAGTAATGATGGAGAATTTGAACTCAGGGTCAGAGATAGCAACTCTGGAATTCTTTCCACACTGTTGGGGATGGGTATGAGAGAGAAGAGAGTCATGGCCAAGGAAAGGGGCATCAGGCCAGTCATCCAACAGCAGAGAAGCCCAAGTAAGTAGTCCTGGATTCAAGTTTTACTTCTGACACATCCTGGGGTTTGTATGACCCTGGACAAATCATCTCCACCCCAACTCCTCGGTGCCCTCTAGCAACTACCTAAGATTCAAGCCCTAACCAAAATCTCATCTGCCTGAAATCTTTCCTGTTCTTTCTGATGGCTAGTACTTTTTCTTTGTAATTAGGACCCAGATGGCTCTGGAGGAGAGTCAGGCTGGTGACTTTGCACAGTGCTGCCTCACTTAAATCCAATTCACTTGCAAGTCATGACCTCCCCTTCCTGATGTCATTGGTCCTTTTTAAGAATGAAGGACTGACAACATTCTCCAGTCAATCTCCTACTTCTACCCTAACATGTCCACTATCTGATTTTCCATAGATAAAAACTTTGTTCCCTACCCTTGATCCTCAAAGAAAACCATCACTTTCCTGAAGAAACTTTTTGCTACAGGACAATAGATAGGCCTTAATGAGTTAATCAGATAAACTAATCCCTACTTGAGTATTACTCCCAAATAACAAAATGCCTTAACTCTTAGTAAAAAAAAGAAAAGAAAAGAAAACAACCAAAACTTGTTTGCTTAAGAAGGCTCACTTGTGTCTGAGATTTCAGGTATCTTGGTGACCGATATGGAAGATATTTAGGCACAAAGTCATGGTTGCATATGATTAGGGAACAAAAATACCTGCTGTGTATGAGGCAAACTTGGTTGTTTGTTGTAGGAGAAAATTTCTTTCAAATATAGCTTTGGTTCTACATGATTTTTTCTCACCAGCTCTAAATGGTCTACGCGCATAAACTCTTTTAAAAATGCATTATATTGATTTTTTCCCTTTTTTGGTTATTATTCTTCAGTAGTTTCAGCCATGTCTGACTCTTTGATATCCCATTTTGTATTTTCTTGGCAGAGATACTGGAGTGGTTTGCCATTTCCTTCTCCAGCTCATTTTACAGATGAGGAAACTGAGGCAAATAGGCTTAAGTGACTTGCCCAGAGTCACGCAGCTAGAAAGTGACTGAGGTTGTATTTGAACCCAACTCTTCCTGATTTCAAGACAGATGCTCTATTGACTATACCACCTAGCTGTCCCCCCTCCACCGTCCTTTTGTGTCTTTATATCATAATCATTTCTAGGAAAAACAAAACCAATATTCCCTTCAGACTGAATCTTTCTCTGCAACAAAGACAATAAAGTAAAAAGACTCTTTATAGTGGCCACGAAATGCAAATGACACTCTACCCTACTAATCAAGTCTTTTATGAGGAGGGAATGGGGTTTCATTATCTGTTTTGCAAGACCATCAAAAGCTTTTCAATTGCTTATGGTTTGGTTTCTTTTTAATATACATTGCTGTAGTCTATTTATTTATAGAATGTACCCTGTGTTTCATGAGATCATTAGATCATAGTTGTAGAAAGGACCTCAGAGACATCCAGTTCAGCTCACTCATTTTAAAGATGAGAATGCTGAGATCTCGGGGCAGTAAGTAACTTCCTCAGGGTCACACAGGTGGCATCAGAGATGAGATTGGAACCCAAGACTCTCTGACTCCAGAATCAGTGCTTTTTCTAAGTTTGTCTGAATTCCTTGTAATTGTCATTTCTTACAGTACAGGAATATTCATGTACATTCATATGCCACTGTTTTTTCCCCAGGCCATTCCCTGAGCAACAGACACCGGATTTGGTTTCAGGTTTTTTCAGTACAAAGAGTACTTCTGGAAATTTTTTTGGTTGCATATTTAACCTTTTCCTCCCCTCTTTTGCTTTTTTCAGGTATATTCCCAGTAATGGGATCACTGGGTCTAAGCAACGTGGTCACTTTTTGGGGGTAATTGCAAATTGATATCCAGAATGTCTGGACCAGACCCCACCCATAATGTATAAGCATGCTTATCTTCCCACACTGCCTACAACATTTACCGTTTCTGGTGGTTTTTGTTTGACTTGTTTTGCTAATATGTACAGTATAAAGTTGTTTTAATTTTATAGTTGTCTTAATTTGTACTTCTCTAACTGTTAGTAGGAGACACCAACTATGACACCTTAGATCAGCACTGTCCAAACAAATCCTTCCAAGTTCAGGTGTTTCAGCAAGTCAAGTCAGTATTGTACTCATCTTCCATTCTGATGGTTCTTTTCTTTTCCAAAAAGTTAATAGCAGATTTAGAGAAAAACTGACTGAGGAGTCAGGATCTTCCAACCTCTAAAATCATAAGACTGCCTTAAAGCCTGGACATGTCCAAGTTGATATTACTCTTTGGTCCCGTATGCTCAACAAGGCTTCCTAAAGAGGCAGCAAGAATTCTGAGATCTGGTCTCAGGTTCACCTAGGCAGGATATATGCTCTAACTTCTGTGTGCTCACAGTAGCCATGTGACCACAGTAGGGAAAGGTACCAGTCACTTCCCCAACCCTCCACGGAGAGGCTTAAATAGTTCTGACCTCGTCTGTAGGGGGAAAAAGAAGAGAGATTGAGGATGATATGACTTCCTTTTTTTAAGGTCCACTGAATTCGCTGCTTAGTAGTCAATAAGGGGGACTGCCTCATTATTTCAAAGTATCAAGCCTTGAGTCACCTATATCCCTGGAGGCATCAGAGGAACTCTAGTACATGGTCCATGGGACAACCCCTGCTCCTTCCCAATATGCTCCTTTGGCTACAAACTTTGCTAGGCTCATATTATAGAAGAGGAAACTGAGGTCCAGAGATTTGGCAGTGGTGACATTATTAGTAAGTGTTTGAGATCAGATTTAAACCCAGATCTCTCCAGAATTCATTGCCCTACTAAGAGCATTGTAAATATTATCTCGTTTGATCCTCATAACAGCCCGCTGATAATATTATTATCCCCGTATTATAGTTGAGAAAACTGTGGCAAACAGAAGTTAAGTGACTTGCTCAGAGTCACACAGCTGCTAAGTGTCTGGAACCAGATTCAGACTCAGGTCTTCCTGACTGTAGGCCAATTGCTTTATCCACTGCACCATCTAGCTGCCTAAGGTGCTATAGAATTGCTACCAAAGGAACCAAGATCAGAGATTACATCTTTTAATAGCACCAATATACTCCCCTATCTTTGCAGTACTTAGAACAATGCTTTCCACAAAATCAGGAAAAATTAAATTACCTTTGAGGAGCACCAATGAGGGTTTCCATCTTACCTAGTTTTACATTTTTTAAAACTATTGTTCCTAGGTTCATGAGATCATAACATTTAGAGCTTCAAGGATAAGTTTTGGTGGACATCATCTCCCTCAGCCTCCTTTCCCCTCTGATTGGAGGGTAACTACAAAACTTCCCAATGTTTCCCTGCATCTTTCTGTGTATTTTCTCCCCTTTTAGATTGTAAGGCTCCTGAGGACAAACTTTTTTGTTATTTGTATCTCCAGTGCTTAGGATAGTGCCTCAAATATAGTGTGTGCTTAATAAATCCTTGTTAGTTTGGATAAAATATCAGAGCTGCGACTCAGAGGTCTGACTTGGAATCCAGCTTTCTCTCCACTTCACCAAGATGCCCCTCTAATTTAATTTCTCTTTTCATCAATTTTTGATGAAAGTTCACTTGGATTTAGCCTAAGACATTAACCATATGTCCCTTGGAGTTATGAGTTGCTTGCTCTTGAGGGATATGTGTTATTGGTGAGGCTTCATCTGGCTTAAGGGGCTCTCAAATTAATTTTTCACCTTTACTTTTTCACCTCCCTGCTCAGGAGTACATCTGTTGTCTCAGCATTTGTTAGCAAATGAAATAAGTCCCTTCTCCTTTCATTCTCACTCCTTTCTTTTCATCCCCAGCTTACTGCCAATTTTCTGTTTGTATCTGAAAATAGAATACTATATCGGAAAATTCTCTCATTTGTCACTCTTGTGAATCCCTCCCTGCCAACACCACAAACCTTCCTTGTTCTTTGTGTCATCAACTTCTTTGGCTGTCTGGTGAAGCTTTTGAACCAGGATTAATGTTTTTAAATGCATCAAATAAATTTGTTGTTATTGCTGGAAATACTATATTGAAATATAGTTATCAATTAAATATAATTACATACCAATTAAATATTGGTATAGTTGAAATAATTAACAATTAAAAAGTAACATTCACAAATGCCAAGTTAAGAACTCAGATTATGCATGCATTTGATTGCTTCTATCTCAAAGCAATTTTCAATTCCTTCCTTTGTCAAAAAATATCTAAATCTTCCTGAATGTTTTGATTATGTCTCAAGTTGGTCATTCACCATGTTTCTCTAATGAGTAAAGGCCATCTGTCAACAATATCCTCACTACTATTCTTCTAAAACTCCTCTTGTCCTCAGGCATTATCTCTTCTTCCTCTCTGATCAGAGGAAGAGGTGGTCTTTCCCCTTGGCAACGCTGATCCTTCATCTATGCCTTTAATTCTATCCTCTTTGATGTAAAGTCCCACTTTGGCTCTAACCTAACCTTCCCAACCTTATTTCATGTTGCTCCCTTTTAGACACTCTGTAATCCAGCCAAACTGGACTGTTGGTTGTTACCCAAACCACACATAGCATCTCCCCTGTCTGGGTATTCACCAAGCTTTTGCTCAAGCCTAGAATGCACTCCCTTGTGATACCCCCTTACTACTTCATCTTCCTTCAAGGCTCAGTTCAGGTAATACCTTCTCTTAGAAGTCATTCTTCATTCCTTCTATTTATTAATGCAAACATTTCCATTTCATGAAATTGATTTTTGAAAAATCTTGTGCGATGCCTCAGTTGCTTACTTGATTGAAGAACTCCCCCAACCCTATCCCAAAACCGTAGCTGTGGAAGGTACCTGTTTTAGTTTCCTTATAATTATTTTTAATTGTGTGATCTTTAATATCAGACCACATATGTTTTTGGAGTTTATTGTGGTTTATGGTGTAAGTTATTTGTTTGAAACTAACTTCTACTAAACTGTTTTCCAATTTTTGTAGCAATTCTTATCAGACAGGGAGTTCTCCAAATAATTTATATTCAAACAATTGATTGCTAAGTTCAGCTGCAAGTGATTGAGCCTCATCTAGCACATTCTATTAATGTACTTTTCTATTTTTCAATCACTACCAAATATTTTTTATAATTACTGTTTTTGCTACAACATTTGGAACCTATTCCTTCAATCTGACTTTTAAAATAATTTATCTTAAATTTCTAGAGGTTTTATTCTTTCAAATAAACTTTGTTGTCTTGTGTCATACAGTATACCCTTGATTGTTTGCTCAGTATGGCAATAATTTAACAAACAATTTAGATGGAATTAGCATTTTTATTATAGTGGCACATCACAGACGTGAGAACTGAGTGTGTTTTGGTTACATAAATTGTTCATTGTACCTCTAAAGGTCTTGAGTGTGCCCAAGGAGAGTGATTCTCAGATATCTGGTGTATTTTATAGATAATTTAAAATGGGATTTTGTTTTTTTTATTGGCTGCTAGGTTTTTCTATTGTTCTGATTCTGGTGTCTTAATTTTATACACTGCAACTTTACTGAAGTTTTCCAAATTAAGGTTTTTCCCCCATATTTTTCTGGAATTTTCTTTTTCCCCCTTTTTCCCCCATTTAATACTATTTTATTATTTTTCCAATTTCATGTAAAGATAGTTTTCAATATTCACTTTTATAAGATTTTGAGTTCCAAATATTTTACCTCCCTTCCCTTCCCCAAGATGCCAAGCAATCTGATATATGCTATATATGTACAATCATAGTAAACATATTTCCATGTTATTCATGTTGTGAAAGAAGAATCAGAACAGAAGAAAAAAACCATGAGAAAGAAAAAAAACGAAAATTGTATGCTTCAATTTGCAGTCAGACTCTATAGTTCTTTCTCTGGATGTGGATAGTATTTTCTATCACGAGTCTTGGGATTGTCTTAGGTCATTGTATTGCTGAGAAGAGTTAAGTCTATCAAAGTTAGTCATCACACAGTGTTGCTGTTACTGTCTGTGTAAATGTTCTCCTGGTTCTGATTACTTCACTCAGCATCAGTTCATGTAAGTTTTTCCTCCTCTGAAATTTTCTGTCATGTTATGAGTCAGTAGCAATAGTTTATTTACAGAAAGGAAAAGGGGCATCCTTGCTTTGCGCAGATATTTACTTGGAAAGTTTCTGATGTTTTCCCATTTCAGATAATTTTAGCTTTTTAGTTTTAGATAGACTTTTAAAAAATACATTAAATAAAGATTCTTCTTGCCTGTGCTTTCTTGGGTTTTTTTTT
>CM053581.1:420109810-420137245 GCA_028627135.1 Pseudochirops cupreus
CAGCTCTGTTTTTTTCATCAAGAATACTCGAATGTCTTCTATTTCATTGAGTGACCATATTTTCCTCTGAAGCATTAAACTCTGGGTTTTTCTGGGTAGGTGATTCTTGGTTTTTATCCTAGCTCCTTTGACCTCCAGAATATCATATTCCAAGCCCTTTGATCCTTTAATGTAGAAGCTGCTAGGTCTTGTGTAATCCTGATTGTATTTCTACTATACCCAAATCGTTTCTTCCTGAGTGCTTGCAGTATATTCTCCTTGACCTGGGAACTCTGGAATTTGGCTATAATATTCCTAGGAGCTTTCTTTTTTGGGATCTTTTGCAAAAGGCAATTGGTGAATTCTTTCAATTTCTATTTTGGCCTCTGGTTCTAGAATATCAGGGCAATTTTCCTTGATAATTTATTGAAAGATGGTGCCTAGGCTCTTTTTTGATCATGGCTTTCAGGTATTCCAATAATTTTTAAATTATCTCTGCTGGATCTATTTTCCAGGTTTTTCCAATGAGATATTTCGCATTGCCTTCTATTTTTTCATTTGTTTGGATTTGTTTTATAGCATCTTGATTTCTCATAACGTCATTAGCTTCCATTTGCTCTAATCTAATTTTAATTATTCTCTTCAGTGACTTTTGAAATTCCTTTTCCATCTGGGCAATTTGGCTTTTTAAGGCATTCTTCTCCTCACTGGCTTTTTGGGCCTCTTTTGCCATTTGAGTTAGTCTATTTTTTTTAAGGCGTTATTTTCTTCAGTATTTTTTCGATCTCCTTTAGCAGGCTGTTGACTTGCTTTTCATGATTTTTTGCATCATTTTCATTTCTTGTCCCAATTTTTCCTCTACTTCTCTTACTTGATTTTCAAAATCCTTCTTGAGCTCCTTCATGGACTGTAACCAGTTCATATTTTTCTTGGGAGCTTTTGATGCAGGAATTTTGACTTTGTTGTCTTCTTCTGGTTTCATGCTTTCATCCTTTTTGTCCCCACAAAAGGATTATATGGTCTGATTGCGCTTCTTCTGCTTGCTCATCTTGCCACTCAGTTACTTGACTTTTGATCTCTTTGCTGCAGTAGAATTCTGCTTCCAGAGTAGAGAGAGCTGTGTCTCAAATTGCTGGGGTTTTCACAGTTGTTGTCAGAGCTGTGGACCAAGCCCTCTACAGCCACCACAAGCTCTGGCACACTGTCCACATACTCCAGGACCACCACCCAAGACTGTGACCCAGCTCCAAGCCAGTCAAAGCAAGAGCAATTACCCTCTGAATGGTTGCTTGGTTCCCCTATGATCTGTAGGCCAGGAGCTCTGGAGGCAGCCATGTGGCAGTAGCTGCAACTGCTGTGCCTCCTCCACCTCTTGCCCTGGGGGCAGGGGCTGGACCTTGCTGTTCTATCACCCAGTTCCAACAGAGTTCTCCACTGACCTTTTACTTTCTCTTTGGCATTTATGGGTTGAGAAGTCTGGAAAGCACCACAGCTGCTGGTGATTCACTCGCCTGATGTCTGCTCAGGCCAGTCTGGGCCACGGGTCAGGGCCATTCTGGGTCTGGGCTCACACAGCTCGTGCAGGATTGTGCTTGACTCCCAGCTCGGTGTGATAGACCCTTCCTGTCTGTCTGCCTGGCTGCCTTCAGCAGTAGATTTGTTTCTCTTTGTCACTTTGTGGGTTCTGTAGCTCTAAAATTTGTTTAGAATCATATTTTACAGGTATTGGAGGTGGTTGGAGCCAATAACTGCAATTATTTAATCATGATGCATAATTTGGTCTTTTTGAGGTTCAGGGATTGAAGCTGTTTGCTGAAAGCAGGCCACATTGGAGGTCATGTGTTGGGAAATTTTGCAGAGGAGATTTCTCTGCATGAATTGCTTGGACTAGATGTCTCTGAGGTTCCTTCCAGTCCTGAGATTCTCTGATTGTGGTTTATAAAGTGTTTCTTCACAGTAACACTATGGTAGATAAAAATAATAAGCCAGTGGCACCTTCCCTAAAATGATGTACAAAATCCAATGTTTGGAGAATGGTGATGCTGTGTTTGACTTGTTTGATTCTGCAAAATAGAAATTTAAAGTACACCTGTAGTTTTTGTGCAAGACTTGTACAGTAAATTTAGAGTAAAGACTGGTGCTAGGTCATAGAAAAAAAATATCTCTTCATCTTTATACAATCTTATTGTATTCCATAAAACCTCAGAATTTCAGGGTGAGAAAGAACCTTATGAGGAATTTCCCATAGAGAGAAGACAGAAAAAAATACATGCACTTCTAACCTCACAAAACAACTGTGATTGAGTTCATAAAGTGAGTATGTGATCTGCGTTCATTTCCCATCTCTGATGCCTATTACTTGTGTGACCTCAGTCTGGTGCATTGCATGGGGAATTCCTGGTCTGGCAAGATTTGGCCCCAGGAGGATTCTGAGAAGTTCAAAAGAACATAAGGTTTGAACCCAGAGAACCCAGGCTCAAATCTTGTCTCTGCCATACCAGTATGACCTGCAGGAAGACACATCCCTGCTCTGGGTCTCAGTTTCCTCTCTTATAAAATTTGGAGGTTAAGCTTGTTGGCCCTGAAGGCCTATTCCAACTCTAAATCCCATGACCTCAGATGTTATGGTGGTATGAACATAGCTAGTAGCTAGGGCAGCTTTTCACTGTCTAATTATACTCCCTGGCAATTTCCTTTTCATTTTTCTTGCATCAGTTAGGAAGTACTTGCCAACTTCTCCCTGAACCCCTGTTTCAGGGCCCAAACTGTCATTAGCTCCTTTCCACAACTGGGTCAGGAAAAAAAAAACATTTGAAGAGTATGAGTGCCCTCCCTAATTCCTCTGCCCTCTGCCCTCCTGCTGTTAGCGTCACAGTCTTCCATGGGCTTGTCTACTCAGTTTCACAGCACCATAGAGGACTACATTTAGACCTAGAAAAAACATTGACAACATCTGGACAAACCTCTCATTTTACTCATGGGGAAACTGAGGCGTAGATATTTGGAGTGACTTCCTTCTGTCAAACTACATACCCTGTTTCTCACATATCCCAAAGAGAGAATGCTTTACAATAAAAGAAAGGTGGCTTATCAGAGGAGCTGGATTCATAACCTGTCTACATCATTTGTGTAATTCCTGGCAAGTCCCCTAAACTCTCTGGATCTGTTTCTTCCTCTGCAAAATGAGGGTGTTAGAGTCCATTTTAGAGTTTGATCCTATTTATTTAGCCTCAGAGATGCCTTCCTCCTATGCCTCTGTCATCTTAGGAACCCCTGTGGGACTCAGCTTCTTCATCTGTAAAACAAGGGCACTGGACTAGATGGCCTCTAAGGTCCCACATAGTTCTATATCTATGATACAATTAACTTCCAGGGGGCAGCTAGTTGGCAAGTTGATAGAGTGCTGGACCTGGAGTCAGGAAGCCCTGAGTTCAAATCCAATCTCAGACACTTACTAGCTGATGACCCTGTGCTAGTCACTTAACCATGTTTGTCTCAGTTTCCTCATCTGTAAAATGAACTGGAGAGGGAAATGGCAAGTCACTCCAATATCTTTGCCAAGAAACCCCGTGGATAGCATTGGTCCATGGGGTCACAAAGAGTCAGACACAACTCAATGATTGAATGACGATGTGCTAGGGAATAAAAACAAAAAACAAAAAAAAACAACAGTCCGTACTCTCAAGAAACTTTTACTTGGTATCAGGGTAAACAATTTGTATGCATGTAAGTACTGTTATTGATAATAATGACTGACACTTATATTAGCACATTAAGGTTTACAGAGTGTTTTACACATATTTTCTCATTTGATCTTTACAACCCTGTGAGGTATGTACTATTATCATTCCCATTATACTGATGAGGAAATTGAGGCTGAGAAATATTAAATTACTTTCTCAGGGTCACACAGCTAGGAATGGTACAAGGCAGGATTCAAACTTGTGTCTCCCTCATTTCAAATTCAATGCTATACCCATTGTGCCAACCACCTGTCCATATGAAAAACATATGCAAAGGAAATATAAAATAATTGGAGGGTAATGGCAGCTGAGGAGAAAAGAGAAAGACCTCCTACATTAGGGTAACTTGAGCTGACTCATTCTCCTGTGAAGGAAGCTAGTGATTCTTCAAAGCAATTGTGAGTAGGGATTATCTTCCAGTAATGGGAGAGAGAAGATTTCCAAGACTCCAGAAATAGAATGTTGTATAGAGTTTGGCAGAGCTGTTGAGTATGTGAAGGGAAGTCATGGTAGACTAGAGTCAGATTATGAAGGGATTTAAATGCCCAACTAAGAAAGATGTATTTTTTCCTAGAGGTAATAGGGAGCCATTGGAGGTTTTTGAGCTGGGAAGGAACATGGTGAGATACTTACGAGAAGAGGATACGTCATACAAAAACTTATTTAAAGGAAGTGGTCTCCCTTGACTAGCAACCTGTGGGTCACACAAGCTAGCATTGGCATGGAGATTGTGTGGGAGAAATTTTAATTATTAACTCATGTGGTACAAGTCCAAAAGGTGTCCTCAGTCACATTCTGATCCCAGGAAGGAAGGATTTGGAGGTTAACTTTAGGACTCTATAAGTACACAATGCTTTCAAGGCAAAATTCTGAACGTGGAAGGTTAGAGGCAGCTATATTAAAAGGCTCTATGATGTATTCTGTGTTATCATGGCATAGGGAAAATATTAAAATGCATATTTGCTTAGGAAAGGCTGTACTAGACATTAAATTGTAGTTGCAATATAATAATTTACCCACAAGCAAGATCATGGCTACCTTTGGAATTCCTTAAGTGGACTGGAGATTTGATTTGGAGTCATTTGGCATGGGTTCAAATCTTGGTTCTGTACTTATTATCTGTGTGACCTTAGAGAAGTCACTTCAATTTCATGGGCCTCAGTTTCCTCATCTCAAAAATGAAGAAACTGGATGACATCTCCTCTTGAGGTCCCTTCTAGCTCTAAATGCATGGTATCCCTAAAGTCTGTCTGGACACAAAAGAAATCTCATTAACTATGCATATTTTCAAGAAATGAAACGAATGACATTTTCAACAACATTTTATTTAATTAGTATAATTTTAGCCATGACAATGTCATATGGAATAAAAGCTTTCATTAGTTATTAGGGACTATTTTTCATATTAATGAGATTAATTTAATTAATTAATGAGATTACCTATGTGTCTCCTATGTCTTCCTATGAAATCTCATTTATTAAATAAAATGTTAAAAATTTAATTCATTTCATTTCTTGAAAATACACATAGTTAATGAAATTTCCTATGTGTCCAGACTTTAGGGACACCCTGTATATACTCTGTTGGTCCTAGCTCTGTGACTTTCAGTAGGCATTTTCTGATCTGTGTAGTAATAATGTGGCAGTGAATCAATGTCCCTTTCAACCCTAGATCTGTGGTCTAATGGCTCACCATATGAGAGAATTTAAAGGAATCTGCCTGTGGCAGGTTTTCTCCCCCTTTTTGTAGGGTGTGAGTAATTCTTTAAGAAATATTTCTAAACTAAATACATGCTCATCAATTGGGTCAACACATCAACTACAGTATATGGTTGAGGTATAGTACGATTACTGTGTAAGAAATTTTGAAAGGACTGGACATAGAAACCTGGGAAGACTTGTATAAACTGATGCAAAGTGAAGTGAGAAGAACCAGGAGAACAACTTACAAGGACCATAATAAGGGAAATGAAAATAATTTTAAGAGGTTTCAGAACTCTGATAGTTTCAACAACCAGCAAACTTTATTATCTCAAAGCTAATTAATGGTGGGAAAATTTTGAAAATGTCATTTAGATTTGATAAGTGTAAAATTGTTAATGGATAGCAGGGGGAGATAGAGACCAACCACTTCAAAATAGAATCTAGATGTCACATTGAACCAATGGATGAGAGTGATCCTTGCAAACACTTTGATCTATTGTAGGCGAGACACATTGAAATAAAATCAACAAGGAGAACACTATGTCTGCAGATGGTAAGAGACTAATTGGCATCCTGAAATCAATATGGATTGCACAATGGGAATATCCTCATCCCTGGTTTTCCACCTGCATCATCCTCATTGTCTCTTTCTCATACAGAACATCAGCATCTGCACTGAATTTTCTACTATCATTCTCCCCAAATTCCAATTAGAAGGGCAAACCTGAAGAGATTATATTGCTTTGGAGCCCAATGCCTGATTTACTTATTCAGCTCTATTCAACAAAGTCTTATTTAGTGCCCACCATGTGTTAATCACCACATAAGAATCTAGTGCTATGAAGAGAAAAAAATAATTCCTACCTTCAAAGAGCTCACATTTTACTGGGCATGAGGAGTAAAGGGAAAGAACATGGACCCAGATAAGCAAATGCAAGATATGTATAAAGTAATTAGAAGAGAGAGAAGATGCTAATGGAGAGAAGAGTGAGTTCATGAAAGGTCTTCTCTAGGACATGTCACTTTAAGGAAGCTGGAATTCTTTAGGGCCATCTTGATTTATTTGACCCATACAACATGATGTATAGCAAAAACATCAGACTTGGAATCAGAAATGACCACTTTTTAAGTTCTGTCTCTGATATTCCATAGGGGTGTGTGTGTGTGTGTGTGTGTGTGTGTGTGTGTGTGTGTGTGTGTGTGTGTGTATGAATGTGTGATAGATACATGTGTAAGTGTGTGTGTGATGTGCCTGCAGATGTGTATTTGAATGTGTATGAGTGTGTGTATGTTGTGTGCACATGGATCTTTCTATGTGTGTATGAGTCTTTCACTTCTTTAAGGCTGCCTTTACTCTTCTGTAAAATGGAGATGACAACACTTGAAACGCCCGCCTCTTCCTCCTCCTCTCAGGAATCGATTGGGTATATCTTAAAGCCTGGGAGAAATCAGAGTTCTCACCATGGAGTCAAAAGAAACCTGGATTTTACTGCTGACTTCAACACTGAGCAGCTGTGTGACTCTGGGCAAGTCATGGTGGCTCTCAAAGCCTCAGTTTCCACATCTGAAAAAAATGGAGATAATAATACTACTTAATACTAATACTTACATCATCAAGTGTATCTCATGGAGTTGGTGAAAAGCAAACTCTTTCCAGGAAGTATTTCATGATGAAAAGAGACCTGGGGTCCAAGTCAGAAGATCCAGATTTGAGTCTTGGTTCTGCTGTTTGCTACCTACGTGACTTTGGACAAGTCATTTATCCTCAGGTTCCCAATCTGAAAAATGAGAGAATTGGACCAGAAGCTGCTGAGCTCTCTTCTACCTCAATATTTGTGACTCTATGAATCTTAAAATGTTATTGAAGTTTGACTTATTATAAAAAGATAGGTTATTTTCCTTGCTTTTGATCCACCCTAATTTCTTTACACAATTCATCATATGGCTGTTTATCCAGTAAAGAGTGTGACTTTGAAGACTGAATCTCATCTTGACACCTAATGCAATGGCTAGACCAAGTTCCATTCTCCTGCCCAACCCTTTTCCTTGCAATCTGTGAAACCTCAGATCCACTTCTCTAAGATAGATAGGGTCAAGGTTCAGTAATCCTACTTCGTCATCATCCCTGGAGCAGGTCAAGCAAATCAGCTCATTTCCTTCACATATTAAGGCACACACACACATATGTACCAGGACTACAGATTACAAAGTACAAGCCTCCATGCAGCCTCTAGCTCCACACAGATACAAGGTGGCTAGGCTGCAGTGGCCTGATGAAGAGAGACGCTTGCCCATCTCAGAGCAAAATCAGACGAAAGCATAAACAGGTTGGAGTTAGTAACTCAGTTCCTTGCTTCCTGAATAGAGAAATATCACTCACAGTTTACTTGTTAAACCTTCAAACATACAGGAAAAAAATGTATTGTTTCTGTTGGAGTTGCCTTCAGTCCCTAATGCTTTATCTTCCCTGCTTGTCCCTGGTCTGATGATTAAACACTTCACTCTTTAGTCGAGTTCTGGGTTTTGTTGGAGGATGTACATGGCATAGATAAAACATTCAAATTAGAAATGTTAAGCTGCCTTTTTTGTGGAGTAAACATGGATAACCATTGGCTTGGATTCTGGATTCAGTGTCCTTCCAGATTAGTTTGGCAAGCTCAGAGAAGAGATTTTGGAAAGTTAAACCATGTAATGTTTTCTCTGTTGAAAACAAAACAAAACAAAACAACAACTAGTATTAGAACTCTCAAAGAGAGCTGTCCACAGCTGCAAGAGCTGTGTGGTATAGGAGGAAAGGGACCTAGATTTGAAATCAGAGGATCTGGGTGCTTGAAATCTACCATATTCTAACTCACGGATTTCCTAATGTTGGAGGTATTCAAAAGGAGGTTAGGCAGGAGTATTGAAGAGGAGAGGCACCATCAGCTGGGGATCGAGCCAGACGACCTCTGAAGTCCTTTATATTGCTGAGATTCTTTGAACTAAAATAAAGTGTGTGTGTGTGTGTGTATCTGTGTACTGCATGCACACACATGTGTGAGTGTGGAGAGAGGAAAAAGAAAAGACTAAACATATTTACTCATTAATTTCATTAATTTACATAAATTTCAGACCAAGTAAAATTCTTTAAAGTAATTAATAAAAAAAAATAGAGATTAAGGAGGAATAATATCTGACTCCACTTTCTGTGTCCTATCCCAATACTCTATATTTCTTCTGTTGTAATCCAAATGATTCACTTTTACCAATGACTTCTTAGAATCCCCACCCTTCGAGGATCTACTAAAGTGCCACATCCTATGTGAAGCCTTTCCTGATCTTCCATTTGGGAATGCACTGGCCTGTCCTCTCTTTACTTAAATTTGAATATATTTTGAATTGATTTATATGTGTACCTACTGTTCACACCCCCAGCCTACAAGTAGGATGCAAGTTTCTTGAGGGCAGAGAGAGTTTGATTTTTTTGTCTGGTCCATAGTAGAACTCAATTAATGTTGAACTTATTGCTGAATGAATGTATGTATATGTATGTATGTATATATGTATGTATGGAAAACCTGAGATCATAGTCAGAGGTTTTGGCTTCAAAATCCAGCTCTGGTCTTTATTACATGCATGACCTTGGAACAGACAACAGAATATAGTGCAAGGAACTGTACAACTTGGAGTCACTGGACCCGAGTCCAAATACTAGCTCTGTCACTGACTGCCTGTGTGACCCTGGTTAAGTCCCTTAACTCTGATAGCTTCAGTTTCTTCATCGGTGTAATGAGGGGACTGGGCTAAGTGATTTCTAAGGACTTCTTCTCTCTTAAATCTGTGATCCTAAGACCTCTCTGAGCCTTAGTTTTCTCCTCTTTAAGAAAATCAGACTAGATGGCCTCTAAATTTCCTTCTAGCTCTACATTTCCCCTTCCTGTGTCTCAGTTCCCTATCTGTACAATGAAGGGATTGGACTAGATGGCCTTTACGGTCCCTTTCAGCCTTGATTGTATGATACTGCAATCCCACAAACTTCGGGCTTCCTCCCATCTCTCAATCCTATGGCCATCCCCAACAGCTAAGTCCTAGGCACTCACCAGATGCCCAATAAATACTTTTGAATTGGCTTATAGGCAGAAGTGGATGGAATGCAGGTTTGAAAGACTTTTCACTGCCCGAGTGCCATTTTATCTCTCAATAACTTCCCCCTTTCTTTCCCCTCCTTCTCTCTTCCCATTCTGCTCAATACCAGATCCCAGTCATGTTTCCAGGGAGCATGATACCAGCACAAAAATCATGTTTTTCAAAGTGGTTTGGTGGAGGCTAGTTTTGGGGTGCCATAAGCCCCACTGATCTCTGTGATTTCTTTCCCTGATGTCAGGTCACACTTCAATTTGCCACTTATTAAATGCACAAGATGCTTTCCTCCTTAAGTGGCTAGGGTTCTCTTAGGTGGTTTGTGGGACTTAGGTGCTACTGAAATCTGTTTCTAAGGCCTCTGGTGAGCTTAGGGCAAATAGACAGACTATTTGTATTCAATTAGTCAAGCTCTTTCGTTGGCTATCCAACTTAGAAGGAGAGGGAAGCAAGAGGCCCTGGGTCTTACAGAATATTCATGTCAAAAATACCAGCTACAAGACTGCCAGGGAGAGATTTTGTGAATACTAATTTTTTTTAACCCGCTTGGAAAAAAAAAGAATGGATTTCAAATATAATTTACTGTTTTCTACCTGGTGAAAAGGGCATCTCTCCACATGAACTCTGCGGCTGCTGAGCTGAGCAGCGTTTCTTTTGAGAAGGCCGTGTTCCCAAATTAACTTGTTCAGATTCAAAGCAGAATTGTGATGATGTGTCCTCCAGGCAGGACAATCGGCCCCTCACTTCAGTGGCCTGCCCGCTGCTCAGCTCAGCCCACTTTGGTTCCAAGTCCTGGCTGGGCCTGGCAAGCTGGCTCCATACTGTGGGTCTCTCGGTCTCAACTCTGGCCAAACCTGTAACAACAACAAAAAAAAAAATGGGAGCATGCCGGGGAAGCTTTTCTCATGTCAGGTTTGTATAATTCATCTTTGGAGGCCCAGAGCCAACCTCTGGGAGTGAAAGCAAAGAATCATGGGGCAAATTTTGATTGGTTTACCTTTAAGAGAGAGACAGATTAAACAGAAAGAGAAAGAAGAAAGGAGATTGGAAATGAATGCATCTCCCACCCTTCAAAATGTCTAGCTGTTTCAGCATACCTTGGACTTCCAACTGAATGAAAATGCATTTGAACAGTCATTTCAGATATGCCCTGGGATTTCCTTTGGCCTTGAGAAGTGGGTACAGTGTGAGACTTGGGTGCCCACAGCTTTTGTTTGGTTAATCCTAGTGGGTCTGAAGTGGGCAGTAGAAAATGACAAGGGGCCTCTGGGTGGTATAGCAGCACACTCAGACCATCCTGTTGCTGTCACTTCTGACAGCCCCCGAAAGATGTGGCCTCTGGATGGAGTGCTTCCTGATGCCAATCCCTCTCTCGGGGGACCCAGGACAAAGGCACACGCTGGATCTTCACATTTTAGAATGAGGATAATCAATCTTGCTCCCTGCATAGAACAGACCTAATGTTCAAGAAGAGCAATAAACATGACCAGCTGCTCTGGGGCACTTGAAAGGGGTCGGGGAGGAGGGGTGGGAGGGAGTGTTGCTTTTTTTTAACCTGTGGGAAAAAGATTCCACACTAGATTACCGCACAAAGAGACTAGGAAAGGGGAAAATTTTCTAAGCACACAATGGAGTTTAGGGACAAAATAAATAAAACAACTTTGTTCCTTGAAATGGAAGCAAAACCAAACGTGTTTGTGCTTCCTAAAAGCCAGACATGTTCCTGGACAAATAGAGTATCCTTGTGTACATGACCCTTGTAACGTGGCCCATCAAGCAGGCTGGAATTGCTTGCCAAGGTCAGATAGGTTTACCTGTGGGTCATGATAACTGGACAGCAGAGGGCTTTGGGAATGTTTTGGCAAGAGGAAATGCCACTTATTACCAGCTCTATCATTTCAATTTATTTTTAATTCTCTGTTGCAAGTTGCTGCTTCATACTCCATCTCTCCATCTCATTCTGCTTTCCTGGGAGAACTCTTTTTGGTTTAATATTATGAGTTTACTTAGTTTGGTTTTTGCTGCTAATCTGTGATTACTTTGTGCTGTTCTGTGGTGCAGGTCAACAATTCATTTGTAACTTTTTGTATAGGATAGTAGTTACTTGGGGCATTGAGTTGTGGTGGTGATGTTCAGTTTTTTTTCAGTTGTGTTTGAATCTTTGTGACCCCATTTGGGGTTTTCTTGGCAAAGATACTAATATAGTTTGCCATTTCCTTCTCCAGCTCATTTTACAGATGAGGAAACTGAGGCAAGGAGAGTCAAATGGCTTGCCAAGCATCACACAGCTGGTTAAGTGCTGGGGCCAGATTTGAACTCAAGAAGATGAATTCTATACACTGAGCCATAGTTGTCCCACTAAGAATTGACCATGGCCAAATAGCTGTGTCAGAGGCAAGGCATGAGCTTACCTCTTCTGGAGTGACCCCTTATCAGGCTGCTTGTCATCGTACAGAGTGTAACAAAAAATAGTCTTTCCCAATGACTGCATAGCTGCTCAGGGTTAGTATGTTTCATTTTAACTTTGACTGGGAGCTGGGAAGAGCATGGTACAGCTTAGGGCACAGAGATTCCAAACCAGTGGCAACTGTTAACCTCCATCATAGTTCTGGGCTCACTCAAGAGCTTTAAAGGCTTGAGGCAAGATGAGAATAGTTTCAGTAGTCTCAAGGCACTCCAAGTTGGATGAGACCTCAGAGGACAATTAGTTTAACCCAGACAAAATGAAGAATCCACTGTATGGTTTCTCCCCAGGACCATTAAAATCCATTGGAAGATCTCAAGGGAGAAGGAACTCAATTATTACCTCAGGCAGCCTATTCCACTTTTTTATAGGGCAGCTAGTTGATAGAGTACCTGCTGCGGAGTCAGGAAGACCCATCTTCCTGAGTTCAAATCTGGCCTCAGGCACTTACTAGCTGTGTGACTCTGGGCAAGTCACTTAACCTTGTTTACCTCAGTTTCCTCATCTGTTAAATGAGTTGGAAAAGGAAATGCCAAACAACTTTAGGATCTTTGCCAAAAAAACCCTAAACAGGGTAAAAAAAAAAGTCATACATGACTGAAAACAACTGAATAACAAATGGTTGGTGTGTATGTGTATGTCTATTTTCTGTCAAGCAGAAAAATTTCTTTCTGCAAATTCTAGTTTCTCCCTTTGTGTCTAAGCAGAATAAGTTTGACCCCACTTTCACGGGATAGCACTTTAACACATCTGAAGTGAGCCAGCATCCCTCCTGCCTACCCTGCATCTTTTTTTTTCTACTTTTAAATATCCCCCAGGTTTTACAACCAATTCTCTTATAGCATGGTCTCCAGTCTCTCACCATTTTGGAAGTGGGCCACAATAGTTGCTACAGTTTCTCTATGTCTTTCCTAAAATATGGGGACCAGGATGGAACAAAATACTCTAGTAAAGTCTTAGCATAGGACTGGAACAATGATCACTTACCTTATTCTGAATGCCATCCTGTGATTTCTTCAGCCTAGCAGTCCATTCATTTGCACAGATACCATATCATACTTTTGACTCCCATTCAACTTACAGTCCCCTACAATTCCCCCTTTTCATATAGAATATTGCCTAACAAACAATGGTTAAGAATCATAAAGCCTTGTGGAAATGAGACATTTATTATAGCCTAGTCTTCCCCATCTTGTACTTCATAAATTGACTTTTTGAACCTGGATATAGGACTTTATATCTGTTGCATTTTATCCCATTAGATATGGCCCATTGTTCCATCCTAGACTGAGATCAGGAGGAATTTGGTTATCTCTATAAATCTGATCTGGAGAATGGCGTGATAAAATTCCATTTCAATTGAGCCAACACACCTTGTTCTCTTGCAGAGGAGAAAGATTTTCCTTCAAAGTCCAAGGACTGCCTAGTAGAAGGCAGACCACCTTTGGGAGGCTATGGGCTGATCAGATCCCCAGATACCCATAAATGGCCCTAATTTACTTAAGAAAATCTGGAATTCAGAAAGTCAAGGAGACTTTGAATGGCCTAAGATTATCAAACATAAAGTCTCTTTACCATAGAACATTGTTTTTGGCCATAGACCATAGCCTAGTGGCACATAGGCACTTAATAAATGCTCATTCATAGGATTATAGATTTGTGGCTGGAAGGGACCTTTAAGGTCATTGGATTCAAAGCCCTTTTACAGATAAGGAAACTGGGGAGAAGGAATTACCCAGAGTCATCCAGTTAGTAAGTGTCTGGAGCAGGATTTGAACTCAGAGGTCACAGTGAGTCAGACCCAACTGAAAAAACGACTTTACAAACAACTTACTGAGTCCAAATACAGTCCTTTATCCATTATGACACCTGGGTGCTGCTAGCTTGCTTATTTGTTTGGTTTCTATTTTAGGTTTGTTTGTGAGGCCCCAGATTAACAAAACACTCTGTTTTAAATATGTAACAACCGATGGCTTGATCATCTAAGACTGTTTTATTTTGTTTGGATGGAAAGAAAAGAGAGCTTGCTTTTCATAGGATTATATTTGATGTCATTGAGTACAACTCCCCTCATTTTATACATAAGGAAACTGAGTCCCAGAGAGGTTGTGACTTGCCTAAAATTACCCAGCTAGTGAGTGTCTGAAATGGGATTCAAATACAGGTCTTCCTGTCCAAGCCCATTATCCCCTACCTGTTATACCATGGTGCTTCTCCAGGGCTCAGCCTATAGGGGACCAATGAGGCATTTGGTTGGTAGAGTATAGGTTGCCTACATATTATGAATCATAGGATTTTGATATTTCAAGGAACTTTAGGGGTAATATTGCAAAGCCTTTATCATTTTACAGATGAGAAACTGAAGCCCAGAGAGTTGAAATCACCTGTCATCTCATAAGGAAAAACACCATCCATAGAGCAATCTGAAGGATAAATTATTAAATACCACAAAGAAAAGTGGCCTGTTCCCTCACCCCAGTGTCCAACCTAGTTTGGGTCCATTCCCAAAGGTGTAGTTGGGAGGCTTATTCCTTTTTCAATGTGGTGAACCGAAGTTCATTAATTGGTCACTTAACCTTTAGTGAGCCTGACTATGTGCAGATCATCAATCTCCACTAGGAGCCCTTCAAGGAACAGAAAGAGGAGGGCCAAAGGTCCATGAGAGGCAGTCAAGAATACAGTCAAACAGTATGATGTCAATTCTAATTGACCATGGTCCCCTCTCCCCTAGTCTTCTGTGTTTATTCTATGTAAGAAGCTGGCACGGGCCTCTATATTTCTTGTGTAGTTCTCTCTTAGCTTGACCGATTAAGAACCCTACTCCTCCCATAGGCTAGAATGCCCTCCCACTTCACCCTTTCCAGATGTTTTAAACACTTTTTTTTTCTGGTCTTCTTTCCTTAGTACCCCGACCCCAGGGTTCCAGTCACCTGGCTCTCTGTCGCCCTCTTGCATCATTGGAAAAACCACTAGTTTCTGTCCTGTTCTGGACATTGGTTCAAGGCTCTTGGTTGGTTACCACATTGGGCTATGAGAAAGTTTTCCTAGGTAGAAAGCATGGCCCCTGCCCTCAGAATCTGGCCATCTAGCTGGAGAGAAAGAATACATTCATCCCTATAAAAGAACTGAAGCATCATCTGAGGGGAGCTTATCACTGAAACATCAAATACAAAATAATAATGTGCTAAAATTTTTAAAAAGCCGCATTTAACTCCTGCATTAAGTCTTGCAATAGTCCAAACTGGTTATATTAAATATAAGTGAGATGCCAAGTGAAGTGAATACTTAGATCTTCCTGCTTACGGTCTCTCCCCTCTCTAGTCCATTCCTGAAATAGCTATCGAAACAATCATCTGAAAGCAGAAGTCTGATCATATCACTGCCTTCCTGAAGGATCTTTAGTGGCTCCCAGCTTCAACTAAAACAGAACACTTTTTTTTTTAAAACAAGTTTTGGTCTGGTTTATTAAAGTATACTTTTATACAGTTTACTTTTCACTGGTCTGTTCTGGCATGCTTCTAATGATATCAGAATCACCTGGATCAATGATAGCCAGTGTACATACTCTGTAGTACTTCCCACATGCTATACCCAATTCAATGTTATTGCCACTATAGTGATGTATGCCAGTTTTGGCCAACATAGCGTAATATTTGATCTCTGATTTCCTCAAGGCTGGGCAGTTGTTGGCTAAGATAGCCAATTTGGCTTTGCCTTGTCTGATCATTTTCAGGGTCTGTTTGTAGCCTAGCACGTATTTGCCGCTTTTCATGACCAGCTGGAGTCTCGAGTTGATGGACTCCAGCGACATTTTTGTCTTCTTTGTGGCCACCATCTTCCTGCCTGCAGCGCGGAAGGACCCTCAGCCAGAGACGCACCGCCAAGATGGCCAGGAAGCGAGAAAAAAAGAACAGAACACTTTTCTATGGGAAACCGTTTAAACCTAGTTCCAGCCTCCATTTCCAGACATTTCACATAAACCCATGTTCATTTGCTCAACAATCTAGCCAGACTGTTCTCCCTCTCTCTGGAACTTGACATTCCAGCTTTTGCCTCTGCATATGGTAGCCTAGAACACATTTTTTAATCACTTCCCTTTTCAAATTCTTAGTTTTCTTCAAGGTTCAGCTCAGGTATCCCTGAATCTTTGTCCTTTGTTCTTATTGGATGAACTCTCCTCCAAAGGCAACATTTCTTCGCTGCTCTCTCCTGGCATGTCCGAAGTGATAGATAAACTGTTAAATACCATGAGGTGAACACCACATAAAAAAGTTCCCTGTTCTTTCACCCTGTTGGCCAACTTGGTTTGGGCTCATTCCCAAAGGTGCTGCTGGGAGGCTTATTCCTTTATCAGGACGGTCCTAGGGTCAGTCTTTCTTGATCCCTTCATTTGTTAGTGAGCGCTTCCTCCTCAAAATAGCTTATATTGACTTATTTCTTTTCATGTTGAATTTGCTAAGTAGACTGGAAACCCTTTGAAGACAGGGGCTATTTTGTGTCATTGTCTTGTTATCCAGTGCCTAGAATTTTTCTTGATGCTTAAAAAAAATAAATGCCAAATTGTTAAAAGAACAGAACAAGCATTCACTAAACATCTACTATGTGATTTAGTCTTTGCAACAGCCCTGGAAGGTAGGTCCTATTATTGCCTCCATTTTTTACAGATGGGGAAACCGAGGCAGATTGAGGTTAAGTGACTTGCCCAGGGTCACACAACTGATAAGTGCCTGAGATTAGATTTGAACTCAGGTCTTACAAACTCTGAGTACAGTGCTCTCTATCCACTGGGTCACCCAGAAATGAAGTTTGGGGAAATGTCTCATGATAAATAGTTTCTGAGAGGGTGTCAGTTTGAAGGATCATAGGATTCAGAGCTAGAAGTATCTTTAGAGATAGACTACCTACTTCAGCCTTCCCATTTCACAGATGAGCAAACTGAGACAAAGAGATAAGTGACTTGCCCAAAGTCATACAGATAGTATAAATTGTAGGGCCAGGAACAAAACCCAGGTCCTCTGACTCTGAGTCTAGTGCTAATAGTTGGAATGCCAAGTCTACTCAGGGGCTGATTTGATACGGGCCTTATGTTTAAACAAAATTGTTTATGTTTCCCTACGTTAGCTCCTGAACCAGCCTTCACTCCCAAACCCACTGGAGCTATGAAAGTTTGTGTTCTTTGCCTAAGCTCACACAGGTAAGAATAGGTAAGAATAGATGTGTTACATCTCAAAATCCTTAACCTGGTATTCAAGCATCTCCATAATCTGGCTTTGAATGACCTTTCTAGGTATTACTACTACCTTCCTTGCATGCCATAGTCCTGCCAGGCTGGCCTTACTATTTCCTATACCCAGCCCACCAGCCCCTTCCTTTGCTCATACTGTTGCCAAGCCTCCACCTCTGTCTGGTAAAATTCCACTGAACCCAAAAGGTCATTCTTAGACCTCTCATAACCAAACTTCAGACTCATTGAGTCAAGTTAGAAGGGACCTAGTCCACTGAGTCTAACACCAATCCAAAAAAGGAAATTCCCCAGAAGGCTACCCAACAAGTAGTCCATTAGAAAGAGCCTTTGAGAAAAATAACTTTGAAAGACTTAAAATGTCTAATCAGCACAATAAACTATACATAGATAGTATATAATTATCTAATTATAAATTTGACACGTACCTTTCATAATTGCTTGTCTAAATTTCTTCTTGATCTTTATTTTCTTCTTCTAAGCATTAAAAAAGTACTTCAGTGATTTTCTTTTCTTTCCCCTTTTCAGGGGCAACTTTATCACTATCTCATCTCTCCCTCCCCTAAATTGGAAAAAGAAAAACAAAATCCTTGGAACAAAGATGCATCATCAACCAAAAAAAAAAAAAGCCCCACATTGGCCATGTTCAAAAAATGGGTAGGTAATAGAGTTCTTCATCATTCTTTTGTAAATATGGTTGGTGTTGATCAGACAGCTTAAGTCTTTCAAGTTATTTTTCTTAACGGCTCTTTCTAGTTCCTAACCAATAATCATAGTGTCCTACAAATACTGGTAATCCACTGAGTTTCCCATTGGAAAAGTCATTCAAAAGCATAACCAAGCCTTTGTAGGCTAAATTCAGAACGAATCTTTGAATTATTTGTCTTATCAAACTCTTCATTGATTATTTAAAAATTACTAAATGTGCAGGTCATTTGTATACTACTTGGCACCTTTCCCCACTTTTTTTGCAAGAATCAAAGTGTAGGCTAACATGTCACATTACTTCCACAATTAGGGAGACAGAGCAGTTGAGCTGGAGGAGCAGGGAGGCAGCCACTGATGCCAATAGTCCTAATAAAGGTTCCAGTCTCTCTCAAAGGCTGCCTGCAGGCAAGCAGATAAAAATGGCAATACGACCAACTGCATTAGAAAGAAGAGGGGACGGGAGCCTGATACCACCTCTTCTTACCAGAAAAGGATGGTTCTCGGAAGTCTGGATGGTTTTCTCTCTGTAGCTGTGTTTGTTTGTTGACCTGAGAGTCTTATGCAATAAATTGCCTGAGATCTCAGAAACAGAATGCGTTAAAGGACTTGGTGATGATCCCTTGCCATGAGATGAGGGACACCCACATTCTGAGCCACACCTTTTAAACCCTTCTTTTTTCCTCAGGTGTTCATGGGACTATGTCCGTCAGCAGCCAGGGACACCTCCACACAAACATCCAAGTGTAAGGTCATGACAAGTAAAAAAAAAAAAAAAACAACCAAAAAAACCCAAAACAAATCAAACCTGATCTATGTACCAGCAATAAGAGGTTGGAACATCCTGTCTATGAGAACAAGCTTAACGAGTAAGGATTACGTTGAAGATTTCAAACATTAATAAAAAATTAAGAAGCAATTATGGGGGGAAAATCACCAAAATGAAAAACTGAAAATAAAATGGAATTTACTGACAACTTCCACCTTTGTGTCTTAGACTAAAGAGTATAGGCACTAATTAGAGCTTCAGAGCATTGTAGAATCATGGTTTTAGATCTGGAAGAGACCTCAGAGGCCATGTAGCCTGCCCTTCTCATTTTACCCATGAGAAAAGTAAGGCTGAAGAGGTTAAATTATTTGCCCAAGGTCATACAGGTAGTAAGAATTGGAGATGGAATTTGAATCTAGGACCTTTGACTATAGGAGCAGCGTTCTTTCCACTATAACATACTGCCACATGAAATATGAAAGGTTTGAGGAAGGGCTAGTCTAATTGTAATGTCGTCATTAAACAATTCGGGCAGTGTGGTGTGATGGGCATACTATTGGATATGGTGTCAGAAGAAGTGTGGTCAAAGCTGAACTTAACTGTGGTAATACATATGACAGTGGCATGGTACAGAATCCAGTGTATTTATGTCAGGAGAAAACCAGGTTTGAATCCCCTCTCTCTTCCTCTCACTATATGACTCTCCCTCAAGATACTGATCATTGATATGCCTTACATTCTTCATTTGTAAATGGAAGTGAAAGTTTCCATGGTCTGATGAGGAAAGCATTGAATCTGGGGGTCGGAGAATTTTGGTTCACGTTATGGCTCTGGATCCACCTGTGTAACCTGTGACCAATCTGGGACTCAGTTTCCTCACCTGTAAAATTTAGGGAATTGAAATAGATGGCTCTGAAGCCCTTTTTAGCTTTAGATTAATAAAACAATAAAGACTGTGGCATCTACAATTATGGTTGTAACTTCATGAGGTTATAATGAATAATTCATTAACGTCTATAAGGTTTATTTTTTATTTTAAAGCACTATATAGAAATCAGTACCTTTTCACTGGCTGTTCCCCCATGCCTTGAATGCTTCCTCTCTTAACTCCCTGGCCCCCTTCAAGCCTCATCTGAAGTCCTACCTTCTATAATAAGCTTGTTGATGTCCTCCTTATTCTTAGTGCTTTCCCTCTGGGACTACCCCTAAATTAGTCTGACTCTATCCTGTTCACATATAGTTATTTGCATGTTATCTTCCTTCATTAGATGGTTAACTCCTTGTGGGCAGGGACTATTCTTTGCCTTTCTTTGCATCCCCAAAGGCTTAGCACTTAATAGGTGCTAGCTGACTAATTTATATAGCACCTTAAGCAAAGCACTTTACAGATATTTTCTCATTTGATCCTCACAGCAACCCTGGTGCTATTATTATCTCTATTTTATTAATGAAGAAACCAAGGCTGAGGGAGGTAAAATGACTTACCCAGGTTCATGTGGCAAATAAGTGTCTGAGGCAAGACTTGGACTTTGGTCATCTGACTCCAAATTCACCCTATCTTCTCTGTCATCTAGCTGTCTAATTATTTTAAATAGGTCTCATTCAAGTACTAACCTGGTTGGAATCTGATTAATTTTTGAGATCAGGTAAGATTGGGTATATTCAAAGTATATTCAAGGTATAAGGCTGCAATTATTTTAGACAAGTCTCTCTATCCTCAGTTCCTTCCGTCACGCAAAATTGGAATAATTGCACCTGGCCTGCCTATCCCATAGGGTAGAATAGCTTAGTGTCTTGACAATGCATGGAGGGCTGTATCTGTGAACATTTTTATTATTAGTGTTGTAGAATTGAAATGTCCCTTGAACTGAAATCGACAAAGCAAGCCCAAGCTGAATTCATGTTAGCCACAGCATTCGGAAGGGAACCCTAAATACCATTTCATCCAACCTCCTCATTTTATAGTCAGTCAAGAAGCATTTATTAAGCTCCTACTATGGACTGGATGCTGTACTAAGGGCTGGAGATACAATGAAAGGCAAAAGATGGTCCCTGCCCTGGAGAAACTTTTCCAATCAAGTTATTTTTTGCAGATCAGTTTTAAAGAAGAAGAAACTGAGACCCAGCACGATGAAGTAACTTTCCTAAGCTTGTGAGGATAGTTAAATAAGGACCAGAATGTGATTTGAACTCAGGTTCATTAATTCCAAACCTGGCCCTCTTTCCATGGCTCCAAACCTCTCTCTCCCACAGCAAGCACAACATCCCATGAGTATTCAAAGCCGAGGCCCTTTCCTTGTAGATTTCTAAAGTAATTGGACCTTATCAGGTCCTCTCACCCCCCCCCCCCTATGCCCTTTGTACCCCAGAAAGATGGGATGGAAAGGAAGTGCACATGGCTTTTAAAAAAATGCAGTCTAGGAAATTCATTTCCACCTGTCGGTATTGTTGTGTATGATAATTAATAAACAACAACAAAGAGGGCCGCCCTACAGTCTACGGCTGGGCCTTATTTAACTGACTGCCCATCTTTTGTGTGGTCAATGATCATTTTAAAGGGACGATTCCTGACATTTATTTATTTCTCTCATTATTCCCCACGGCCTTTGTCTGAGTTCCTGCTCGGCAGAACGTGAAGCGCCGAGGTCCATCAGGCTGTTTGGGCTGCCTGCCTGGGTGCCTTGAGTAAACAGGCCTTTTACACTCCCTTCCTCCCGATACCCCCTCCCTTGCCCACCCCCATGCATTTTTTGTTCTTTCTCCATTGTAGCATCTGAACAGGGGTTTTGAAAGCAAAGACAGAGAAAGGAGCCGTGGAGCTAAACACGGTGACATGTACCGTACCAACAGTGGGAACAAGCACCAGCCACTCACAATTGGGGCTTTTACCGGGCGCACTTGGTGCCCTTGGGACTGTTGTGCAAAGCAGACAAGGGAGGGGCCGCCAGTGAGTCGGGTGGGCTACATTCAGCACCGGAGACACACAAAGACAATTGGCCAAAAGAAGGGGAGTGGGGGGAAGGGGATGGGGGCGTCGCTTCGGGAACAAGCTGCTTTAGAAAAACAAAGCTGCGCCAACCTCAAGGTCACAGCCATAGGTTTTCTCCAGAGAAATGGTCCATTCACAGTAAGAGCCTATCAAAGGATGCATACTCAGACTCAGCAAAATGCGAGTTCTTCATTTGAGGGGAGCGCCTTTCACGCGCTGACCTGCAGGTTCTTTGGAGAAGCCCGTATTAGAAGATAATTGCCCCAAATGAGCCGGGGAAATCAGGAGAGGGCTGGAGAGGTGGGCAGTTTGTCTTCTTCCCTTCCAACTTCATTTTAACCAGTACGCTAGGCCCCCCATTCTCAGGACCTAGTGTCTTTTGGGCCCCTTTCTTGTTCAATGAAACCACCATGAAGCTTGGATTTAACAACAAGAAACCTTTAGCAGGCACCTACTGTGTGCCATGTATTGGGCTAGCGGATTGAAAGGCAAAAGTGAATCGTTCCTACCCTCAAGGAGCTTCAGTCAATCAAGAGAGTTAGGAAGTGCCTACTATGGGTCAGGAACTGTTCCAGGTGAATGGTGAATGAGGTTACGAATATAAACAATGAAACAATTCCCTACTCTCAGGAAGGTTACATTCTAACAGAGGAAATAAAGACATAAGGAGATGTCTGCACAGAGACAGAGATAGATACACATGAAAATGTAGGCATATATTTATACATATGTATATGCATTCTATGTATATATATAGTATAGCTCTCCACATACAGACATATATTAACATATACATGTATGTGAATGTGATGTGTACATATACATGTGTATGTATATAAAAGTACACACACGTGTGTGTGTATATACACATATAGATGTGTGTATATATGTACGTGGGTGTGTATATATATGTATGCCCACTCACACATGTGCTACCTTAGTTCAGGCCCTCACTATTTCTTGCCTAGATTATTTCAATAATCTCCTAATTTCTCTCCCTGTATCGTCTCCCCATTCCAATTCATCTTCCACTCTGTTTCCAAAGTAATTTGGAAGTTCCTGGAATATACCATGTATACACACACATATGCATACATACATACACACCCAAAGGAAAAGAAGAAGTGGGGAAGGGAGAGGAGAAAGGATAAGAAGTGGGGGGGGGGGGGGAAGAAAGAGATAGAGGAAAAGGGCCCGGAACAGAATGTTGGGATATGCCGAAAGTCTGAGGGCATGACAGGCTGATGATCCAGCAAAGGAAACTGAGCAGGAATGATCAGACAGGTAGGAGAAGAACCATGAGAGAGTACGCAAGAAGACTTAGATTCAAGCCACATCCTGATTGTGTGACCCTGGGCAAGTCATTAACCTTTCAATACCCCAAGTAACTTTCTGAACTTCCCAATTTTTCCTCTCCTCCTTGCCTTAAGTCTAGCTCCATTCCATCATCCCTCCATCCAACAAAGTGATTTCATCAGTATAGGGAACTCCCAGGGGGCAACACTTCCCCCCATACATATTGGCACCCCTCTGCAAATCACCATTCTAGCTAAATGAATTTGTTAAGTGCCAACTGTATACAAAGTCTTCTGCTAGGCTTGGGGGCTCCAAAGAAAAAGTAAAAACAGTCTCTCATTTCAAGGAGCTAAAATGTTAATGTGCATAAATGTACGTACATGTACATAAATGTGAACCTACATGATACATACAGAGTAGAGAGAGACTAGCCTTAGAGGGAATGGCAGCTGTGTGGTGAGGATGTAGTGTGGAGGCCTGTATGTAGTATGGAGGCCTGGGCCCTGGCAAGATAAGGCAGAATCTCACTTATCACAACTGGCAGAACCAGGGATGGAGTCCAAGGTTATGGTGGGAGGGAGATGGGGATGATGGAGGGAGGGCAGACTGCATGGTGGGAAGACAGCCAGGAAGGGGCATTTAGTTATGATCTATTAATCAGGCCTCTAGTCAACTCTCAGTTATGATCTATTAATCAGGCCTCTAGTCAGACTATAAATTGCAGATAAAATGTCGACTTGAGTTGATAGAGGGAGTTTTCTCACCGGGGAGTTCCCTATGCCAGTGAAATCATGGGTCTGGTCCCTCTCCCCATTAAAGGCATTATTGTGGAAGGGCCTTCCTTGGAGCAACATTGTATGCCTGGAAAAGTGTTTGGAGGTGCTCTGAATGCTGATGAGGTACAGGGCTAGGCTATCTCCTCTCAAGTGGGTTGGGAGACCAGGAAAGATGAAAGAGGGGCAGGGGTCATGATGGTGAGGGAAGGCTGGCATCGAATGTTTTCCCTTCAGTCTCCCCAGGAATCGCCGGCTTTATTCCAAACTGTAAATTGCATACATTCCTACCTGACCATTTTCAAACCCCCACATTCCAAACCAGCTATTTCCCAAGCACCTAAAGGACGATGTCTACTTTCATGGGTCAAGGACCTTGAAAACTCCACTGCAGGCTTGAAAATAATGACACCCCACAGAGCTCACTATTAGGGACTTGTTTCTTCAAAGATGCAAAGTTGCTCCCATATATTCTCTCTGGTTTTTTCCCCTTGGGGGTGGGAAACAGGGAGGGAAAGAGAAGGCTTGCAGACAATGACCTTGTCCCCTGTCACGTCCAGTTGCAAAAATGTGTGATTTATAAGCAGAGATGTCTAAAACCCCTCAAGGGCAGCAGGGACGCCAGCCTAACTCTTCTACTGGTCTTTCATGTTCTAATGTTCTATAATGCGCTTTTGTAGATCCAGCCAAATCCCAAAGAATTGCCACTTGGAATTTCATTGACTCGGAGTTGAAAACTTTAGAGACTCAAAATGTCTAGAAGGGGTTCTTAGCCTGGTTCATGAACTTAAAAAAATATGTTGATAAGTATATTTCAATATAATAGATTTCATTTGTAACCCAATGTATTTTATTTTGTGCATTTAAAAATATAATTCTGAGAATGGGTCAATAGGCTTCATCAGACTCATAAAAGAGGCTATCTCACATACACACACACACACACACACACACACACACACACACACACACACACTCAGAATCCCTGGTCCAGTTGGAGTCTAGGGAAAGTATTTGTTTTTAATGGCCAGTTCCTGAAAATGTCAGTTTGTAGCGAAGTTGGTTCTAGACACAAGGTTATAGAGAGTGCACTTGTTATAATTTGAGGTTCGTCCAGATCTTTTACTGTCAGGAAATAAAGAATTAAACAATTAAGACAAGAACTAAATAAAAAGACATAAAGAACTCCCAGTGTGAAAACTCCCTTTACCAATTCAAGTTGACTTTTCTTTCTGACAATTTATATTCTTAGAAAGTTGTCTGCAATACCGAGGTAAGTGACTTGTCCAGGGTCACACAGCCTGTATGTGTGAGAGGAAGGACTTGAATATAGGACTTCCTGGCTTTGAAACTGTTTCCCTAGGCATTATATGCCTTACTGCCTCTAGGCAGTGCAGTGGAGAAAGAGAGCCTGTGATCAGGAAGAACCAAGTTCAAAGCTGGTGTTAGACACTAGCTAAGTGACCCTGGGTAAGTTACTTGTTCTCTGGTGGCCTCAATTTCCTGGTCTATAAGATGGTGATAATACCTCCAGGGTTGTTGTCAGGATTGAATGAGATAATATTTGTAAAGCATGAAGCATAGTGACTGGCATATGGTAAGAGCCATGTAAATATTAGTTACTTTATTTCTACCTATATCACTCCCTCTGCCAATACTGACCAATGCCTGCTCTGGACCTTCCTGTCTTAGAGTCACTGGGGGTGCAGAAGGGCTGTAACTCTCCAGGGTCCCACAGGCTGTTTGGATAGGAGCAGGGACCAAGCCCAGGGTCTCTTGACTCTCCCGTGAACTCTATTTACCAAGCCATGCCGTTTCCCTTTAAGTTAATCAATACAAAGAAAGTTCTCCATGAAATTTTAAAAGGTCACTTTAGTAGCAATTGATAATTGTTTCCTGTCTACAGTAATAAAACTTTTCTGATTCAGGTTATATTTTAAGTGAAAATTGGATTCAATTTTTACAAAGCATTGCCTGCATGAAAAACTGACAATCGCTGGTTTTACAAGGATTAAAACTAACACAATTTCTGCTCTCAAGGAGATTACAATGTAGTAAATGGAAGGGGAGATGGACACGTGTGTGTACAAATCCTGCTTATAGTAGTTGCTGTCTTTGTGACCTTGGGCAAGCCATTTAGCCTCTGTGAACCTCAGTTTCCTCATCTGTTGGATGAGGCGACCTCTGAGGTCCCTTTCAGCTCTCTATCGGTGAGCCTGTGATCCAAGACAGAATATGATTGGAGTAAAGAGGAGATCTAGAAAAGTTATCTTGAAAAATGTTTTGGGGAGGTAGAGAGCAATTATTCCACTGATGAATTTAGGGAAAGGTGGAAAAGGCAGCATTTGGTCTGGGTCTTGAAAAATGATAAAAATTTCAATAATTACAGATGGGAAGAGGTGGTACTCGTAAATTTGTGGAAGGGCAAGAAGAAAGGACAGAAATGGAGAACAATCACTCAACTCGACTGGAATATAGAATATATAAAGGGGGCAAATGTCAGACAAGGCCAGAAAGATAGATTGGAGCCAGATTATGGAGGGTCCTATATATGCAAGGAAAAAGAATTGGTTTTATCAAATGGGCAATGGGGACTCAATGAAGGTATTTGAGCAAAGGAATGGCATGCTTAGATTTCTTCATTTGGAAATTTATCAAGGCAGCCATGAAATAACACTCCACTGGTAAATGTTTAACAACTGGCTCTCCCCCCTTTTAAGTTTAATCTGCATTACTGACATTTTACCTATCACTTTCTTTTTTTTGGTCTTTTTTATTCATTTATTTATTTTCTTGTTTACATCATTCATTTCCACGAGATTTTGAGTTACAAATTTTCTCCCCATCTTTCCCCTACCCACCACCCCAAAATGGCTATCCCACTGTATAACCCCTCCCTCAATCTGCTCTCTCCTATGTCCTCCCCCTCGCCCCTCTGACTTTCCGGTAGGGCAGAATGGATCTTGCTACCTCAGTGCCTGTATATCTTAATTCCCAGGTGCATGTAGTTAATAATAATAATTATTATATATATATATATCTATACACACACACATATATAAATATATATGTATATAAATATATATATATATATATATATATTTAACATTTGGTTATACAACTTTAAATTTTAGATTCTTTCCCTTCCTCCCTCATCACCCAGATCCACTGGAAAGACAAGCAATTCAATACAGGCTGTACATGTGTAGTTATGCAGAACCTCTCCACAGTGGACACAATGTGAGAAACTGATTATATGTCCCTCCTTCCTATCCTGCCCCACCCTGTTCTATTCTCTACCCTGTCCCTGTCCCTTTACAGAAGTGTGTGCTTTCAGCACCCCCCACCCTGCCCTCCCCTCCATCATCCTCCCTCTCATCCCCATCCTACCTACTCTCCTGTGTGGCAAGATACCCAGTTTAGAGTTTATATCATTCCTTCCCTAAGCCAAATTCAACGAGAGTAAGGTTGACCCTTTCCCTTTTATCTTCCTGTTCTTCCTGTCCATTGTAACAGTTATCCCTTGCCTCTTCTATATGAGATGATTAACCCCATTCTGTCTCTCCCTGCCTCCTCTCCTTCTGTTCCTCTCCCACCTCAGAATTTCACCTTTTAAAGTGTCATCCCTTCCTATTAAATTGATCCTGTGCCC
>CM053581.1:420137745-420160333 GCA_028627135.1 Pseudochirops cupreus
ATGGCTGTTTTGAGGTGTTGGGTGGGGGAAAGATGGGGAGAAAATTTGTAACTCAGAATCTCATGGAAATGAATGATGTAATCAAGAAAAGAAATAAATTAATTTTAAAAAAATAAATGAAAATTAAATGAAAATTAAAAAAAAAAGAAAATTACTACCTTATAATATATTTTAAGATCTGGTACTGCTAAATCTATTTCCTTTATATTTTTTTCATTAATTCCTTTGATATTTTTGACCTTTTGTTCTTCCAAATAGATTTTACTATTTTTTCTAGCTTAATATTTTTTTGGTGATTTAATTGGGATGGCATTGAATTAGTAGATTGGTTTAGGTAGAATTGTCATTTTTATTATATTGGCTCTGCCCATCTGTGAGCAATTAATATTTTCCCAGTTATTTCAGTCTGATTTTGTTTGTATAAAGTGTTTTATAATTATGTTTATCTAATTTCTGGGTTTGTCTTGGCAGATATAGTCCCAGGTATTTTATATTGTCTGTAGTTATCTTCCATGGGATATCTCTTAAAATCTCTTCTGGCGCGTTTTGTTGGTGACATGTAGAAATATTGATGATTTATGTGATATTATTTTACATCCTGCTACTTTGCTAAAATGATTTATTGTTTCAACTAATTTTTTGTTGAATCTCTGCAATTTTCCAAGTGTATCTTCATATCATGTACAAAAAGAGATACCAATCTTATTCTTTCACTTTTTCTTGTCTTATTTCTATTGCTATCATTTCTAATACAATATTGAATAATATTGGTGGCAATGGGCATCCTTGTTTCACTCCTGATTTGGTTGAGAAGGCTTCTAGCTTATCCCTATTACAAATAATAATTTCTGATGATTTTAGGCAGATGTTTCTCATTTTAAGGAAAAAATTCATTTATACCTATGCTTTCAAGTGTTTTTTTTTTAAATAGGAATGTTATGTTTTGTCAAAAACTTTTTCTGGAGGCCCCACAAAAATATTTATAGCAGCTCTTTTTGTGGTGACAAAGAATTGGAAATGGGATGCCCTGTTCTCAGCAATGCAATGATCTAAGACAATTCCAAAAGACTCATGATGGAAAATGCTATCCACAGCCAGAGAAAAACCTATGGAATCTGAATATAGATTGAAGCATACTATTTTCTCTCTTTCTTCTTCCTTTTTTGTAGTGTTTCTTTCTGGTTCTGATTCTTCTTTACAACATGACTAATATGGACATATGTTTAATATGATTGTACATGTATAGCTTATATCAGATTGTGTGCCTTCTTAGGGAGGGGGAAAGGAGGAGTTGGAAGGGGAGAAAATTTAGAATTAAAAATCTTATAAAAGTGAATGTTGAAAACTAAAAAATAAATGGACAATTTAAAAAAGTTTTTTCTTTATTTATATAGTCATATCATTTTTGATACTTTTGTTATAGATATAATCAATTATGTTAACAGTTTTCCTCACATTAAACCATCTCAGCATTTCTGTGAGAAATACCACTTGATCACAATATATAATCTTTGTGATATATTGTCGTGGTCTCCTGGCTATGTTTTACTTAGGGTTTTTTCATCCATATTAATTGATGAAATTGGTCTGTAATTTTCTATCTCTGTTTTTGCTCTTTTTGATTTAAGTATCAGTACCATATTTATTTCATAAAAGAAATTTAGAAGGATTCCTTTGCCTATTTTTCCAAATAATTTATTTAATATTGGAATTAGTTGATCTTTAAATGCTTGATAGAATTCACTTGTAAATCCATCTGGTCCTGATGTTTTCTTTCTTAGGCAACTCATTTATGGTTTGTTAAATTTCTTTTTTCTAAAATAGGCTTATTTAGATATTCTTTTTCCTCTTCTGTTAATACAGGAAGCTTAAATTTTTGCAAACATTCTTCCATTTCACTTAAATTATTAAATTTATTGGCATACAATTAGGAAAAAATAACTTTTAATAATTTCTTTGATTTCTCTTCATTAGTGGTATATTCACCCTTTTCATTCTCAATACTAGTGATTTGGTTTTCTTCTGTCTTTTTGTTGTTATTGTTTGCTTTTTGGAGGGGGGAAGGCAGGGCAATTGGGGTTAAGTGACTGCTCCAATGTCATAGGGCTAGTAAGTGTTAAGTGTCTGAGGCTGAATTAGATCCTCCTGACTCCAGGGCTGGTGCTCTATTCACTGCATCACCTAGCCACCCCTCTTCTGTCTTTTAAAAAAAAAAATCATATTAACCAATGGTTTATCTATTTCATTGCTGTTTTCATAAAAAATAACTCCTAGTTTTATCTATTAATTCAATGGTTTTCTTGCACTCTGTTTTTATTAACTTCACTTTTAATTTTTTAGGATTTCCAATTTGGTGTTTAATTGGAAATTTTAAATTTGTTCTTTTTCTAGCTTTTTTAAAAAATTGTATACCCAATTCACTGGTATACTTTTTCTTTCTTTTATTGATATAAGCATTTAGATATATAAAATTTCCTGTAATTACTGCTTTTGCTGTATCCCATAGATTTGCTGTATCCCATACGTTGTCTCAATATTGTCATTCTCTTTAATAAAATTATTTATTGTTTCTATAGCTTGTTCTTTAACCTACTCATTCTTTAAGATTAGGTTATTTAGTCTCCAATTAATTTTGAATCTATATTTCCGTGGTCCCTTATTAAACAATTTTATTACATAATGATCTGAAAAGGATGCATGTAATATTTTTGCTTTTCTGCATTTAACTTTAAAGTTCTTGTATCCTTATATGTGGCAATTTTTGTAAAGGTACCATGTGCCACTGAGACAAAAGGTATATTCTTTTATACTTCCATTCAATTCTCTCAAGATATCTATCATATCTAACTTATCTAAGACTCTATTCTTCTCCTTGGCATCTTTCTTATTTATTTATGGTTAGATTTATTTAGTTTGACAGGGGAAGGTTGAAGTTCTCCACTATTATAGTTTTGCTATTTGTTTCTACCTATAATTCATACAGCTATTCCTTTAAAAATTTTGATGCTATAGCATTTGGTGCATATAGGTTAAGTATTGATATAACATCATTATTTATGGTATCTCATATCATAATGTAGTTTTCCTATTTATCTCTTTTAATTAAATCTTTTCTAGCTTTAACTTTGTCTGAGCTCATGATTGCTACCTATGCTTCTTTGCATCAGCTAAGCATAATCAATTCTTCTTCAACTCCTTATTTTTCCTCTATGTATATCTCCCTAATTTTTAAATGTGTTTCTTGTAAACAACATATTGTTGCGTTTTGGTTTTTAATCCATTCTATTGTTTCCATTTTATGGGTGAATTCATCCCATTTATAGTCAAAGTTATAATTACTAGTTATGTAGTTCCTCCATCCTATTTTTCCTCATTGTTTATCCTTCTTTCCTTCTCTTTTTACCTTATTTCTCATGAGAGATCTAATTTACTTCCAACCACTACCTCCCTAATCCATGGCCTTTCTAAGACTCCCTCCCTATCTTCTCCCTTTATTCTCCTATTCCTCAATCTTTCTACCCTTTTAAGAGTCCTCTCTTAATCCTTTCCCTTTACCCTCCTATTTCTTAATCTACACAACTTTCTAAAAGTCCCTCCCCTTTGCTATCCCCTCACCCTCTTATTTCTTTGTCAGTTAAGAAGACTTTTATCCTTGTGTAGTTATATATGTCATTCCATCTTTAACCCAGTTCTGATGAGAATAAGATTCTAGTACTACTAACCTTCCATCCCTTCTGCTTCTACTGCAACAGATTTTCAATTCATGCCTCATTTGTGTGAGATAATTGCTCCATTTTACCTCTCTCTACCCAGTTTTATTTTTTAGGATCATCTCATCAGAATCAACTCAACCCCAAGCCTTCTATCTATGTATGCGCTTTCAAACTACCCAAGTAATAATGGCTGGTTGGTTATTGTCCTTTGCTCTCCAAGAGGACCAAAATGACATCACTATGCTAGAGTCAAGTTTCAGTGTGCCCAATTGTGGCAGATCAGATCAATATGAGCTCAGAATGCTCTACCACAGGTTGGGCACAAGTAATCTGCATGAACATTTGGGGTGGATTCTCTAAATTTGTGTATCCAAGAGAGACCTTGAGAGCATCCTTATATCACTTCTCCTGACCACTGTGTGAGTACTTGACCTGTATGAGTTCTCCATGAAATAGTCTTTTTGGCAAGCATATGTTTTGCATTAGAACAATGTGGTCAGTCTATTGGAGTTTAAGATCTCTCTTAAGAACTCTGGAATTGATTATGTGACATGGGAGATACTGGCACAGGACCTCTCAGCATGGCATTCCCACATCAAAGAAGGTGCTGTGCTCTGTAAACAAAGCAGAATTGAAACAAATCAAAGGAAACAGAGGGTGTGCAAATTTAGAGTATCCACCCCAAAAGTTCACACAGACTATTTGTGCCCAACCTGTGGTAGAACATTCCAAGCTCCTATCAGTCTGATCAGTCACAGCCAGATGAATTGAAACTTGACTCTAGCATAATGATGTCATTTTGGTCCTCTTTGAGAATGAAGGACAACAACCAATCAACTACTTACAAAAGGAAGAGAACAAAGGCTATTAGGGGACAGCTCTCATTGCCCTTATCCAAGAAAATATCAATGAAACTACATGGGGTAAAAGAGTTAATTGTCTCAGGTTGGATTTTTTTATGATAGAATAAATAAGTAGGGAAGTGAAAAATTCTGGCCCACAAGCCCCAAGATATCTTGTGAGGTTTCAGTGAACAAAACTTATATTCCTTTGGGCAAAGCACCCACAGATAAAGGTATAATTCCTTATATGGATGGATGGAGGGAGAAAGGAAGAAAGGAAAGAAGGTAGGAAGGAAAGAAGGAAGGAAGGAAGGAAGGAAGGAAGGAAGGAAGGAAAGAAAGAAGGAAAGAAGGAAAGAAGGAAGGAAGGACCATAGGGGATTAAGGTTTGTGTGTAGTAGGGAGGAGCTTCCTACTACTGGGCATATGTGACTTATTACTGTAGGGCTTGCCTGAGCTGCAACATGATAAAGAATCCCCTTATCGACTGAAGAGTCAAAAGAACTGATAACTCACTCAATGGCTGCGGAGAAGAAAGCAGCATCCCCACTTCCCTATCTCTTTCCTCTCTTCCCATCTCTGTCTGTCTTCTCTATCTGTTTGTCTCTGTCTGTCTCTTTTATCTCTGTGTCTATCTGTATCTATATGTCTCTGTCCCTCTCCAGTATCTCTTCCCCTACCTTTCCAATTCCAAACTTGTTTACCCTGAGGTGAAATTATCATCCTTCAGATCAAAACTGCAATGGTCTAATCTCTTCCTGATGTGATAAACCTATAAATCTGAGTACTCCTAGCAAGCATTTGGACCCTGAACCTGCCTGTGGGACCACCACACAGAGTCCCAGTTAAACAAAACATGGATGTACTGCAATTACCATCATGAATCATGATCTTTCTCTTTGAAATGTGGGGGTAGTATTCAGACACAGCATCATATAGTGAAAAAGATCTGTATAAATGAGGTCCATATCACTGAAAGGAAGATAGACAACTACACACACAAGAAGAACCTAGTGGATAGAGGAGACCAATTGGTTAGATCGTGATGTGCAGTTGAATGGACCAGCATCATCTCAATATCTGGGACAGAAACTGATGGTGGATAATGAGCTACCTTCAGCAAATTACAGTTCTTCTAATAACCCTAAGCTTCCTGAAACAAAGATCTATCTTTTTTTAAAGCAATCATTGAACAAGAATTTATTAATTCTTTCACATACCAAGGATTGTACTAGAAGCAGGACATGCAAATACAAAATTAGGATATCCCCTGCCCCAAAGGAACTTATACTCTAGTGGGGCCCTAATGTCTCACAAGAAATGTGGATTGCTTTACAATAAGAGTGAAAATTTCCTGAGTTCATGTTTGAGCATCTATCTGCAATTAGATGCTCCTCCCAGAGGCATCAAGCTCACCACTTGCTTTTTTATAATTTATTTTTAAAATTCTATTTTTTAAATTTTGAGTTCCAAATTCTCTCTTTTCCTCCCTCTTGCTCTTCTCCCACCCAATGAGAAGGCAAACAATTTGATGTCAATTATACATGTGAAGTCATGCAAAACCTATTTCCATGTTAGCCATAGTAACGTTACTGGAATATGAAGACCTTCAATGCCCCTTTGTATTGGCAAGTAAGCAGGTACTTAGCTCCTTGTTTCAAGTTAACACCTTGTTTAAGCTATTTAATTAACACAGAAATAGTTAAAACCTTGGAAGGAAGTTGCTGATGTAACAGGAAGGGGCAAAAGAGGGAGGAGATAAGGCATATATAAGGAAAAGACCCAGCTGGGAATGGCAGAATTTCCTGGGGTAAGCATCTGGAGGCTGGAGCTTCTGCTGAGACCTTTCCTTTGGGAATTTCTGCTGACCACTTCCAAGAACCAGGTTGAGGAACTACTGTGAGTGAGAGAGGAGGATCCCTGCTTGAAGGAGCCTGTTCTGTTGTGAAGGCTTGGGAATGTGTGTTAACCATGTGTACCAACTTCATGGCTACTGTAATGACTTTGGCTTTCTGATTCTGGGACTCGGTTTTCTGGTATTTGAATAAAGGATTTGGTTCTGCCCTGCATATGGAGAGTCTGCTACATTTTGTGATTCACAACTATACCAGCATATTCATAACTACTGGCTGTGAGTATTGCACTATTGTTACAGCCATATAGAAAAACAACACCACAGTAGATAGAGCACTGGCCCTGGAGTCAGGAGGATCTGAGTTCAAATCCAACCTCAGACATTTAGTAGCTGTGTGACCCTGGGCAAGTCACTTAACCCCAATTGTCTCTCTCCTCTCCTCAAAAAAACCAAAAACAACAAAAAATCCCTCAAGAAAATAAAGTGAAAAAAGTATGCTTCAACATGCATTCAGATTTTATTAGTTTTTTCTCTAGAGGTGGATAAGCATCCTTCATCATGCATCCTTTGGAAGTGTTTTGGATCATTTTCTTGACCAAAGTCACTAAATCTTTCTCAACTGATCATCATGACAATATTGCTATTACTATGTACAATGATCTCCTAGTTCTGCTAACTTTACTTTGCACGAGTTCATATAAGACTTTCTAGGTTCTTCTGAAACCATCCTGCTCATCACGTCTTATAGTACAGTAGCATGCCATCACAATCATATACTACAACTTGTTCAGCCATTCCCCAACCTGTGGGCATCCTCTCAATTTCCAATTCTTTGCCACTACAAAAAGAGCTGCTATTAGTATTTATGTAAAATAGTTTCTTTTCTCTTTTCTTTGACCTCTTTGGGAAACAGACTTAGTAGTGGTATTGCTGGGTCACAGGGTAGGCACAGTTTTATAGCGCTTTGGACATGGTCTCAAATTTTTCTCTGGAATGGTTGGATCAATTCACAACTCTACCAACAATGCATTAGGGTACTTATTTTTCCACATGTTCTTCAGTATTTGTAATTTTCCTTTCCTGTCAAATTAATCTGATTCCTTTAAGGGTTTTTTTTTTAATTTACCATGTTATTGTCCCTGTAGAGATTATTCAGCTAGTTCTACTTCCTTTGCTCTGTACAGAAAATTCTCCTCATGTTTCCTTGAATTCCTTGTAATCCAGAGCCCTCCTTATGTCATGATATCCAGAGCATGAACACTGTACAGTGCATCCTGCCAAAAAATAAGAACCTTCCAGAGTTCCCAGAGTCTGCAATTCCATGATCTTCCCCCCTCTCCATGTATGCACTCATAGGCTGAGACTTCCTATCACTCCATTCAATCCCTTTGGGCTAACTGAGTGTCTCAGAAATAAAATAAAGTGACAGCTTTCACTGACTTGGGGCTAACTCTACACATTCAGGAAGGAGAAAATCCTGGGAACTGTCTAGACAATGTAAGAAAATAGAGCCCCACAATTTGGCTCCAGTTATCAGATTATTTCACTTGAAAGTGTTTTTTTTTAACCTGAATTTTCTAGAAAATAACCTCCATTTTCTGTGAAACATAGCTCTTCCCCAAAAACTTAAATGAAATTACAGCCATTTTCTCACAAGTACTGCAGCCACTCTTCTAATCAGCAATATTTTAAAATATTTCTCCATCTCTTTTCCCAGCTCAACAAGCAGGATGCAGTATTTAGCTGCCTGGCCTTCCAGTCTTTCGTTGCTCAGTGTCCTCATAGGACTAGAGGGAAGCCTTGGTCTGCCCCCTAGCATGTTCTGAATTTGAAACACACAAAAGACTTTGAAATGTCACTCAGAATCTCTGCTCATTGGTTTCCCTGTGATTCAAATTCTGGGGCGCCAGGACAAGCAGTTCTGTAACACAGGGGTTATCCTGATAAGGCTTCACACCAGAGAACTACCTGAGGGCAAATCTGTGTAAGTATCAGATTCTTGGATGGCTGGGCTAAAAATAGTGTGGTCACTGGGGATAGTCTGTTAGTGCACCCGGTGGGTCAGATAACAATCCAGCCTCTCTCTCATTCTTCCTAGCACTGCTGACCCAGTCCATCTGCTCCTCCCCAGCCAGATGGTACAGAAGAGGAGTGGAGACTGAAGACATTTCAGCTCGATGCATCTGAATGTTCTTCAGTTTCATGAAACCCTGGAGAAATGACATTCCTGAGAAGGATGGCCGTCCACAATTGAAAATAAAAAGGGATACTTTTCTTTGTGTACCAGGGAAGGACAAGGGAGCCATGCTCTTTTCACTCAGTTATCTCCTGGTTTTTTTATTGGAATCATAATTAAGCTAATTGTACTAGAGGCTATTTTCTCCCTGGAAAGAAAGGGAATTGAAGGGAACGAGCATTTAAGCTTCTACTAAATGCCAGGCACTGTGCTAAATACTTTACAAATCTGGTCTCAAATTTGATCCTCATAACAACCCTAGAAGGTTTTTATAGTTGAAGAGACTGAGGCAAATGGATGTTAAGTGATTTGCCCAGGGTCACACAGCTAGTAAATGTCTGAGGACAGATTTGAAAACAGATCTTCCTGACTGGAAGAGCCTGGTTTTCTGTTCATTATACCACCTACATGTCTCTCTAATAGCAGGGCAACAATTTGTCCCAGGACCCTTTTGGTCTGAACCTCTTTGTAAAATGTGAGAATGAGATGATAGCAGAATGTTGTTTGTTTGTTTGCTTTGAACAGATATCACCATCCTAAATTCTCATGTAACACATCGGCCCTGGGTTTGTTTTCCTCACATACATTCCAAACAGGAGGTTGGGTCTCCAGAGCAAGGGTGATACTCCTTTTGGGATTCTGGAGTGACTTTGAGGAATCAGGGATTACTTTATAATGTTATTTTTCATGAGCCTCCAATTGGTTTATTCCCACTCCAGTTTTTTTTTTTGTTGCTCAGTCATGTCTGACTCTCCATGACACCACTTGGGTTTTCTTGGCAGAAATACTGGAGTGGTTTACTATTTCCTTCTCCAGCTCATTTTACAGATGAGGAAAGTGAGGCAAACAGGGTTAAGTGACTTGCCCAGGGTCACACAGCTAGTGAGTGTCTGGAGTCCTAATTTGAACTTAAGGCCTCCTGGCTCCAGGCCCAGAGTTCTATCCACTGTGCCACCTACCTTCCCCTAGGTTTGTTCCTGCCCCATATTGATTACCAATTATCTCCCTAATATCATTAAACAAATGAAAGTCAGCTAGTTTTTATAAAGGGATATTTCCTGAAAAGGTATAGCAAGGATCAAAGTACAACCACCTCCTAAACCAGCAACAAGTTATCTTACCTTTATATCTCTACCAACACTTAACCCAGTATTCCATACATTGTAGACACTTGGTAAATGTTGGCTGTAATGATGGAGGTAAATGAGATCTGCAGAGTTATTTGTGTTCACTCTGCCAAGGATGGATTTTATACTAAAAAGGACAAAATAAAAATGAGTAAGAGGAAATTGTGGACAGTAGAGGAGGGAGGGAGATGGAAAGATGGAGAGGGGGTAAGAGAAAGAGAGAGAGACACAAAGAGAGAGACAAAGATGGGGGAATTTTCAATAATAAATAATAAAAAATAATTTAAAACACCCCCAAAACTTATTGAAAGGGAGCTTAGAAATAACGCAATCAGTCCTTATCCAAACCATGAATCTCAGCTAATTAACTAGCATAGTAGACAGAGAACAGTTTTTGGAGTCATGAAGACCTGAATATGACTCCTGCCTCAGATACTTACCAGCTGTGTGACCATGGACAAATTATTTCACCGTTCTGTGCCTCAGTTTCCTCAACTGTAAAATGCAGGGTTTGGACTCAGTGGCCATTAAGATCCCTCCCAGCTCTAGATCTGTGATCCTGGACCCATCTGTAGCATTCCTGTAAAAGCAACAGCCAGCCTCAGTGAAACACTTCCCCAGGGTCAATAAAGCCATTACTTTGCTTTTGGAGGGAGCTGTTCATTTTCAATGTCCAATACAACTATTAAGTATTATACTGATCTGGAATCTTTCTCATTCACTATGTGTTTTGTTCATATTTCCTCTGAATAAATAGATGCAGTCTAATTTATCTTCAATATGAAAATCCTTCAACTATTTCAAGAATGGATTTCTAAACATTACTATAACGCAATGCAGTTGATGATTCTTGAGATAAAGGGCTTTTTTGGATTTATGTTTGTGTACTCCAGCTTCTAACACAATACTCTAGCATTCTAATACTTCAGCTTCTAAAAGTTTGACAGAGAGAAAGCACTGAAAAATAACTTATATTGTTTATATATTGATGGGTCATGGAACAAGTTGTTCTTAATGAATTCATGCTGGCTTTTAGTGATCACTTCCTTCTTTTCTAAGCACTCACAAATTCCTTTTAATAATGGGTTCTATAATTTTATTATAAATGGACATCAGGCTTATCAGTCAATAGTTTGAAAATTCCATGTTTTATCTTCTATGAAGTGGAGACATGTATCTCCAATCCCGAAATGCCTCTCCCATTCCTCTTAATTTTTTTAAAAAGATAACCTATAGTGACAGTCAAACTTATTAGAGTATTTCCCCCCACTATCCTGGGATATAATTCATCTAGGTATCATATATTGAATTAATTGAAGCATATTATGTACTCAGTTACCATCTTCTCAATTATCTTTGATCTCAACTCCCCATTAACCATTTCCCCCTTTATCTTTCTAGTTTAATGATTATTTTCCTTGGTAAGGAAAACAGGAGCAAAATGGGAGTTGTTCTGCCTTCTCTTTGTTGTTTGTTTTTCATCTTTGTGTCCATGTCAAGCAATGGCCCTATGTCTTCCTTCATTTTCCTCTTGTTCTCAGCATAGGTAAATTAGTTTTTTAAATTATCTTCAATGTTTGTTATGAGTTCCATATCAGACTAGGCTCGTTTTCCTGGAACTTTCATCCCAGGACCCTATTAACTCTTTTCTATTCATTGACAACAACCTACACACATCCCCTCCCCTTTTATCTCTTGTACACAACCTTTGGAAATCTGACTTGTTCGTCTATGGTATTGCTTAATATTGACAGAGGTACAGCCCTTCCCATCATCCTTCTGAAAAGCAGTGGCACTCCTGAAGTAGAATAAACCATCTGAAATGTAATATTTCTATTTCCATGCTGAAATATCCCTTCTTTTGCATCTCACCTCAAAGAGAGTGTTCTTTGTCATGAAAGTTACTTGAATTACTCAATTGGCATGGATCAATCGACAAATCAATTATAGCTAGTCACAGCCCTAATCAATGAGATAGAGGAGAAATGGTTATAACTTATTGTTGATACTGGAAAGAATATACCTGACTGGGGATTTAAGCTGGCAGTGGATTTTTTCTAACGCCCACAGTCATTAGTGTCTTACTATGATTTTATTTTACAAAGGAATGTTTCATAAGGTACTGCAAGAACCTAAGTACAAATACATTCCCCAAAGCCAGACACATTCTCTTCTCTGCCACCTTCAGTCCTGTGGGACAGTGGGCTCAAACTTAAAATGGTTGCTATGTTATTTTTTATCTAAGTGTTTATTTGGCCTACCACGTTTACGTCCAAATGTGGTACAGTCAGTGGAAGGAGTCAGTCCCTTGCTTGCAGGGCTGGGTGCCCAGAGTCTTAGCTCAACAACAAACATTTATCAAGTCCCTACTATACATGACAACCAGTGTATAAGACATTGGGATGCAAAGACAAAGAGTGAAACAATCTCTACTCTAAATAAGCTTGAATTTGGTCCATCAAGTATGATCCAATATTTTGTGATTTCCATCTGAATTTTAGAAGTACTATTAATATTTTAGGGCTTTGCCTAAGTCATAAATAACTCCTACTTGAAACTTAAAATTAATATTTGCATGTAACTCATTTTAGAGGAATAGAATGTATTGAGAATTTTGAGGATGATTTGTTTAAAAAGAAAGCTACTTTGGGGAATATGAAATAAACCTAGTTGACAATATCAGGATGCATGAACTAGGGAGTGGCTTCATTTTGATTTCTTTATTTGTTTTGAGAGGATGCTGTACCTTAAAACTCTGGGAACTGTAAATATTTGATGGTTGCTGGGTGAGTTTGCTTCACTTTGTTCAATACCTGACTGAGGGGTAAGAAGGGGGTGGAATGATGGGTGGTGAGTTTGTTGTCATACCTGTGGGCAGGATCAAGATTATGAAGGCAGCTGATGACTGACTGTGTCCCCAAATACAGCATCCAACTTTGGGGTGTTCGGAGGCATATGGCCATATGTGTGTTTGCAATGGCTTCACAAGTAAAAGGAATTGGCATTGAGGTTTCAAGTTTCTGCACACAAATGTCAGGAAATGAAAGTGGAGTGGGCTACTTGGCAGGTAATAGATTCTTCCAGTGAAGGAGGTCTTGAAGCACAAGCTGGATCCCCTCTTGATCCAGTACATGATGGTGGACTAGATGGTCTCCCCAATTCCTTCTAGTTCTAAGAGTCTATGATTCTGTGCCATGAAAATTGTTCACTTTGCTTGGCTCCAGGAGACTGTATTACTGCTAAACTGACTCCTTCCCCCCAGGCAGAGAATAGTCTCATAAGGTCACAAGCTCAACTAACCTTGATATCTTAACCAAATCATTCTCCAAGCATCACATTGAGCAGAAGGCAAAACCACTGTCAAATAGCCTTCTTTATTTATTTTTCTTTTTATGCTGGAGAAGGGAAGACTTAGGAGCATGACAACTGTCTTCAGCTATTTGATGGATTGTCATGTGGAATGGGGATTAGATTCATTCCATGTAGTTAAAGAAAATATAAAAAAGAAGCATTGGGTCTAAGTCAGAAGTCAGATTTGGGCTCATATAAAGGAGCCTTCCCCATTTCTCTTAATGCTAATACCTTTCCTCTGAGATGAGCTCCAATTTATCCTGTATATAGTCTGTCTGCATATGGTTGTTTGCTTATTGCCTCCCCTTCACACTACAAAGAATTTTGGCTTGTTTTTTGTATCCCAGGACTTAGCACAGTACTTGGCACATAGTAGGTGCTTAATAAATCATTGTTATCTGATTGATTTCAGTTATAGTGAGAATATAACTGTTGGCTTCTCCAGTTAATGGGTGTTAGACAAAGAGTGGGTATCCTTAGAGTACCAACAATTAACAATTGTTAAATGATTCTTAGGAGACAGGCTTGAAATATAAAAAATTATATAAGATTAAGGAGCACAGATAAAGTATAATCTATACCATTTTGGAGGGACTACTTGCTGTCATGTGATCACAAAATCTTTGAAATACTGACATAGAAAGGAAGACTGTCCTAAGAACTAGAAATGTACAAAAATAGGATGGTTTATTTATTAAGAAATTGCATGATCAAATTTCAGGTCATGTTGTGGAAACATTTTAATTACCTTTCTAAGGAACTTGAAGGTTTATAAATCATTTTTCTCACAACCCTGTGAGAAAAATTCTACAGGTATTGTTCATCCCCATTTTAGAGATGAGGAAACTGAGGTTCAGAGAGGTTAAGCAAATTGCTATGGCCACACATGTAGTAACTTTTAGAGGTAAGAATAGAATCCAGGTCTCTTGACTCTATGATCAGCCTTCTCATTATATCAAAGGATGGAAGCTGCAGTTAGGGGTCTAGATAGCATCAATAATCACCTTCCATTCTGAGATTCAATGATTCCCTCCAAGGAGAACTTGAGGTAGGCTCCTTTTAACCAGTAGGCAATATCAACATTTGATATACTTTTTGCATTGCTCTACATGGAAAAACCAGGGAAGAGAACTCCATTTTTACATGTTCTTCATTCTTGGACTTTATCAGCGGGATTGAAGGTCAGTGTACAATGTTATCGGTAGGACTGGTTAATTTGGAAGAGAATTATGCCAAGATGCAAACATTCCCTTCTTTTTGTCATTATTTTTTTTGCACAACTTGCAAGTTTTCTTGTTTTTCCTGGTAAATAATAAACTGCTTCTACAAATCTGCTATCTAAAGGACAGGGCTAAATAAATGTCACCATGACCTAAATCATCCCAGATCATAGAATGCTAGCCTTCTCACAGTGGGCGATGGAAAAAAAAGGTTAGGGCAGCATTATAAAATGAGCGATCTACACTGAGAACATTAGCTGCACTTGATGACCTTAACTGCTCATTCATAGAAAATGTGAAGAAAACTTTATTTTTTTTCAAAACAGCTCATACTAGAGCATTTTAAGAACTCCATTGAACGAACTACATTTTAATGTTAATTTCAATTACAAATTCTCAATTTAGAAAATTTTTTTTTAAATCCTACCTCTGAAAAACAGAAATCTCTCTAATCTTGGTGAAAAGGTTGTTTTGAGAAAGAATAGCTATGTTCCTTAGCATGATCTCAATTGAGAATATTGGAACACTGATGTTAAATTTGCCAAATTGCATAGTCTCATTGGTTAAAATGATTGTATGGGCTTATTTATGCAAATGCATCCATATTCCAGTATCTGTGAATTAAGCAAAAAAGTCCCAAAGTTGCCTCAGCCAAGAAACATTAGATTTCCTTGCTAAGCAAAGAAATGAATGTTGTCCAAGGAAACAATGCACAAGTTCATTTGCAAAACATCATAGGAGAAGAGAGCAAATATTTTGAGCACTCTTTTTTTCTCACCCGGTGAATAGTAACAGGGGAGAAAATGAACCCACGAAAAGCTATGACTAGATGTGACTAGATGGCTAAGATAGATCATACCAAGAGAAGACACAATTGGAACCGATAGGACCATAAATAGAAGTGAAAAGGGAACAGACCTCTTGGCATTTCTATAGCTAGTCTCATCAGTGATGACAACAGAACTATCATGTTTGAGCTCCACACCCCAGGGCCTGAAATATCACTTAAGAAAATAAGATAAGGGGGCAGCTAGGTGGCACAGTGAATAGAGTATTGGCCCTGGAGTCAGGAGGACCAGAGTTCAAATCTAGCCTCAAACACTTGACATACTTACTAGCTGTATGACCTTGAGCAAGGCACTTAACCCCAATTGCCTTGCCTTGCCCCCTCCAAAAGAAAAAGATTAAATAGAAAAGAAAAGAAAGAAGAGTAGACAGTACTAACAATTATCACCTAAGAAGAAACTCATGCTGGAGAAGGTAGAATTTTAAACATACTCAGAAACTGATTTTCAAAGTTTTTCAGAGGGGAAAATTCCCCTCAAATGGAAGTGATCATGGACGGTATTATTACAAAAGAATGCCACTATTAACTCCACTATTGCTGAACTCAACAAATTATTATCTTACACACACACACACACACACACACACACACACACACACACACACAAACACACACACACACACATACACACACACACACACACACACCTCTTCAGAAATTCCCAGTTACTATTACTCAATTCCTCTCCATTGATCACTCCAATCAGTTGCCAAATCTTGTTATTTCCTGTTCCATGTCTCTGACATAAATGTCCTTCCCTCTATTCACATGGCTACCACCTTAGCTCATCACTTCTCATATGGACTATTGCAAGAATCTCCACATTGTTCCCTTTGCCTTGCCTCTTCCTACTCCACTCCATCCTCCAAAGAGCTGCCAAAGTGATTTTCCTAAGTAGTGTAGGTCTGATCTGGCCTTTTCCCTCCGTCTTGTGTAATAAACTCTAAGGCTTCCTATTGCCTCTAGAGCACATACACATATCTTGTGTATATATACATGTGTATATATACATATATATAATACTTATATATATAAATATGTATACACACAAGATGCATATAAAGTAGCTGGAAAGGTCAAAAGCCTAGGGTCTCACAGCTGTTGTGTGACACAAGGAGGACTGAATCTGGATCTGACACATTATGAGGTCAGCTCTCTGTTAGCTATAATGCTGCTGCTTCTACCAAAGAAAAGGTTGTATACTTAAAAAAAAAAGTAGATGAAAGATATGGGGCAGCTAGGTGGCACCATAGTGGATAGAATTCCAGGCCTGGAATTAGAAAGACTCATCTTTGTGAGTTCAAATTTAGCCACAAATGCCTACTAGCTATGTGGCCCTGGGCATGTCACTTCACCCTGTTTGACTCAGTTTCCTCATCTGTAAAATGAAGTGGAGAAGGAAATGACAACCCATCACAGTATTTCTGCCAGGAAAATCTCAAATGAGGTCACAGAGTTGGACATGACTGAAACGTTACTGAACAACTATGCAGATGGAAGATGGCCTTGGCAGGAAAATACACACACACACACACACACACACACACACACACACACACACACACACACGTACTTAATAAATGATTGCAAATTGATTAATATGCCCACTTATTTTCAATCAAAATTTTTCAGGAATATTGTCTTAGCACACCTCAAGGGTATCCTTGACATAAATATTAGAAGACAACAGGTTGGCACAAACAGATGATTTTATGTAATATATTGTATTCTCACATTATGTGACTACACAGTTTCCTAAGAGGTAGAGAGACTATATGATCCCACTGTAGTTTGTGGCTGTATTTTTAGGGGTTTTGAAAAAGTATTTGACTAAGTAGGGCAAAACGTAGTCTTAGAAAATCTGCTCAAGCAAGATGCCTCTCATGTGTATATACGTATAGAAATACATATGCATATTATATATATGTATGTGTATATACATATATATTCATATAAATACATACACATATACATATATACCACAGAGATCATTTTACTCAATGAACCTCTGAGAACTTGCATTAAGCAAGTCATAAAACAAAGATACATTGATTTGCCAAAGAAATTCCCTAGGGTCATTAGAGAGTTACCTCTGCCAAGTTGAAAAAGAAGAAAGATTCCTTATAGACATCCATTTTCTGCAGATATCCCTCGAGGCATTGGTTGCATCAGGGCCTGGATTCTACAGAACATTACCAGTGAGAGGAATATGGTCCAACGGAACAGGTGCTGAATTTGGAGTCACAGAAGCTAAGTTCAAATTCTGGTTCTGTCCCTCATCAGCTGGGTGGCCTCCAGTGATCATTTAACCTGTCAGCTTCAATTTCATCCATAAAATAAGAAAGGTAGACTAGATGTCCCTTCCAGCTCTAAATGTACAATCTTGCGATTCTCGAGACCACTCAGAAGAGATTGGACCAATAACCCACTCGAAAAATGCATATAGTTTGAAACACATTAATCAGATTACAGTTATAGTGAGATGGGAAGCCCATTGAATTGGCCCATTGATATAAATGAATATATCTTAAACAGGCACAGTTGATGGACAAGAATTTGGACCTCGAATTAAAGGGGAGGACAAGAGCAACCAAGAACACATTTAGAGCAGCTAGGTGGTGCAATTGATAGGGTGCTGAATTCAAATCCAGCCTCAGACGCTTACTAGCTGTGCGACCCTGAGCAAGTCACTTAACCCTGTTTGCCTCAGTTTCCTTATCTGTAAGATGAACTGGAGAAGGAAATGCAAAACCACTCCAGTATCTTTGCCAAGAAAACCCCAAATAGGGTCATGAAGAATTAGACATGACAGAAATGATTAAACTGAAAAAAATCACAGAATCCTAGACTAAAAGCTGAAAGGGACTTCTGCCCTCATTATTTATAGATGAGGAAACTGAGGCACGAAGCTGTTTTGTGACTGCTAACACAGATAGTAAGGTTATAAAGCATGATTTGACCCCAGGTCTCCTTGAATCCCAGGCCACTGCCTAGTCCGTTCCTCCATGTTATGTTTTCAATGAGTCCAAACTTCTCCCGGCAACAAAGGCACATCTTTCTCACACCAGCAGTCTCTTGGTGATTTTGTATAGTAGCACATCATGAAACACCATGCTCTAGTTTTTATTTTGTTTTGTTTTAATAGATTCCCCAAAGGATTATATATATAATTTTAAAAGACACTTATGTGCAAAAGAAAATTGAGGCTTGTCATGTAGTAAAAGCAATAACATACAATGAAGCAGAGTGCTATACCAGAACCCTTAGAATATTTTACAGATTCAACGTTATCGATAGCTTTTGTTTTTACATCACTGACATTTTTGCAATGTATGCTTCCCTTTCCCCTCATCCAGATAGCAATACCCCATAGCAAAGGATGAAAAGAGAAAGAGGGAAAACCAATTCAGAAAAACTAACCACCACATTGGAAAAGCTTGACATTTTCTGCTGAATTCCATGCCCGCAGTCCCCCACTCCTAGAGAAAGAAAAGGCATCTTCTCCTGTCTCTACTAGGGGATAAACTTGGTCATTCTAATTTCACAGAATCATGTATTTTTTAATTTCAATTTATTTTAAATTTAATTTTAAATTTCATAATTAAATTAATTAATATTTAATTTTGTTATTTCAATTTATCCCATAGAATATTAGAAACAAAAACAGAGGTTTCTGGCGTGTTGGATGGATAATCTATGTCCAGTTTACAGAAGCACATGGAGAAGAATCAAACAGGAGGAGGCTGGTTTCAATCTGTAGTGATGAAGAGAGTACCCACATAAGCAAGAGACCATATATTCACCAAAGAAATTAAATGGGCTTCTCTTTGTTTTCCTGCTAGATTCCAAATCCTTAAGGACAGCGACCACATCTGTTTTCATCTCTGAACTTCCCCTAGCTCTCAGACCAGCATAGAGAATGCATTTAGTAAATGAGTTGAATTGAATTTTATTCACTAACACCTTAGCATGAATTAGTTTTAGCAATAGCGCAGCTTAGTCAATGGTATCATTGAAAATGATGAAAGTAGTTTGGGGGGTAGATGATACAAAAATGACCAAGATGTATGAGAAAAGCAAATAGAAGAAAGTCAAGAAATACCACCTACTTCGTGATTTTTTTTTCTCTGAAGGACATACTTCTTTGTTAAAAGGGCATGACTTTTCTTTTAGAAACATTTTATGGATTTTTTTTATCACGTTCATGTCACAATTACTTCCTCCATCCTAAAATTATCCCCTTGATTTTTCAATTAGCACCTCTTTGCATGTGACTCATTTTAATTTTTTCCTGATTTTTATTGATATCTTTTTTATATTATATTCATTTCCAAATAGATCCTTCTCCTGCCTCTTGCCAAAGATGCCTCCTTTACAATAAAGAATAAAAAAGAATGAGAAAAGAGTACTTTAGCAAAGAAATCAACACATCAAAAGAGTCTGTCAGCATATTAAACGAAATCTTTGCTCATAATGAATAAATATCCGAGGAAAAAACATCAGCACATTTTACATATCTGAAGATGCATTCCTTATTCCATGCCAGTTGCACTGCCTATCTGTTGGGAATCAGGAGATATGTTGCAATGTCAGTTATAGGTCATAGATCTAGAGTTAGAAGGGACCTTAGATACCATGCAGTCTAATCCTGTCATCTTACAGGTGAGGAAACTGAGGCTCATAAAGGATAAATTATTTGGCCGATGTCACACAAATGTGATGGACAGAATGGATGTGGAGTGTGTGGTAGAATTTAAAACCAGGTCATCTGATTCCAAAACCAGTATTCCTTCCACATTATAGCTGAAGAGAAAGAACAAGACCGATTCTATCCTGGAGCAATTTTGAAAATTAGAATTCGCCTATCAAATATGTTCTTAGGAAATCACAAGGATGCTCATGAAGCAAGATAGTTTAGCATGTAAAATACAGATGTCAAAGTTTGAGAATGTCAGTATAGAAAACACAAAATGTTACTGCATCCTTGACATTTCTCCATTATTGCTTAATCTATTCTCCCTTTACATTTACAAAGATGTAAAGTAATTCCATGCGGAATTGTAGCTATGCTCACAGAAATCTGACCTGGTTTCTTTTCGTTTAAGCTAGTAAAACCTCTTGACTTATGTGACAGTGATTCAGTTTATTTTTTGTACAGTCCTCCAAAATTGTGATTGATCACTTCATTGGTTAGTGTTAAAGTCTTTGATACATTCCTCCAGTCAGATTGGTTACATGTTTCAGATTGTCTCCTTCTTTAATTTGCCTCATGTACTGTCAAGTTGGACTGAGACCAACCTCATAACTTTCCTTTCCTATTCACTATCTATAAGGGAAGGGGATGAAGGGTGAGATAGAAAAGCAAAGATTTACTTTGCCTCCCACTAAATTTAAGTCCTAGTGATCAGGAACAGCTAGACTTTCAACTAGATCCAATAATACTTTCCGTTAGTGGAAAGTGTGTTGGATTTGGATCCAATGGACCTAGAGATGTGAATCCTGTTTCCCCAATTAACTATGAATATACTACTTGGGCAAGATATTTAGCTCTCTGGGCCTCAGTTTCTCATCTTTAACCTGAAAGGATGGGGCTATGAATTGGCTTCCACTTCTAAAATAATGACTCTATCGCTTCTGATATCCTTTCATTTATATTCCAAGACCCTATAAATGTCCTCAAAAATTTTTTAGTTGGCTCAAGACATCTAATCAAGTGATAGGCTCTTAGAGTTAGAAGAAATCTCAAAAACTGTTGGCTGCAATCCTATACCTTCCCCTTACTTAATTACTTCTCCCTACGCTAGGGAGGCAGGCTTTATCATGCTTCCACTCTGGAATCAAAAATATGCCTGGTTAATTTTTAACAAAAGTATATTTGGAGTCATTTGGAATGGAATGGTGATGAGTTGGTTTCAGGTGGGTTGATGGACCAATAAAAGTCTAGGAATTTGTTTTCTTCTTAATTCTTGTCTAAACTTTATTGACTTGTTAATTAGAAATTGAAGTCCACCTGAAATCTTTACAACTTTCCAAGAAGTCCCAGGCCAGAAATGGAACAGAATGGATTTTCTTTGTATTTCTTTTTGATTCTATGGGGCTAAATGATAGATTAAAAAATATGCTCAAGTATACACAAAGCATTGTAACAGCTAACTCATCATGTTCTCTCTCTTGAAATAATGTAGGCTACTCTTTATAGAGCTTTGGAAGGATAGAGCCATAATTCTGGAAATTCTGCTTAAATTTTTGCTTGATGGAATCAAATCTCTGGTAAGTTCATGAGTTGCTTAAAAATTGTCCTATTTTATAAGATGTTCCCTTTAATGTAAAGACTAGAAGAGACAGACCTGGGGGGACGGAGCCAAGATGGCGGCATAGGAGCAGCAAGGTATGGCAGCTCCCACACAGCCACATCAAATACCCATAAAATGTGACCCTAAACAAATATTAGGGCTCTAAAACACACACAAATATACCTCCTGCTGAAGGTGGCTTGGCTCGAAGGGATCATCTCAGTGCTGGGAGCTGAAACCAGACCAGCCTGAAACTATGGCATTGCCCCCGGGGGTGGCTGGACAAGCCCAGCCAAGGTGCAGCTGGAGCTTTGGGAGAGCTTTCTGCAGCAGCTGTGGCAGTTTCCAGAATTATCAAGCCATAAGAAAAAAGGACAAAGTGAAAGGTCAGTGGAACTCGGCTAAAATTGGGGGAGGAAAGCGGGTCCGGCTAAACTGCGTCCAGGGCAAGGAAGTGGCAGAAGCAGAGGCCCTGCAGCAGCCTCCACATAGCTGTTTCAGAGCTCCCAGCCTGCAGACTGCAGGGGGGCCAAGCAATCATTCAGAGGCCAAGTGCTCTTGCGTTGAGCAGCCTGGATCTGGATCATGGTCTTGGGTGGTGGTCCTGGGGTGCATTTTCAGTGAGCCAAAGCTGGTGGGGGCTGCAGCAGCCTATTAAAAGCTCCAGCAGCTGGGAAAACCCCAGCGATTTGGGACAGAGCATTCCCCTCTGAAAGCAGAGTTCCACAGAGCTAAAAAATCATTGACTAGCCATCATGAGCAGGCAAAGGAAGCAAAGTAAGAATAGTAACCAAACTCTAGATTCCTTCTTTGGAGACAAGAAGGATCAAAGCAGGGAACTGGAGGAAGACAACACAGTCAGAACTCCCACACCAAAAGTTTCCAAGAAAAATGTAGACTTGTTACAAGCCATAGATCAGCTTAAGAAGGATTTTGAAAACCAAATGAGAGAAGTGGAGGAAAAATTGGGAAGAGAAATAAGAATGATGCAAGAAAATCATGAAAAGAGAGTCAACAACCTGACTGAAGAAATTAACACCTTGAAAAATAGATTAACTCAAATGGCAAAAGAGGCCCAAAAAGCCAATGAGGAGAAGAATGCCT
>CM053581.1:420160833-420181823 GCA_028627135.1 Pseudochirops cupreus
AAAAAAAAAAAAAGGAGAAGAGACAGACCTTCTCTCAAAGGAAATATGATGCTTATGAAACTTTGTTAAATTTCCCCAAATGAGTTAGACACAGTGAAGAGATGAGGCTTGGAAGATAGCATAGTGAACTGGATTTAGAAATTCTTGAATGATGGAATCCCAAGAGTGAATTGATGATGAACCTCATTGAACAATACTCCCCCTCTCACCCTCTTCAATCTAGCCAAACTGGCCTTTTCTCTTTTCCTCACACATCACACTTCATCCTCTTCATCTCTATCGTTTCACCATCCATCCCATGTACCTCCAAGGATCCCTCTCAGACTTGGTACCATCTTCTTCATAAAGCCTTTGCTGATTCTCCCCAAAGTTAGTTCCTTCCCTCCCAAATTTCCTTGTATTGAACTACTACTTAAATATTTGTATTTATTCATTTTATATTTATGCTGGACATATTTATACATTTCAGTGTTGTCTTTCCCATGACAATGTAAACTAGTCGAGAGTAGAGATCATTTCATTCTTTGCCCTTGTATCCTGAATGTGCATCATAGTGCCTACTACATTTAGTAGGTACTTACTAAGTCCTGCTTTGTTCAATGTGGGATTATAGATTTAGACCTGGAATGGATTTTGGAGGTCATAAACTCCAACTCTCACTTTCTAGGAGAGCAAAGTGAACAATGAGATTTAGTGACTTACCCATGATCACACAGGTAATAAATTTCTGAGTTCAACCCAGGCATCCCTGATTCAAGTCTCAAAGTCCAATGCACTATCTATTATACCATACTGTATCTCACAGCTCTCAGTTCTTACTCCTATAAGCTAGGCATGTGTCCCTAAGATGCCTTGCTTTCCCCATGTGCTCTCTTCTCCAACTACCCAGCATAAGCCCACCAACCAATCCAAGATGAAGAAAGAGGAATTCACCAGTCAATTCTAGACTTCTGTGTTATATAAACAAAATGATGACAGACTAGACATTTTTTCTAATCCTAAAATAGAAATAATACAGCAAAGATAAAGCAACTTCAGTTATTTCCGTGATCTAGGGTTTCAAGAATCTAAAACAAGATTGAAAAATCTAGTCCCAGGAGCTGCTGCTCACTAGCCCAGAATTCACTCAACACTCTTCCCCCTACCTCCTACACTAACATCAAAATTATACTAGCAGACCCAAGGACAAGACACAGGCTTACATCAAATCCCAACCCTATACCATAGTCCCACCTCCCTCTTTCCAGTACCATAGAGACCTCAGCTATAGCCTCTGGAACTTTTCTTGGATACCAACAGACAACTTGGCCATGGTCCTCTTGGAACAAAAGCTCTGAACTTCTGGTAGTTCTGTACTGCTGATACCACAGTGAGACAAAGAACTAAGAACAGAAGAAATGGAAGAGGTCACCAAGGCAAGACACTATGCAAGTGAGGGGCTGTGCAGCACTCCATAACACCTGAGAGAAGAGCATAGCATATAGCTGGGGCCAGTTCTGACCACCCACAAGTCACTTGGCACAGAGACCTATAATGGTGAACCATGAATTGCTCCATGTGGATGGAGGCTGAAATCCTTTGAGATCCAGTCCCTCAAGAAACCACAAACAAAAGGGAGGGAGTCAGAAGTGAACAACTGGGAAAATAAGGGAGGAAAAAAAAACTGAAAAGTACCAAAAATTCCAGAAAGAAAAAAAAACCCCAAAACCTCAAATATACTAACTCTCAAATTTTTGTCAAGAGACTTGGATGAAGGAGTAAATGGTCATCAGTGATATAAAAGTCTAAATCACTATTGATTAGAAAAAGGCAAATTAAAACAACTCTGACTTACCACCTCACATCTAACAGAAATAACAAATTCTAGTGGGTATGGGCGAAGATAGGCACACTAATGAACTGTTGGGGGAATTGTCTAACCATTCTAAAGAACAATTTGGAGCTATGTCTAAAGGACTATAAAACTGTGCATGCCCTTTGACACTGAAAAACCATGACTAGGCATGTATCCCAAAGAGATCAAAGAAAAAGGATGCACCAAAAATATTTCTAGTAGCTCTTTTTGTGGTGGCAAAGAATTAGAAATCAGAGGGATGCCCACCAGTTGTGGAATGGCTGAACAAGTTGTGACATATGATTGTGATGGAGTACTACTGTGCTATAAGAAATGAGAGCGGAGGCAGGATGGCTTCAGGAAAACATGACAAGACCTGTACGAACTGTTGCAAAGTGAAGTGAGAACTGGGAAATCATTACACACAGTAACAGCAATATTGTAATAATGACCAACTATGAAAGACTTGATAACTCTGACCAGTGGTCAGATCCAAGACAAATACAGAGACTCATGTTGAAAAATGCTCTCCCCCTACAGAGAGAGAACTGATGAACTCTGAGTGCAAATTGAAGTGTAACTCTCACTTTCTTTATTTTTATTGCTTTTTGTTATATGCCTAATATAGAAATATGTTTTGCGTGATTTCTCATGTATAATTGTTTCTTATCATTTGCCTTTCAGTGGGTGGGAGAGAGCATGGGATGGAGGAAGAAAAATTGGAATTCAATTTAAAAAGAAAAAATGTTAAAATTAATAATTTCTTTTTTAAAATGACATGAAGCTGGGTGGGCATATAGGATGATGAAGTAAAGATGCAAAAAAGCAGGCCAATTGGCCATGCCAAGTAGTGTAGAAAAGGCAGTGATGCATAATTAAGTCCAAACCATTCATTTTACAGATGAATTTCAGACAGGTGAGATTGCCTGGGGTTACACAGCTAGTAAAGGTCTGAAGTGGTATTCAGATCTCGATTTTCCTGACTCTAAGACTAAGGCTTTTTCCCTTACACCACAGGGCTTCTATTATGCTAAGGCAATGATGCTACCTAACCTGGATCTCTAAGCTGATCTAAATTGAGAAGGTGACACGGAGAAAATAGCTTTTCACTTATGGATCAGATCATTTGCCTCCTAGAGATTCAATTTCAGCCTTGGTTTGGTATAGACAGATATTAGGTAATTCATATCACTTGTGGGATGCTCCCTTTCATCTTTCAGAGGTTCCTTCTTCATGGTCTCCTGGATCATGGAGGTGGTGATGAGCAAAAAGTCAGATGGGATGGTTACATGGCAAGAGTAAGTTCCATTGGTTTCTCAAAAGCAAGGAAGAGTAAGCAAGAAAAATTTTGAATACTTGGAATGATAAACTCATAGAAAGACATGGACAAGAATCATGAAGGATGAGCACGCCTGGATGGGTTAAGAATGGCATCATTAGAAGTAATGCCCACTCTGACTGGATCACAGATAGGCTGGAGTAATTCTGTATTCTCAGGTCCTCCTGATAGCCTACCCAACATACAAAAGTTGTCCAGACCTTCTCCCAGAACCCAAATCAACAGCAGCTATTTGCCAAGTTGGAGAAGAGTCAATTCAAAAAGGAGAAAATGAATCCCTGGAACATATAATAGGTTAGTGGCAAGAATGTATACATCTATGAAAAGTGGAGACTGTACAACAGAGAGTAGAGTTTATAAATCACAAAAAAAATTTAAAAATCAGAGTGGTTCTCTGGTTTGGGGAAAGACTTTAGTAATTTCATTCCAGGCTTTGCATTATTACAGTGATTTTAACAAATCTCCTAGTAAGAAATGGGGTTCAGTCACATCCTGAAGCATTCCAAGACATTGTGGGGAGTGCCTTAAAGAAGGGCACATTCTATTAGCTCAAGCAAAACTCTACCCCACCCCCATCTTGATATCCATAGACCTTCATGAAAAATTCATTGTAGAGACTATTGCATCTACTGCTACCATGGTAACCATCTCACCAGCCACATCATGGCCCTGGGTATACTTGTCCCACAAGGTGACCTTGGCAAGAAAGATATACCCTATTGGGAAAAAGAAACTACTTATTGTAAAGGTGACATTTAAGACATGAAGACACTATACAGAGCAGGGTTCTTAACCTAGAGTCCATAAACTTTATTGTTTTTAAAAGTGTGGTATTATTTTGATAAGTATATTTCAATATAGTTGGTTTTCTTTGCAAGTCTGTGTATTTCAGTCATTTAAAAGTAATTATAAGGAGTCTACAGAATTCACCAGACTTCCCAGTGGAAGTCTGACACAAACAAGCTTAAGAATTCCTGCTCTGGAAGGATCTTCTTACTCTATCCTTGTCCATATTGCCCCTTAGAAGGTAGAGCACATTTAGTCAACATGAGATCCATTGAGCATTATTTTGTAGGCAGCTAAGTGATATAGTGGAGAGAGTAATGGACTTCTAGTTAGGAAGAACTGAATTTAAATCCCGTCTCTGATGATCACTGACTGTGTGACTCTGGGAAACCTCCGTCAGTCTCAGTTCCTAATCTGTAAAATGGGGATAATAATTGTGCCTATCAGTCAGGGTTCTTGTAAGGATTAAATGAGATCACACGTGTGAAGTGCTTTGCAAACCTCATAATGCTATATAAATACCAGATGTCATTAGAAGACCTCATTTTAACGTGTATATTGATAGTCAAGAGCAAAAGCAGACAGGTAGGTGCTATAGGAGATAGAGTGTTTAATGTGCAGTTGAGGAGACTAAATGCTTACCAACTATGTGGTCTTGAACAAATCAATTGAATTATCTGAGCTTGTTTGCTCATCAGTAAAATGGGGATGATAATAGTACCTACCTCCCAGGGAGAGGGCAAGTGACTTGCTTAGTGTCACACACCTAGTGTTTGAGGTTGGATTTGAACTGAGATCTTCCTGACTCCAGGTCAGGCACTCTTTCTACTTCACTACCTAGCTGCCCACATATAGTTTAGTGGCCCTCATTTCTATTTGAAATCAATACTACTGGACTAGATGACCTCTAGGGTCTTTTTCAGCTCTGAATCTTGGGCAGGTCATTCTCCCTCCATGGAAGTCAATTTTCTTCTCCATAAAGTGATGGACTATATGGCCCCTGAGGGCACTTCTAATTCCCCGAAGCTATGAAAAAGCTCCATGTACTGTGAGTCTTAAAGCCATGTTTGACAATAGGTGCTAGTTACATCTGCAATAATAATGCTAGCCTTTATTGTGATGATTCATTCCTTTTTTCAAAAGAAGGTGCGTGCATTTTACAAGGATCCTCTCGGTTTCTAGTTATCCAATTTACGACAAGTCCATATGAAGACAGAAATAGGACAGGATGCAAACGTGGGCTAGCTCCGGAGTGATGCGGGTACCCTGCTATCTTGTCATGAGAGATGGCTTCCAGTCTTTATCTGCCCATGAACTCTAATTAGTGATCACTGAACTACACTGTCAGTCTCGTTTCAATTTGAGCATTGCCAGTTGCTTCCTCCTTGGACCAACCAACAGCAATGGGGCAAGTCATTCATGCATACCGTTGTCCTGGTGGCTCTGGGCCTACAGCATCACAGTTTAATAGGGCATTCAGAGCTCATTAGCAAGGAAGCACATCAGGAGCGAGCGCTCTGGTGCCACACGTTGCAGCTAACAGCCCCGTGGAACAGAATAGTTTCTGTCTTTGTTCACTTGTTGTGAAATCCTTTCAATGTCAACAAGTAGTAATGCCGGCAGGAGCCCGCCATCCTGCCCAGCAGTTTTATCCGTTGCTCTCCTGAGCCAGACTTGTGTCTTCCTCCATTGTCTGACCCCACAAAGGGGCCTGAGCAATTACAAAGGCTTCACAGCCATTCATCATCAGCTCACAGATTCTGAGGGCCATGTTGCCCGCCAAAGCTTGGGCCATCCTGCGGGCAGAGCATGTGTGAATACCAAGGCAAGGCTCGGGTGTTCACCACTGGCTTGGGGGCTTTCACAACACAAAGTCTTCTAAGAGATCTTTTCTGGTTTTTTTTTTTCTTTTTGGGGAGGGAGGAGTTAGGAGTGGTGGTGGACAAAGTCAACATTGGGAAAGGATATAAAGAAATGAAGAGGAAGGAAAATGGTAAGTGGGGTGAATTATTTCATTAAAGAAAAATAAATATTCTGCAAAGAAAGGAAATAGAGGCAAAGATATGCACAAAGTAAAGGCATGCAATCTTTGCTTTTTAAAGTATTTTTTCCTAATTAATGACAATCTGCCTTTGCTCTCCTACTTTCCCACCCCATTTAAAAAGGAAAAATAAATCCTTGTAATAAATATTACACTCAAGTAAACAAATTTCCACCTTGGTCATATCCAAAAATATATACATCTCAATCTGTACTTTTTGTTTATCATTTATCTCTTAAGGGGTGAATAGCATATTTCATCATCAGTCCCCTGGAATTGTATTTGGTTACTGTTGGTCAATCAGAGTTCTTAAGTCTTTCAAAGTTGATTGTCTTTACAATATTGCTGTTATTGTATAAATTGTTCTCCTGGTTCTGCTCACTTCACTCTGCATCAATTCATACAAGTCTTCCCAGGTTTCTCTGAAACTGTTGCCACCACCATTTCTTACAGTACAATGATACCCCATCACATCCACATAGTAAACCTTATTCAGCCATTCTGCAATTGATGGCCCTCTTCCCTCAGTTTCTAGTTCTTTGTAAGAAAGCTGCAATCGCTAGGACTATCCAATCCTAGAAGTAAGGATGAAAATGGTTATAAAAATAATGGTTAGTGGGTAAAAAGAGGCTCAGGTCTGTCTTGTTGCTGCTGGCAATGGTCTCTCACTCTCCTGTGGTCTCTATCTGCCCCATAGGAACTTGTATCTAGAGGAAGCCTCTCTCAAAGATTCCTTTCCAACTCTTTATTACCATTTTATGGATTTGGAAAGTGAGCCTCATAAAAGTGAAGTGACTTGCTCCTTGTCACACAGTGAACAAGATGCACAAGCAAGATTTGAACCCCAACTTTCCAAAGTCCAAGTCCAAGATTCTATCCAGTATACCCTGCTGCCCTTGGATTATAAGAATCAAAGTGGTTTGTAACCTTTTAACTTAAAAAAAATGACAATTGAAAGGCAGTACCATGATGGATTGAGGGTCTTTGACTCAGGAAGGTGTCCATTCAGTGCCTAGTTCTGATACATATGGACTGTGCAAATTCAGGCAAGACACTCAAATGCCTCAGAGCCTCATGTGTGTTCAGTTACTTGGTTGTATCTGACTCTTTGTCACCTCATAGAGTCACTTAGACCATACTGTCCATGGGGTTTTCTTGGCAGAGGTATTGTAGGGGTTTACATATCTTTCTCCAGATGGATTTTTACAGATGAGGAAACTGAGGCAAGCAGGGTGAAGTGATTTTCCCAGAGTCACACAGCTGGTAAGTATCTGAGGCTAGATTTGAATCCAGGAAGAAATGTCTTCTTGAAGATGAGCCTGGCTTCAGGCTTGGCCCTTTATCACTATGTTACCTAACTGCCCATAGCAGATAACACGTAGTAGGTGCTCAATAGGTACACAAAGATGGTGTGGTGGGTGACCAATCCCCTATAGATATCTGATAGAAAAGCCTTCTTACAACTCATTGATATTTTCCAAATAATGTATGCCCCTACACACACCCACACACACACCCCTACCCCTACGGTTTGTTGTGTTCTATCCTATATTTGCCCAGGGATCCCACAACACGTCCCAGAGGAAGTGATCCTGGATAGTTATTAAGCAGCTTTTGTCTCCTGTCAGCTTGGGTGGGGAGGGGAAGGCATTGTAACAGATTTCTTTGGGGAACTTTAAAAAGGGTAATTGAATTGTTGAAATCAAATTTGGGGCCCCCTGTCACAAATCATTACCTTGTCTTTTCTCCATCTATCTCCTTGTTCTTTGAAATTAATGGCATGTCCCCCCACACTGACCTCCATTAGCTTAATTTGGCTTAGATATTTTCCAGCCCCTACCAGCAAAAGAAGAGCGAAAATTGGCTTGTGAGGGACTGTCTCTGGATTGCAAATTGGAGAAGGAATGGGGATTTTTCCCTAGTTATTCTTCTGCTGTTGTTTTTAGCCAATTGCAGACCACAGGAAATGTCATCTCTGCCAACTCAGGATATCTTGAAGACCTTTGACTCAGATTTGGTGACTAAAGCAGGGAATCACATCATCTTTGATTATTTCTAGGTTATCTTGACATCTTGTAGCAATGTCTTTGCACCAACGCAACATTTTTCCGCCAATGCAGATCTGCAATAATGAGTAATTTGTAGCTTTGGAGAGGTGCCTATGACCCTGAGAGATTGCATGACTGGCCCAGAGTCATGTAGTCACAATGGGTCAGAGGTAGTTTATCCTGATTCAAAAGCTAATCATCTAGTTTCTAAGCCAGGATTCTTCCACTTTTGATATATAACCCTTTAAAGGTATCGGAGTGACTGAAACATGATGGGGGGTAGGGAGGGGAGGAATATTGCATTGGAATCCAGAGGACCTAGGTCCAAAGCTTGTCTATGTCACTTACTAGCTCTGTGAATTTCTCCAAATTTCTGAGCCTCAGTGCCCTTATCTGTAAAATGGGTATAATAATACCTGGAGAAAATGCTTTGTAAATCTTAAAGTACTCTAGAAATGGTAATTATTCTTCTAAGAGGAAAAATGATTTATGGCTATTCCATCTAGTATCTCTTATTGTCATATCATCATTTCTTCCTCATCACATATATCACATCTCTTCCCTCCCCTCTACCTACACAAGTCTTTATCACCTCCCCAGACTATTCCAATGACCTTCTCATTGGTCTCCCTGCTTCATATTTCCCCTCTTCAATCCATCTACCACTGAGTTACCAAATTTATATTCCTAGAGTCCTAGGTCTGACTATGTCCCTCCTCTGCTCCAAGTCTCCACAGGCTCCCTCTTACCTCTAGAATGGAATGTGAACTCTCCCAATCACAATAGGTCTCCAGTCTACCTTTCCCAAATTGTTACACAGAACATCACCTCCACACATTCAATATTCCATCTAAACTGGCCATCTCCCATCTCTGTTCCTTTGTACAGACTGTTCTGGAGGCCCACTAAACATGCCATCCAAACAAGCTTCATTTAAAGTTCAGCTCAAATGTCATCTCCAACATGAAGCCTCCCCTGATGGCCTCTACTTAACCTCCACCAAGAGCTTTGTCCATCTTTTATATTTATTTAGATTCATATCACTTGTTGCTTCAGTAGAATAGAAGCTCCCTGAAGGCAAAGACTTTTTCTTTTTTACTTCTGGTATCCTCAGTATCCAGCACGGCACAAAAAACAGAACAGGAGCTTAATAGATGTTTGTTGATTGAACGACTGATTGATGAACAATAATAATCAAGCGTGTTTTTCTTATCATGTGAAGATTTGCAAAGTACTTTTGACACAACAAAAGGAAGCACAAGTACTATTATTTTTGAGGTGAGGAATCTGGAGTTCTGAGTTATGAAGCAGTGAGCCAATGGGCCCCCAGAGAGTGAGGGTCTGAGGCAAATTAAATACAGCTCTCTTGGCTCCCAGTCCAGAGGGCAAGCTTTGGGAAGCGATGGGTGCAGTCTGAACTTCAGGTTATAAGGGTCTGGGTTCACGTCTTACCTCTGAATAACCCTGGGCAAATCACTTAATTGCTCTGGGCCTCACTTTACTCCATTGTAAAATAAAGGTATTGGACCTCTGGTGTGCCTTCCAACTCTAAGATGTTATGATTCTATGAATAGAAGAAGACAGGTGGAATATTTTAGAAATTTGAGGAGAGGGGTGGCTAGGTGGTGCAGTGATAGAGCACCAGCTCTGGAGTCAGGAGGACCTGACTTCAAATCCAGCCTCAGACACTTAACACTTACTAGCCGTGTGACCTTGGGCAAGTCACTTAACCCCAATTGCCCTGCCTTCCCCCTTCCAAAAAAAAAGAAAAAGAATTCTGAGGAGAGAGAGAGAGATCACTTCCATTCTGAGGATATGAGTTTATAGTGGGGGAAGGAAAGGAGCAGAGAGGGCCCCTATGGTAGCAGGAAAGCTTCATGTAGAAGATTGCACCAGAGCTGTGCTTTAAAGGCAAGGAGGGGATCAACAGTCAAGATTGGAGGTAGAAGGATGAATGTGATCCATGAAGAATTCTCTCCAGTATACAATCCATTTGAGCCTGTCTAGGTTTTTGGAAAAGCCATCTTCTGACCTATCACTGCACCACCCTGGAGAGTGAAAGGTGTTTTCATCAAATGGAGAGGTTATGTTTTTAATCTTTCAAATACTTTTCTCAGAACTAAGTCTATCTCTCATACATTCTGATAATGCATATTCCATGTTAAGTGAATTGATCCAACTCTTGAAGATTTAAACCAAAGTGGCATGTGCTTCTCTAAATGAAAGTCTGAAGGGGGTATCTCAGGCTAGGAGAAGTAAAGACTGACTATGTACAATGAGTTTTTTTCCTCTTTTATATTATCTTTTCTCAATTACACGTAAAAGGTCCATAGCTTTTAATAAGCTGTAGTTCTCAACAAAGCTGTAAGTAAGGTGGGATAACTGGGGCTTTGTCCAAGGGAGTCCAATTCCAGGGATGCCGAATGGCAATGAAGCTCATGACACATGAATTCCCTCAATAGAGCTTAGCACCTGGTTGGCTGTGATGAATGAGTTACTATAGGGAACTATTGGTTGGTACGTTGGGTAAACCTCTTCATCCTCCCTGTCCTCCATTCTCTCTGGCAACTCAAGGTCTGTCTCCCAGCAGAGGACGATGTTGTGTCCCCCTGCCACTCAACTCAGGGTGCCTTTCATGCCCCTTGTCCTACATGCAAAAACTCCCAAGATACTTTTCTAGTTCACTCATATTTCCCCCATTTGGATCACTTTCTCCCAGAGCTGTCCAGAAACTACCTATAAATATGGCTGCTTTGAGCCTCCATCAATTATTCTGAATAATTCAATTTAGTCATAAGTTTAAAGATGGCTTTCAAAGTGGTCCTCTTCAGGTCCCTGGTTAGTAATGGCGGCCCAGTGGATAGAGTGCCAGGGCCTGGAGTTGGGAAGACTCATCTTCCAGAGTTCAAATCTGGCCTCAGACACTTCCTAGCTGAGTGACCCTGAGCAAGTCCCTTAACCCTGTTTGCCTCAGTTTCCTCATCTGTAAAATGAGCTGCAGAAGAAAATGGCAAACCAATCCAGTGTCTCTGCCAAGAAAACCCCAGTGAGGTCAAGAAGAATCAGACATGACTGAAACAACTGAATTGATTTTTTTGCCTAGGTAAAAAGACCATTCTCTGCCCTATTTCTTACCTAGGCCTTGCCTCAGTTATACTGAAACCTATTAAAACCTTAGCTTAAAAAGACTACAGTCTCTCACTGTATCCAGTGCCATCTCCAGTCTGATTTAAATCTTTCTCCAGAGGAGAAAGTGAGGCTGATGACTTTGCACAGTTCTCCCTCACTTAAATCCAATTCACTTGCAAGTCATGGCATCACCTTCCTGATGCCATGGTCCTCTTTGAGAATGAAGGACAAATAGCAACAGCAACACATAATGGTAAAAGACATGTAGCATGGGTGTGTTGGGAAAAAAAGTCCTGGATTCGTGGGCTGGTTTTTACCCCTTCTCTGCCTCTTCGACCAATGACCTTGGCCAAATTGAAAAAAACTCTCTAACAATCATTTATTTTATCTGTGAAACAGGATATTTGGGCAAGATAAAGTCCCTTCCTTCTCAAAATCTATGATCCCATGGTCATTTCTTAGAGGGTCTTCAGATAAAGTCTAGCTGACCACTTCTTGAGTGCTACCTTCGAGATCCCTTTATGCTCTCAACCCAATGGTCCAACATATTGGATTTGCTAACATAGCTACATACAGTTTGGAGATCTTTTGCTTTTCATATAATGCTGAATATTTCCATGTGACTCTGGGCAAGTCACCTAACTTTAGTCAGCCTCAGTCTCCTCAACTATAAAATGGAGATAAAAGAGAGAATCTACTTTCCAGGGTTGCTGTGAGGATCTAAGGAGATAATATATGTGAAGTGCGTTGCAAAGCTTAGAACACTGTATAAATGCTAGCTATTATTATCATTATTCAAAGAGTAATACTGAAATGACTGGCAAGCAGAGGTTATGTTCTGTTGGGAGCTTATCGTGAAATTTTAAACTTCTTGCCAAGTTTTTTCTTCTTCTACTAAATGGCTATGACAAATCTAAAATATAATTTTGTCTGGCTTAAGTTGACTGCATCTTTCCAACCTTATTACTACCTTCTTGCATTTTATAATCTACTTATACTGTCCTTGTAACCATGCCTCAAACAATATGCCCCAGCTCCCCCACCTTGCCTTGCAAGTGGCTGTTCCCTATGCCTGGAATTCAGACCTTCCTCAATCCAACCTCCTTTGTTTCCCTCAAAATTCTACGCAAGTGAAATCTTAAGGAAGCCTTTTCTGATCGCTCTGGTTTCTAACGCTCTCTTTCTCAAATTAACTTGCATTTACTTAGTATGTATACATATGCACTTATATAAAACATGCTTATTTATGTGCAAGTTTTCTCTCCTGTTAGAATGAAAGTTCCTTGAGGGCAGGGATTGTTGCGTTCATTTATTTGTATTCTCAGCATCTAATACAGGACGAGTCCCTTCACATTCCCTATAGGAAGGGAACATGCCAATATCTTCCATCAGAAGAGCTTGAATCAGCTTTTCAAGCCCAAGGGCTCTCTTCAAGTCCCAGGCTCCTATTAGGTTTCTCTCAAGGCTTTTCTCACGATTATCCGAACTTTCCACCTTCAGGCTGGCAGACTTCTCACCTGAGAGATGTCTGAACCTCTGACGCCTCTTCTGATTGTTGATTTTCTTGCCCAGGACTGCCATTTCCTATGGCACCCTTGTCATTCATGCTAACATCTCTCCTGCCTTTGCTCCCGACCCTCTGGACTGTTTCACCTTCTTACACCCCTTTTACAATTTGTATTCCCTCATTACAATATAAGCTCCATGAGAGCAGGAACCTTTTTTTTTTCAATATTGACTTGTATTTGTATTCCCGGTTCTTAGCACAATGAACATGATAAATGTTCTCTCTGTCTCTGTTTCTGTCTCTCTCTGTCTTTATCTCTGTCTCTCTCTCTCAGTGAACACTGCCTGATAGATAGTAGGTGCTTGAATTCTTATCTATTGCTATCTTGATCAAGGGTCTTCTTCTCCAGATCCTTTGAGAATAAATTCTACTTAAGGGTAATACACATAAAAATTTTCTCCTCTTTCTCCTTCTCTCTTTCCCTCCAGTCCCCTTTTTCTCTCTCTCTCAACCTGATTCCATCGTGTATGGAAACACCCTCCTTACATTTATTTTTAACTTACAGTTTTGGAGAATTGCCTGGGGCTATTGAGAGATTAAGTGGCTTGTGCTTGGTCACAGCTAGTATATGTCACAAACAGGACTTGAACTCAGGTTTCCCTGCTTCCTTCTATCCTCTAATCTGTGCTAGAAATATGGCCTTGGACCACTTATTGAGGATGGCCTCTGATGCCCTTTTCTGTTTAAAAATCCTATGATCCTTTCTATTACATTTTCCCAACATACTAGCACCTTCTCCCACAAATCCTGCATTTCCTGTGATTGCTGGTGTTTCCATACACTCTGGATGAGAGACATCTCTTCTAACAGATACTATGCATGACAAACCACCTTCCTTTGGGATAGCCCCCAAGAAATTCCAGGAATCCCAGAATGCTATTCTTTTCCCAACAAAAACAACAAAAAAAATCTGTTCTTCTTTTAAGGATGAAGCATCCCTCAGTCTCTGCAAGTGTTTCAATCCCTCCTAGGACATAGCATCTGTCATCAATGCCATTGATGGCTTCCAACCTCCCAGAGCCCCTCTAGAGGCTTTCTTTTATAGTGTGGTCTCTGACAAACTCATAGATGAAATCATTTAAGAGAGAGTTTTCATACTAGGATAGGAGCTGGGTTCTCTGTTCTACTTGGGATTTGGCCATTTTAGGGAAACTCCAGTTAATTATTATCTATAATACTTCTAAACAAAAACTCATCTTCATCTTTAAACCCAAATTCAGAGAGGCTGTAAGATGAGAGCTTCCCCACATTCTCTTTCTCCAGATTGGAGAGGGGGGTAATAGAACTGCAGAACTCCATTTAAACTAGGGATTCTTAACCTTTTTGTGTTGTAACTCCCCTCTGGCAGTCTGGGGAAGCCTAGGAACCCTTTTTCAAAATGTTCCTTTCAAAGGCATAAAATACCTAGAATTACAAAAAAAAGCAAACCCAATTATATTAAAATATTCCCCCCCCCCATTTTTTTTAAAGTTCCTGGACTCCCAGTTAAGAACTCCCTGCTGTAAAGCCCAGGGGCTATCATTGCACTGTTAACAAGAATGTATTTCTTTGGCCCTTCTGCATACATTCGGTCTATAGCATAATCCCAAGTTACTAGATGAATGATGGATTTGCATTTCCTTTATTCAATCTATTAGAAGTAGAGAGTTGGCTGCTGTTTTCCTTTTAGAGGGAAAATTTACTTTTTCTTCCCATCTCTCTCCTCATCCCATCCAAACCCAGAGATATTCTGTCCCACAGTTCCCTGACCCTGCCAAACCCCCCAAACCAAAAATGGGCAGAAGATATAGTAAGTAAAGCAGAGAATGTGGTCACTGACCCCCAAAGGATCTGTTTGTTCTTGTATCTTTTCTTGTTTAAGCAAAGAAAGAGAATGAGGGAGGTGGGGTAAAAAAAAACAACAAAAAAACCCCACAACTTCACAGAGAAGTAAACCTGAGACTGATTCAAGAGGCAGACATTTGAATGAACAGTCATCGGGCGAGTTTTTGACAGGTGCGGCTGCCTCCCTATATCTGGCATATAATCATTACCATTTTAATAAGGCTCTAATAGGGGGCTGATCATTCAATGGGGTGTGAGGATCCTAATTCAGCTCCCAATCCCACATGAATGTGCTAGAATTTGCTGGCTTTGTTTTCCTCTTTTGTAGCCCTGAATGCCAATAATTACTGGCTATAGATTCAAAAATTCTTAGAACTAGAAGCTAAATTAGCTCCCCTAATGCAGCACAAGAATGTCAATACTTATATAAAAAAGAGGGGAAGCAAGTGGTTTTTTGTATTTTTTTTCTTACACTTGGGGGTATTGTGAAGACTGGCTGCTGAAGTGGGCCGGCTTATAGCATGAATAAGGACATTACTGTCTGTCTCACATGAAGATTTCCCTCCACCATATCCCCAGCCCTCCCCCACTCCAATCTCCTCCACCCCCTTTCCCCAGTAGGAAAAAAAAGTTGCTTGCTGGTCTGAATGAAGCCAGTCTTTCTCAAATCATAAACTGCTTTGGGCTGTCATTGTTGGGGAGGCCTCCGGCTTCCTTTCCCCCTCCCTGCTCTGTCATAATGGATTGGCTCAGCTTTTGAAGCTCTCCTGGTAGGCATTAAGAAATGTTAAAAGGGGAACTTGGATTTGGGGAAAGATGGCCCCTGATTTGGTTCACTATTCCTCTGCCACTATTAAATGTGTCAGCTGGGGCAAGTTGTTCTCCTTTTTGTATTTCAGTTTGCTACTCTGTAAAATGAAGGCAGATGGTTAAGGCAGCCTTTTAAGGTCTCTTGAAGCTCAAAATTTCTGATCCTGGGACTCTGGAGAAGTCTGGAGAAGTTACCTCATCTGTCTGAGGCTTAGTTTCCTTCTCCATAAAACGAAGTATCGAATGAAATAACTTCTGAGGTCCCTTAGAACTCTAAATCTATGGCAAATTGGAGTGAGCAGAACCAGAAGAACGTACGCAGTAACAGCAGTATTGGACTATGACCGGCCATGAAAGACTTAGCTACTCTGGTCAGTACAAACATCCAAGACAATTCCAAAGGACCCATGATGAAAAATGCTACCCACCTCCAGAAAGAGAACACATGAACTCTGAGTGCAGATTGAAGCAGACTTTTTTTCACTTTTCTTTATTTTTCTTGCCTTTTTTTTTGGCAACATGGCTAACATGGAAATATGTTTTGCATGATTTCACATGTATAATTGATATCATATTGCTTGCCTTCTCATGGGGTGAGGGAGGGGCTGGAAGGAGGGAAAGAATTTGTTACTCAATTTTTAAAAAAATGACTGTTTTAAATAGTTTTTTATAAAAGAACTCTAAATCTATGCTCTTTCTTCTGCCTTCTCTCTTCCTTCTCCCCAATTCAGTCCCAAAGTCAAATTTCACAGTAAGACCACACTTCTTTGTAGGGGAACACTGCAATAGTCGACCTCTGCCTGGGTCTTAGGGCATATCCTAGGTGCATAGATCTGAGCTAGGAGAGAGCTTAGAAAGTCAATGCTTTCATTTTCTCTCGGAGGGAGCTGATGCCAAGAGAGTTCAAGACACTTCCCTAAAGTCATATAGTTGGTAGGGAACAGAAGGGGGATTCAGACCAAGGCTCCCCAACTCTAGATCTGACACTGTTTTCATAACTTATTCTGGAAAGCTATACTATCAGCCAAAATTGGGCATTGGGTGGTCCTTCCATCAGAGATGAAAAGTGTAAGAGTGAATAGATTGCTGGAATTGGAGTCTAAAAAAACCTGCGGTATTAGCCACATCATTTCCTCTCTCTGAGATGGAGTTAATGACACCTGTAGTACTATAAATTTCTGTCTAGGTCACTTCATGTTCCATCAGTAGTTGTGACTAGATGGAACTGCAAGGATAACTCCACAAACATCACTGCTCCCTACCAGGTACCCTCTGGAGCTCCCCTGGCCCTTTCAGCTTCCTCTTAGGAATTATCTTAATGTGTTAAATCGTAAGTTTCTTCAGGACAGGGACCGTCTTTGTTCCTATTTGTATTTTTGTCCCCAGAACTTATTACATCGTCCTGCACACAGTAGGAACTCAATAAATGTTTATTATCTATTGACCACAACATCAGGTAAAGAAAAATTTTGCAAAGCTAAGTCTCATAATAATTCATCAGGAAGCCCCATTGTCTTATGGGCAATTTCATATACAAGGAAGACATGTTTTCCCCAAGGTGGGAGGAAACTTGAGGAGAAGTGACCTGAGCCACTCTGTTGAGACTATCACCTAAAGCCAGGAATGGAATCTACTTCTGTTAGACAGTGTGGTTCGGTGGAAAGAGTCCAGGATTTGAAGCCAGGTGACCTGTGTCCATAGGATACCAGGGTCCTAGGTCCAGAGATAGAAAAGGCCCTCAGAGTTCAGGGAGTCCAACCCCCTCATCTTGCAGAGGAGGAACGGAGACCCAGAGAGGGCAAGGGATTTGTCTGAGGTAGCTCAGGTTGTTTGACATCAGGTTCCACCTTTGATGTTTGCTGTTGGTGTGACCTTGGGCAAAGTGCGTACCCTAGCTCAGTGTCAGTTTCCTCATCTGTAAAATTAAAGGGTTGGACTCCATGGCCTCTGAGGCCCTTTCCAACTCAAAGTCAATGATTGTACTTTCTGAAGCTTCCACATTTGTACATATGTATCTGGGTTCATGATGAAGATGACCCTCGGAAATTCTTCCCCTGGAGGGCTTGCTGGATGTTAGTTTCCTTCTTTGTAAAATATGGCTTTCTAGGTCATTTCCATCTCTGTCTATGACATGGGTTCAGATCATGGCTCAGCTGTGTGACTTTGGGTAAGTCATTCCAATACAATGAAAACGTAGAGATTCAACTAGATGGCCTTTGAGGTTCCATCCAGCTTTAAAGCTGTGATGTGGGTTCAAATCCTGACTCTACTGTGTATACTTGTGTAAGTCATTTGCCCCTGGGCCTGAGTTTTCTCAACCATAAAATAGAATGTTGGAACTAAAAAGTGTCTGAAGTTTCACCCAACTGTAGACATATGATCTTATGATGTTTTACCTAGAATTTGTATCCTTCAGTTATTAGCCCAAATGTCCTCCATTACAATCCAGAAGAATCAGAGTCTTGGGGAGGAAAAATGCCATTGGTGATTTTTGTTGTGGTTGTTGTTGTTCGCTTGTTTCAGTCCTGTCCGATTCCTCATGACCCCATTGGGGTTTTCCAGGCAAAGATTTTGGAGGGGTTTTCCATTTGCTTCTTCAGCTCATTTTATAGATAAGGAAACTGAGGCAAACAGGACTGAGTGACTTGTCCAGGGTCACACAGCTAGTGATTGTGGTCAGATTTGAATTGGGATCTTCTTGACTCCATGCCCAGTGCTCTTTCCACTGTACCACCCAGCTTCCCCTTGGTGACCAGCTAATCTCAAATATCATCTGTCTTTTCTGAGGATTTACTATATTACTGTAATTTGGGGTTTATGCCATAAGATCATGCACTTTCAAACTGGAAGGGACCTTAGAGTATATCTAGCCCAACATATTCTCCCTCCCAATAAGGAAAAAGAAATTGCCGACATTATTGTTTCATCTCACTAATGACTTGAAGATATGCTTAATGCATTTTACATGTGTTATCTCAATTCATCCTCAAAAGAACCCTATTAGTAACTGCTATTATTATTCCCATTTCACAGATGAAGAAAACTGAGTCTCAGAAGAGGTTAAGTGGTAATAGATTAAGCCCAGGCTCATACAGCTAGTAGGTATCTCAGATCTTCCTTATATCCAGCTCTCCCTCTCCTAGTTCAGCACTCTGTGAACTAGATTGCTTCTCAGAAAACTAAAGACCAAGACTTGTGCTAACAGGTAAGGCTGCCTTTTTTGGTTTTGTTTTTTGAGTGGTGGAGTACTTCTGCACTATTAGATTATAAACTTCAGGAGGGCAAGAACTTCTCTCTTTATCTCCCCCTTCACCAAGATGAACATAGAGGCTTAAGAACTCTTTGAGTTAAATTGAATTCTGTAACTAAAGCCCCCCTTAAGGAGGGCCTGGAAGCCTGTTATGCCAAATTCTATTTCACATCATTCCTGCCCTGGTAGGGTTCCAGGGCTGGTTTAGATTTTATCTCAAGACTATTGATGAACCCCATATTTTTCAGATCCTTAGGAGATAATGGCAGGAAACATCTTGTTCAATCTCCTCAACTAACAGACAAGGAAGCTCTGGGCTAGAGAGGGCAAGTGATGTTCCCAAGGTCATACAATCATAGCTTTAAAAGTGGAAGAAACTGTAAAAAATCATCTGGCCAGACCTCATTTCAGAGCTCCAAGGTTCATACACCTAGTGTTGGAAAGGAGCTAGGGGGCCATTTCGCCTGATCCTTGCATTTTTACACTTAAAAAAACTGAGGCTCAGAAAACCAACCAGGAAACTAAAGCAAAGAAAGGTGAAGAGATGTTTCAAGTTCACAAGTAGTAAGTGGCAGAGTCAGGGCTTGAGTCACTTGACCTCAAGTCTTTCAACCATACCATGACTTGAGGGAATCCATTCCTAGAATGAGTCAGAAACCCTTCTATGTAGAAAGTTTCTTCCTACCTTGGGCATTGAGCACATATATTTTGTCTTTAAGAAACCCCAGGATTCTCTGGGAAACACATTTACCCATTTTGTGCTAAGTCTTGCTTTTCAAATACCAGGAAAGGGTTAACACAAATAAAATGCATTCACAATAGACATAGGAAGGGAATTTTGGCAGAGGTTCCCTGGAGAGAGGTTTATTCTTCAAGGAGAGCCATGTGGTCTTTAAATTTCCACTGCCCAGATAAAGTCTGGGAAGTCCAGGTCTTTTCAGTTTCCTCAACTGTAAAATGGGGGGGAGGGGAGGGGTGATAACAATAGCACTAACCTCACAGGGCTGTTATTAAGATCAGATGAAATCATGTTTGTAATACACTTAGTACCATACCTGGCACACAGTAGGCACTCAATAAATGCTTGTTCTCTTCCCCCTATCTAAAAGAGACCTTTCATCTCTGGCTCTTTGAGTAAATCAAGGGGATTCAATTTAGAAACATTTGTAGACTGAGAGAGAGGGAGTGAGAGCATGGCCTGATGCAAGTGAGCGAAAGAATCTCATTGAATCTCCCAGTGTCAGTCTTCACTGTTGTTCCTGACCAGTCAGTGTTTTGAAGACAGTAAGTGATCAATAATTGGATTTTTGTTTTGCATTGAATGAACAATCTATATGATTCTGTACCCCTTTTTTAAAAATTCAAAGACTTGGAGAGTCTCAAGGCCACTTGGGAGAATTTTTTAAATGTAGTAGGACCATTGAGCTGGAGCTAAAACATGGAAATGAGCAACAGACTTAATGCTTTTGTTGCTGTTAAGTTGTTTTTGTGACCCCCGTTTGGGATTTTCTTGGCAAAAATACTGGAGTGGTTTGCCATTTGCTTCTCCAACTCATTTTAAAGATGAGGAAACTGAAGCAAACAGGGCAAAGTGACTTGCCTGGGGTCTAGTAAGTGTTTGAGGCTAGATTTGAACTCACAAAGAAGAGTCTTCCTGATTTTAAGCCCAGGGCTCTACACACTGTGCCACCTACAGTTAATACTACTCTGGTATATTTGAGCAAAAGTCAGTTTCCCCATTTGCAAAGTGAGATGAAAGTAAGTATCCGGACTTGAAATAAGAGAACTTGGGTTTGTAGGATCTCAGGCAAGTCCCTTCCAGCTCTAGAGTTTTGATCTAGTCCAAGCTCCCATTTCAGAGAGGAACAAACTGATGCCTAGAGAGAAATAACTCACTATACCTAGCTTACTCTAAAAGTAAGGAGCCAGGCTTGAATTTGAACCAAGGACAGATGACTCCCAATCCAGGACTTTTTCCCATTATACCATGATGCCCCCTACAAAGAATTAGATGTTGGTATTACTGGGGTTATCAGCTGATATTCTAACCAGATGTAGTGCTTTTTGGTGACAGTGACAGTGTCAGAAATTAATCATTAGCTACTTCAGGATCAGAATTGCTTAGACCCTTGCTATAATAGAATACTTGTGGTAGGACTTGTTTATAGGGAAAAGTATTTATAACATGGTCCTCTGCAGAAATATAACAATCATACATACATATAAACATAACCTTTTCCTAGAATGTTCTCTCTCCTCACCTCTACCTCATAGAATCCCTAGTTTTCCTAAAGGCATAGATCAGGAGATCACCTGTGCCAAGAGACCTTCCCTGATGGCCCCAGTGCTCACTTATGTTCAT
>CM053581.1:420182323-420240068 GCA_028627135.1 Pseudochirops cupreus
CTCTCTCTCTCTCTCTCTCTCTCTGTCTCTCTCTGTCTTTCTCTCTCCCTCTCTCTCTTTCTCTCTCATATTTACTTCTGTGGGGACATGGTCTCTCCCCAGCCTCAATGCAATGTAAATTCTTTGAGGATTAGCATTCAGTTTTGTCTTGATGTCCCCAGTACCTAGCCAAATATCTGGTTAGATTAAGTGTTTAATGAAATAAAATGGAAACCATGGCACCCTAAAGGAAAAGGGAGACAAACCTGGAGAGGTCACTGTATGGGGAGTTAAGGTGACTTGAACTCATAGCCTGCCTTGGGCACTTACTGGCTCTTTGATCCTGGACAGATCACTTCCTCCATCTGCTTCAGTTTACTCATCTGTCAAATGGGGAGGGGGGGACTTGATGGTCTCTAAGGTCCCTTCCAGGCCTAAATCTATAAACCTATGATCTAATTGTGTTGTTATTGTTGTTGTTCGGTCATTTTTCAGTCACGTCTGACTCTTTGTGACCCCACTGGGGCTTGTTTTTTATTTTGTTTTTGTTTTTGCAAAAATACTGGAGTGGCTTTCCATTATGAGGAACTGAAGTAAAAAGAATTAAGTGACTTGCCTGCCGGGGTCATAAATGTCTGAGGCTGGATTTGAACTTAGATCTTCCTGACCCCAGGCCCAGCACTCTATCTCCTGCATCATCTAGTACCCCATATTATGTGTGGCATAACAGAAAAAGGTTTTGGGTTTGGAGTCAGAGGACTCCTGAATTCAAAATCCATCCCTGCTCCTTCTTACTTGTGTGTCCCTTTCCATAGTCCCTTTCACCTCTAAAGTTGGACAAGCCCCTTTCACTTTCTGGATCTATTTTGGGGCTTATTATGGAAATGGTCATTAAATCATCACTAAGCCATTAATTGTCACCTCTAGAAACTATCATTGTTTTTGTGACTTGCAAAAAGCAAAAGTTCCGTTCCATTCCATCAACTCAGAACTTTGTTCCTAGACTAATGATGATCTCCTAACCTGAGAATAAGCCCAAATCAGATAGCAGATAACTGCTCCTCTCTGTCACTTTTCTCCTCTGACATATGACTCACTCTTCCTCAGAGGGAAGAATTAAGAAGAATGGGTATAAATCAGAACAAAGTAAATTTTACCTCAAAGGAGGAAGATTGTAGAGCTTTTCTGAAGCAGAATGTGCTGCCTTGGAAGATAATGAGTTCCCTATCCCTAGGGGTCTTCAAGGGGAAGGTGGATGATCACTCACTGGGGGTTTTCTCAAGGGGGTTCCCTTTAAGGTATGAGTCAGAATAAATGGCCATTGAGCTACCTTCCAATTCAGGAATTTTGTGATTTCATGTTTCTGGAGTTGAAATGTGGAAATGACCTGTGAGGTTAATCCATTATTGTTGATTATATGATGGCCTACTTAGAGAACTTTGGAGAGTCAACTAAAAATTAACTGAAACTTAATAACTTTAGGAAAGTTTCAGGATATAAAATAAATCCACAAAAAATTATGACTATTTCTATGTAATACCAACAGAGTCCACCAGGAACGAATAGAAAAAAGAATCCCATTTAAAATAACTATAGAATATAACAGTAATTGGGAGTCTACCTACTAAGATACACAGAAACTATGAGTAGAGCTACAAAATATTCCTCATAGGAATAATGAGAGACTAAAATAATTGGAAGGAGAAGAATAACACTCCTGACCTCGAGTCAAAGTGGAAAGAACACTGAAAGCATACTGCCTGGAGTCAGAGCACCTGGATTCAGATCACGCCTCAGATACCTACTACATGCATGACCTTGAGCAAGTCATAAGCTCTATGGGCCTTCATTTCTTGAAATAGCTTTTGTGCTCAACTCTACCTCTAGACTGGTACCTAATAAATGCTTGTGGATAGACTGATTCTCTGACCAAGGGTCTAGTGCCATCGACAAGGGTGGGAAGTGACAAATAAGTCACTTCACTTCCCTGAGCCTGTTTTCTCATCTACCAAATGGGCACAATTTTGCTCTCAAAGGGTTACTAATGAAACAATATATGTGAAAGTCTTGAGCTAATTAGAAAGCACTGTTACTCATTTGTGAAACTGTTTTTTTCTTCAGTTTGGGCCTGAGATTTCAGTGGTATAGGGAAAGTTCATCTAAAATAGTGAGATGTGGGCACCTGCTCTGCAATTTAGTCTCAGAAAGTTGACTGGTAGCATTGGAAGTACAGTGACTTGCCCAAGATAACAAAGTCATCATACAGAAATGGCACTAAAACTCAAGTCTTCCCAATACCAAGGCTACCTCTCTATCTATCAGGTTATAGTGCCATTATTTTTATATCCATTCAACCCAAAAACATTTTTAGGCACCTGCTATGAACCCAAGATGTCCATCATCATTGCTATTGTTTGAAATAGTGCTAGAAATGCTCACTATGGCAAGAAGACAAGAAAAGGAAATTGAGGGAATAAGCACGGGCAAGGAACAAAGGAAATCGTCCCTTTGATGATATGACGTTTTACTTAGAAAACTAAAAAGCAAATTCATACTAGTTATTGGAGGGAAAGAGTCAAGCATAAAAAGTCTCCTGGCCTCCAGGAGTTTCCATTCTCCTGGGCTCATCAGTGATGCTAAGCTCATCACTTTCTCTCTTGGAGTATGCCTTAAGACAGGCATTACTGAGGCTTTCATTAGAGTTAGAATGAGAACAGATGGCAATGGGAAAGGGGGGAAAAGATGTTTTTGCCAGTTTTAGGCCTTGTCTTGACTTTGATAGTGTGACCTTTAGAACTAAAATTAAGCTTTCCTGGTCTCAAACTCTGCTGAGCTCTCAGAAGAAAAAAAGAAAAAGTGATTCCACGATGCAAAAATAAAAGGCTTAGAGAGAGAAGACTCAGAAGGCATCTTGGATATCAAATCACTCTTACAAAACACCGTTTTGGATGAAGGCAGGCGTAAGGGAATCAGAAACATATGTATTAAGTTTCTCTCTAAATACCCCCCAGGTTCCAAGCTCAAGGAGAAAAGAATTGGGAACAAAATGGCATGGAGGTTTCCCAGGACTGTCTGAACCTCCCCCTGCACCTCCAGCTCCCCCAAATACACTAGAGAGATGCTGTTCATTCCCCTCCCCATCAGGAAGTACCAGAGCATTCACAAGATTTTCTCTTGGTGCCAGAAATCCAGATTTCTAGATCAAAGGGGTTCAGTTAAGTCCTCAGACAGAGGGAGGCTTATCTGTACTGAGGCAATGTCCCCAGTGAGGCCTGCCACCAATTAGAACTAAGCCCCTTGCTTGCCCATCTGAAGCCAGCAGAATCAGTCAAGCTTGTTTTTCTTTGCTCATACCCAATCAATCAAATGTATTTCTCCCACTGACCCCTCAGGAAGTTTCCAAGTTTGACAATCTTCAGTTTACTTACACGATGATGGTAGAGTCATTATCCAGCATCCCCGGCATGGTTTAGCTTTGCTCTGAAAAAGATCACAGGATTGCAGGCAGTTAGGTAACATAGTGGCTAAGAGTTCTGGATTTGGAATTAGGAAAACTTAAATTCAAATCCCACTTCAGATTCTTTAGTGACCTTTGCCCAGGGTTAAGGTTGGCATGGATTAGGGTTGGCTGTTAGTGACTATCTGAGGCAGGACTGAGCTAGGGTGCCCCTGACTCTAATCCAGCAGTCTGTCCTCTATATCAAGCAAAGGTGAGGGATTTCTAATGCTCTTAAGGGGTTGGGAAGGGAGAGTGTGTTCAGACCTGTGACCTCATGAATGTAGAGGATGCAAAGAAATTCCCTTCAATAATGGAAATTGGCATCTGCTCTGCTACCCATAGTCTTAGAAGAGTTTCCTGGGGGCACTGAGGGGTTCAGTAACTTGCCGGAATAGCATAGACAATATATGTCAAAATGAGGACTTGAACCCAGCTCTGCCTAATTCAGTGATTAATTCTACCTATAACACCAAGTTGCCTCTTCTTGTAACTTATTTCATTCAACAAATATTTATAATCAATCAAACAGAAATTCCAAAGGACACAGTGAAAGGATAAGGGAAGGGAAAGAAAAAGAATAATCTTTTATATAGAGCCTACTGTATGCCAGGCACCATGATAAGATCTTTTTACAAATATTTCAATTGATCCTTACAACAACCCTTCAAAGTAAATATTATTATTTTTATTCCCATTCACAGTTGAGAAACTGAGGTAAAAAGAAGTTAAGTGATTTACCCATGGTCACACAGCAAGCAAATGTGTAAGCCCAGATTTGAAATCAAAGCTTCCTGATTTCAGGTTTATCTCTCTATCAACTTTGCCACTAACTAGAGAAGAGTGAGATAGTTTCAAGTTATAAAGGGCACCAAAAAGTTAATCCACTTAGCAAGGTTGCTCTAGCTAGTATGAGAGTGGATCAAGTCTTCCTGACTCCCAGGCAGGATCCTCTACCCACGATGTAATGCTTCTTCTCATTTATGATTCAATTTAATTCAACAAGCATTTATTAAGTTGGGTGTTAAGGGAAGTTGAGTTCAAATCCCACTTCTCTCAGTGCATCTTCCACTTTGGGCAACCCTTTCACTGTGCCCTTTGGAATTAACCTCATTGAATCCCTGTTTCTGTCTCTATAACAAGAAGGCATTATATTAAATGCCTCTGAAACCCCTTCCAACTTGAGACCTATGATCCCAAGGACATATCCCAGGAGTACTGTTTATTAAATAAATAACTTTACTTTCAAAATATACTTGTTTTAATTCACTATGATCAAAAAAAATAAATAGATGGTAAGTGGCATTTTTAGGAAAGGGAGGGGTAGTGGAGGAGAAAGGAACGTGGCATCCATCCCAGAGAACTAATCAACAAAAGAGCTTGCTCTAAGGCCCCAGAGTTTTGTGTCATTGGACAAATTAAGATTAGTTTTAATTCCAGCAAGTTTTGGAGACTGTTCACCTAGGATCTTGGCAAAATTGGCCAGTGGGCCCTTAAAAAAATGGGGACTGAAATGTTCTATCTGTGTTGTCCTTTGTAATTAGGCTGCTGAATAACCCACGTATTATCACACCAGGGTTAGTGCCAGAGGATTACCCAAAGTTTTACAGATGGGATGCTAAAGGGGTCTGAGCAGGTGCACACACAAAGAGTGAGCGAGGGGGGAAAGTAGGAGAATGAAAGCTGAGGCCGTCTACTTTCAGCCACATAGGAAAATTAATGGTTTCTGTAAATGAATGGCATGCTTAGATTACCATTGAACTTGTAAAATTAGAGGAAGGAGTCAGAGTCTTCATTACACTGCTTTTTTTTTCTTTAATTTAAGCAAAGGAGGTCGACCTTAATTGTCCTTCCTTCCCCCCCCTCCAAAAAAAAATCTTTTCATTAGAATAATTTTGCTGCAGGCAAAAGAATTGTGCTTTCTGAAATCTTTTTTTAATTTTTTCCCCCCAGTACTTCCCCTTGTGACCTGTGTATTGGAGAAATAAAGGAGAGTACAAGTTTGAATGAGCTCATATGCAGGGAGTTGAGCTGGGGGGAGGAGAAGAGAAATCACTTCTTTTCTAATAAAAGGTGAAAAAGAAAAGGCGAATTGATTTCATTTAGACAAAATCAAAAGCTAATGACTGTTTTAAGAGGGCACCCTTGTCTAGAATTAGTCACAAAGGACTTGGAAGTAGAACTCCTGAATTCAAAAACAGGGTGACGGTGGGGTACCCTCAGGTGGCCTGGAGTTAGCTGTGATCTGTTTGTGTGTATGGGGGGGGGGCAGACTGGAGACTGTGCTTTTAGGTTTGAAAAATGTTTCCTCATCCTTTGCTAAAGGTGCTAATATGCACATGAGCAATTATTATTGTTACTATTCATCACATAAACTGAGTTCCCATGAGACATCAGTAAAGTTCTCTACAAACCTTAAGGCATCTTGTAAATTTCAACTGAGAAATAGTCCAATGCATCTGTAAAGGGACTCTCTATTCCTTCACTGAAATGCACTTTTAAGTATTTGACTGGCTTTTACTACTGTTTAAAAATACCAAAAAATTAGGTTCAAGGAGGTTTTGGTAAAGTGTTCTGCATGCCTTAAAGCAGTATGTAATACTATAATTCTCCAATGCATCTGTGAAAGTACCTTATGACTCTTCATTGAAAGTCAGGACTGGAAGTCCATTTTTTTTTTGCTTCTTGGAGCAGAGAATGCTGGGCAATTGTGGTTATGTGACTTGCCCAAGGTCACATGGCTAGTAAGTGTTAAGTGTCTGAGACCAGATTTGAACCCAAGTCCTCCTGACTCCAGGACTGATGCTCTATTCACTGCGCCACCTAGCCACCCCATCCACTTGGTTTTTGTCATTAATTAATACTAAAAGTTAGGTTCTGTTGAGATTACATCTCTAGGATACTCTGAAAAACTTAATGCAAAATGTAAATGTTAGCTACAGGATACTCACTATTCCAACGAACAGCTCAAAGATTCACTGGATCATTTGAGTACTGGGGAGAATGACCTACATTGTTCATAGAAAGTATACCTTAAATTGGATGGAGCTCAAAGGGCTGGTACATTGGATGGAGTTCATCTTACTTGCTCATTTTCTTTTTTGTCTCTGTAGTACCAATACTGAACAGTATCTGATACTTTAAAAAAAAAACCAACAACAGCTAGATCTGTGATTTCATCAGTGAAGGGAATTACTAGTGAGAAAACCTCTTGTACTAGCATATATTAGCATCTGACAGTGCTTGTGGTTTTAGAGAATTGTCTGGGAGCATTAAGAGGTTGAATGACTTGATATGTGTTGTTGTTATTGTTCATTTGTTTCAGTTTTGGTCTGGTCTGAGTCTTTATGACAGCATTTGGGGTTTTCTCAGCAAAGATACTGGACTGGTTTTGCCATTTCCTTCTCCAGCTCATTTAACAGATGAGGAAACTGAGGCAGACAGGGTTAAGGGACTTGTCTAGGATCACATAGCTAGTAAGTATCTGAGACCAGATTTGAATTCAGGTCATCTTGTCTCCAGTACTCTATCCACTGCATCAAACTGCAGGTAGATAGGTAGATAGATAGATGGATAGATAGATAGATAGGTAGATAGGTATTTTGTATCTTCCTATATATGCAAATGAGAGGTAGTGTGGTACAGTGGGTGAGAACAAACTTTGGAGTGAGGAAGACCCTCCTTCAAGCCTCTGCCTCTTATACATCCTTCCCACCTCTGACATCCACTGGCTGTGTGATCCTAGTAAAGTCATATAACCAGCTAGGTGGCGAGATTAGTGAATAGATCAATGGATCTGGAGCCAGGAACATCTGAGTTCAAATTCAGTCTCTTAGCAGCTGTGTGACCCTGGGCAAGTCATTTAACCATTGCCTACCTCAGTTTCCTTATCTATAATACAGGGATGATAATACCACTACTTCCCACTCAAATCCTCCTTCTGAGATTTACTATGTTGCTCTTAACTCTTATTCTCCCTATGCCTCAGTTATCTCATTTGTAAAATTTAGGAGCTGGACTAGATGGTTCTTGAGGATACAATGAGATATTTTAGCACAGAGCAGGCACTGTGTACAAGCTAGCTATCATCCTCATCCTTCCCCCCACACACACTTATATGATAAGCCCCCGAGGGCAGGAATTATTTTCACTCTGGTCTCTTGTCACCAAGCATAATGCCTGTTGATAGTGGAGAGGAGGATCAGGAGTAGGCCAACAATTTCATGAGGAAACTCCCTTTACCAACGTAGGTCAGCATCTTCTTTGCAATGTCTGCTCGTAATAGAGGTGCCCACATCACTGCCAAGTTAAGTGAACTGCTCAGGGTCAGCCAACAAGCCAACAAACATCTATTAACCATTTACTGTGTTTCAAAGGGAAAGACTTCAACTCCAATTCTCCTGAAACTAAGTCCAGGTCTTTAACACAGAAATTGCTTAATAAATGCTTGCTGGCTGATTGATTGATTGATTGATCCAGATGACTTTGTACCTTGAATCTGCAAATAGCTGTCACTTGGCACCGGAAGGGATGCTCTTGGAAGGGCATGCCCACATCTTATGCCAACATTCAGAGGAAAAAAATGTCATTAGTCAAAGGCCCCTAGTGGTCATACCTCAAACTAGTGGAGACCATCTTCGGACTTCCATTGAATCAATGAATTCTCTTGGCCTTGTGCTATGCTCTTCCTAGGAAATCAAGTTTTAACTCATGTGGTCAAAAGCAAAACTGAGGTTTTAAATAAATAACATATAACAATATATTTGTAAATAATTATATAAATAGAATCAAATAATAATAATAAATAATCAAACTGAAGGCTGTTCTTTGGCCTTGTTTTCCTCTTTTGGGAAGTCTACATGTTACCCTCATCTAACTTGTGCATTCCACCTTCCACTGAGAAATCAGGCATGTTCCACATGACTCTGGGAGGTGTGTGTGTGCCCAGAAGTTCACACCTAAAATGCAATATGTCTACTTTCTTCCTTTGGGTTTCTAGCTAACATTATAATTCATTCGGGATCCAGCTGAAATGAGATGATAAGAACAATGACTCTGAATTCAGAGAACCTGGGTTCAAATCCTCCCGCTGATATTGACTATCTATGTTGCTCTTAACTCTTAACCTCCTAATACCTCAGTTATCTCATCTGTAAAATGAAGGAGTGGGACTAGATGGTTCTTGAGGTTCATCCTAGCTCTAAATCAATGATTCCATGACACTACTTCATGACCTTTTCTTGACCTATGTGTTTCCCATAGGAGATGATCCATGAACTAAGCCTGGGAAACAGTCGGTGCAACATCATAAAAGGTGGTAGTTGGAGTGTCAAAGATAAGAAAGAGCAAGCAAGACAATTTGATTTTACAATAGATGGTGCATGAAGGTAGTCATGGTCAATAAGCTGGAACCAGACTGTGAAGGTAAAAGGTGATAAGGACCTGACCTAGAGTGGGAGACATATGTGAATGTGCAAAAGGGAGACTTGAGAATTGTTGTGGAGGTAGAATTCACAAAATGTAACATACGATTAGATAGAGGTATTCTAGTATTCCTGTATTGAATATAAGTATTCCTGTCTTTTCTAAGCTCTCTGTAGTTAGTTGTTTCCCCCAAAATACCATGTTAGACAAACCAATGTTCAAGAGGGCATTTGTTTGAAGTATTATATATTCTAATGTTCTAAGACTAAAGTTGGTAGTCAGAATGAAGTTGTAATGTGGTTTTGCAACTTCATAGTAAAGTTTGATTATAGTATTTTATAATTGTTTAAAGCAACTACATATATATGTATATACATATACACATATACGCATATATATGTGTACCCAAACATACACAAATATATACATATACACATATGTATGTATTGTTTATAATCAAAACTTCAACCTTGGCCACAATATTTGGAAATAGATTAAAAAATAATTGGGAAATACTTAACAAAATAAATAAAAGTACAATAAGACACAGATAATGTTAATGTGTGTTTTTCTGAGTCAATATGCAGCCTACAGGAATCTTTATGTACAGTTTAGTGGCTCCCTTCCTATTTGAGCTTGATACCACTGGTTTATAGGATCATGAGCTTATAGACTGAGGGCTAGAAGAGACTTGAGAGGTCACATATTCTAAATCTCTCATATGTAAAATGAGAAAACTGAGTCTTGGAGGGGATAGGGGATTTGTTCCAGAAGACACAAATATTGAGGAGGGCTGGAATTTGAAACTAGGTTCTCTAGTTCTAGGGGTAGTTAGGTGGCACATGGATAGAGTCAAGAAATCTCATCTTCATGAGTTCAAATTTGACTTCAAATACTTCCTAGCTGTGTGACCCTGGGCAAGTGACTTAACCCTGTTCACTTCGGTTCCTCATCTATAAAATGGGCTAGAAAAGGAAAAGGCAAATCCCTCCAGTATCTCTGCCAAGAAAACCCTAAATGAGGTCATGAAGCATTGGATACAACTGAAACAATTGAACAAGCAATAACAACTTCTAACTCCCAAGCCAGGGCTGCTGCCTATGATGCTATCGTAAAACAATGCTGGTCAAAGGAACCCTTCCCCAGTGTTTTGTGGGTGATAACCCTGTTTTTAGGAGTCTGTGAAGAAGATGTCAACACTCTCTACCAGAGCGAAAGTAGCAAATAGCAACCAGCTTCTTGCCTGACTGGTTAGCTGGCTATGGGCATTTATACTAAAGACTGGTGTTTGGGGCTGTCATGAATATTCAGTGATGGAACACTTGAGTGTTCTTAATTCTATTTTGTCTAGACAGCAAAAGTAGTAAAGAAAGTAGGAGTGAAGAAACTACATGCTGCAGATAACACGCATTACTCCTTGGGGAAGGGAGTCTCTTTCCCTGTTCAGTGACTGCAAACATGAGTGCTACCTGTAGGAAGGGGCTCTTTGCATCACTCTGAGGGTGCATTAAATCTCTACTATGTCCCGTCTGTATTCACAATTTTAGCTTCTATTAATATCTTCGGTGGGTTTGGTTTGGCTGTTTATATTTGTAGGCTGACTGGAGAGAGCGCTTGACTATACATAAGAAGGCCGGAGTCTGAGATCTCTGTCACATGCCTACTGCTGTGTCTTTGGACTAATCTCTCTGGTCCTTAGTTACATCACTTATAAAATAATGCGACCAGACTGGACACTCTCCAGGTTAGTATTTTATGTTTCTATCTTTCTAACCAGGAGGGAGGTTTTCCTTCTGCCACTCCCAACCCCAACAAGACCCTAGGACAACACTGTGTCCATAGTTCCATTTTGAATGAAACACTTGCCTATTTGAATCCCAGAGACTGGTCCTGGGCTAGACACATCCAGGAAACTGATTTCATGTTGGTTCCTTTTTGGAAGTCTGCAGTTGTAACACCACAGGACACATAACCTGCTTTGAGAATGATGAAATCTGGTTTGTAATGGAGGATGAAATTCTGTTACAGATATTGTCTTAGGGAAGGAAGAAAGGAAGGAAGGAAGGAAGGAAGGAAGGAAGGAAGGAAGGAAGGGAGGGAGGGAGGGAGAGAGGGAGGGAGGGAGAAAGGAAGAGGGAGAAATGGAAAGAGAGAGAGAGAGTGGGAGAGAGAGAGAGAGAGAGAGAGAGAGAGAGAGATGAACAAGATGTACTAACAGACATTTTCATTCCCTTTAAATAAACATAACCACACAAAGAAGCAGGCCCAGGTTGACCACAGTTTTCAAACCCGATCTACATTCCTATAGCTGAATTGTTTGAAGTTCACCCACAGAGGTTTAATGTATGGTATAAGATGTCAAATAAAGCCCCGTATAGGATGTCATTGTCCCTTTTGGGTAAAGCTCACACCTGAACTTTTCAACAGCAACGAAATCACATTGGTAAGAAAGAAGAATACCTCTGGATGAAAGCTAGCCACTGGTTAGGGATGACCCACCTTATGCCAATCTAAAATCACACAACACACAATTAAACAAAATATCCTGCTTGACACACAAATAACTCCCAAGGAGTCAGTTCAAGGTAAAAACAACCATACCTTCTTGGCCACCAGGCTGCCCTAAATGTATTCTATCAGACTCAATCCTGGATGCTTTGGCTTAAGGAATATACTAGGATCCAAGTCATTAATAGGCGTTCTTTCACCTGGGGATCAGACAGTTGAGCAGTGGGGTTTGTGACAGTCTGAACAGAGGTGTAATTGCAATTGGGAGAGAGCTGGGGTCCCTCTCCAGAGTGCAACCTGAAGCCGTTAGACAGCGAGCTTCTGGAGAGCAGGGACTTGGTTGGCTTTGCCTCTATATTCCTACTACTTTGCCTCTATATTCCTACTATTTTGCCTCCATATTCCTACTACTTAGCGCCTGGCAGTTAATAAATGTTTGCTGTGTTGACTTGAGTTGCATTCCCATGGTAGCTACAGGGCAGAGAGGGAAAAGTAGGCCCTGGAAGAGGATCCCCATGCCTCCAGACCCTGGTGGTATTAGATAGGTACAGCATGGAGACAGCAGGCATTGAAGAGAGGGACCACGCCCACCCTCAAACCTTCAGAGATCACCTTAGGTATTTACGCCACTGGTTATAGGGTAATAGGATACAGAAAACTTTCATGGGACCCAAATTTTTTCTGGCAAGAATATAAATCTTTCATGACTTCAAGTTTCAAAATGGAGTTTTGGAAGAAAAATAATCTCCCAAGAGATTGAATTTAATCTTTTGGGGAAGAAAGGGTGAAGTTGGTAGCTGATAATGGATGGGAATGTCCATGCTGGGCATGGGTGTACATACAGCAGCATTACTAGGTCTGTTTGGAATTATGATCCTCCCCTGACCCCATGGAGTTAGAAGAAAGTCATGTAATTATAGAACATAAGAGTTGGAAGGCATCCTAGAGACAGATCATTTTCAGCTGAGAGAAGAGACTAGGGGGTCAGGTGACCTGTCCAAGGGGATCTAGCCAGTTAATGGGAGAGTTGGAATTGGAACTCAGGACTTCAGATCCTCATTCCATAGTCTTTCCACTATACTGTGGGACTATCTACCATTGTTTCAAGCTGTCCCTTCATTTTTTGTTCCATGGGAAGGGGTAAGACTGAGAATAATACTTTCTTGCAAACTATCATACCTTAGTGTGAAGACTAAGAATGTTAAATATTAATATTATAAATACAAGATTTAATTTTCTACTGTTCACTATAGTAGAGAAGTTATAAAAACTGAAGGATCATTTTCTTTCTGCCAACTTAAAAAAGAACACCCACAAAGAGAGAGCAATGCTGTAGTACTGACCTTCCCCCAAATCTCTTCAGGAATTACCTGGAATTGACTCCATCCATTCAGGAGTTTCATGGAGAATTTTTCCTTCCCCATTGGCTGCCCAACCCCACTCCTCGGTTACCAGAATTATTCCCACATCCAGATATCCCCTGGCTTTGGATTCTTAGTTGTCAAAATTTTATTCTCTTCTTTTTCCTTAAGCTCATTACTTATGTCTAGTCACAATTCCAAGGGCAGTTAGGTGGCATAGTGGATATAGTTCAGGGCCTGGAGTCAGGAGGACTTGGGTTCAAATGTGGCCTCAGACACGTACTAACTGTGTGACCCTGGGCAAGGCACTTAACCCTGTTTGCCTCAGTTTTATCAACTGTAAAATAAGCTGGAGAAATAAGTGGTAAAGCCCTTCAGCATCTTTGTCAAGAAAACTCCAAATGGGGTCACAGAGAATTGGACAAGATTGAAAAATGACCCAATAATAATGACAAAAATTCTAATTGTACAAATATAAATATATGTGTGTGTGTATATATATATATATATATATATATATATATATATATATATATATACACATCTAGATACATACTGCATATAATTTTAACACACACACACATTCACATACATACACACACAGGCACACACAAATACCGAGACAGAAAGAACAAGAGAGAAAATAGATACAAAGTGATATACACATAGCTATAATAATAAATGCAATAGCTATCAGGGCACTAGTAGCTAGGGAGATTGGGGAAAGTCAAACTCAAACAGGAAGGAGGAGGGGAGCCACAAAACCAAATTTAAGGATACCTGTGGGCAGCACATTGCCTTAGAAAAACACAAATTAGCATTATCCATGTTTTGTTGTATTTTATTTGTTGTTTATATTTTAATAAACATTTATTAAATATTAAATTATATCATAATTAAAATTAATAATTAATATTTAATTTAAAATTACATTTTCCTCTGGTTGGGGGGGGGCTTACTTGGGATGTTGCTGTGACACCTCTGGAATAGAAGATCATAGAGCCAGAGCCATAGATTTCAGAGGCCATGTAGCCTTTACATTACAGATGAGGAAACTGAGGCTGGGGGGTTTAATGCATCAGTGATTATAATTTTTTCTGACCACCAGAAAATTAAACAAATAACAAACCAAGCTATAAGGAAACAAAAATGTTTCATTTTGCTTTTTGATTTTGCTTTTTGGAGGGCAATTGGGGTTAAGTGACTTGCCCAAGGTCACATGGCTAGTAAGTATTAAGTGTCTGAGACCAGATTTAAACTCAGGTCCTCCTGACTCCAGGGCCAGAGCTCTATTCACTGTGCCACCTAGCCACCCCAACAAAAATGTTTTTAAAGATCTAAGCACACATGTAAGTTCCTTGAGCTGCAGGGACTGTTTTCCATCATTATTATGTTGTGTCCCGAGCCCCTAACATGGTCCTTGACATATAGTAGGTACTTAACAAAAGTTTCTGGTTTCTCTTCTTACCTAAACTGCAGAGTGGGAATATATGCAGCCCCAAACCATGAGTCAACCGACTAGGGTCCTAGCCAGTTGCCTCTCCTACAAGCTTGCCTCAGTTTCTTTTCCTGTAACCTGAACCCTTCTAAGTGAACTCACAGATAGAAACTTAGGCACTTTTTTAGGACAAGAAAACAGGCCCCCTGGAAACATTCCCTCATTTTCTGCCATGGTCTCTGGGCTTTCTCGAGTTGAACACCTTTCTCTCAGCTAGCCCAGCTCACTGTTGGTGCCCCTGGGTCCTCCCCTTCCCCCTCCATCTCCACAGTCACCTAATATCTGTTGAAGCCTGGCTGCCCCTGGCATTGTGTGAGGCAGAGTTAATCAAAGGAGACACAGTCCCCACCCCAAGTGATCAGTTTAGAAAGAGTGACAGCCTTTATTGTGGTCCACCCCCCTCCATATGATAAAAGCAGACACTTTTCTTCTCCATTTAAAGATCTAATCTTCGTATTTAACATTTATCAAGCTGACACTGAGATCATTAAATATTCGAAACACTAACTGGTGTTGTGCTGTGCTCCTTGGACGCTCAAAACCAGATCTTAGCTTCTCCTTTAGAGAGCGTGCTTCTCCTCCCCCACTCCCCTCTTTTAAAGCCATTGGGAAAGTTGCAGCTGGAAGAAGGGGGGAGGAGGAAGGAGGTCCCTAATTGGTCCCTCTGTCTCCAATCTTCCCCCTCTCCAAACCATTCTCCACACAGCTGCCAAAGAGATAGGTTTGCAATACAGATCTGACCAAGGCACACTTTGTCCCCTCCCCCTCAAAAATCCTCAGTGGCTCCCTATTACCTTTAACATAAAATAAAAACTCTTCAGCCTGGCCTTTTCATCCCCTATAATCAGGTTTCCTACCTACTTCTCCAGGCTTGTGAAATGTGATTCCCCTTCCCAGCAAACTAGCCTTCTGGTGCTTAACCCATATGCAACATTATTGCTACCACTGCAATGAATCACTCCAGGATTCTGCACCAATGATCTCCCATGCAGAAATCTCTTTCCTCACTTTTCCCTCCTAAGTCACTTCTCAGTTTCCTTCCTAGCACGACTCAAGGTCACCTCCTACATGAACCCCTTCCTGATCCCCATAGTTATTCCTCTTAAAATTAATTTGTATACCTTTTACATGTGTTTTATATTTAATTACTCGTGTGCCCAGATTGTTGACTCCTTGAGAACAGGAACTATTACATTTCCGTCATTGGATCCACAGTGTAATAGTGTCCTCTGTTTGGCACATAGTAGGTGCTTAAATATATTTATTGATTTGAATTGAACTGATATCCCAGTTTTCTGAAAAGTGACCAGTTTCTAGTCAAGGAAATTTGAAAACACCAATGGAACTGATAGCTAATATGTGACGTAAATGTAGAAAAAGAAAAAGGCAGGTAAATTGGAAAGTGACCTGGGTTCAAAGGCGAGAGGCCTTGGGGTGGAATCCCACCTCTCTGGTTTATGTAAACTTGGCCAGGTCATCTAACTTCTCTCAGTGTCCTCACCTATAAATAAGTCAGTTGGACTAAATGGCCTCTGAGGACCTTTCCAGACTTAAGCTAATAATAAAAATAGTAATGATAGCAGCTAACATTTATATAGCAAATTAAGGTTTACAGAATATATTACCTCATTTAATATTCAACAACACTGCGAAATTAACCTGATGATGTTGTGAGACAGATGGAGAGATAGAGAAACAATGAGTAAGAGAGTGTGAGAGACAAAAAGACAGAGATTGATTGTGTGTGTAAGAGAGAGCCAGAGAGAGGGATAGACAGACCGACAGAGACAGAGAGAATGAGAGAGACAGAGAAACAGAGAGACAGACAGAGAGACAGAGAGACAGACAGACAGAGAGACAGAGACAGAGAGAGACAGAGAGAGACAGAGAGAGACAGAGAGAGAGAGCACACATTTGTTAAGCCAGATCAGTCATTGGAGTTACAAGTACGAGGAAACAAGACAGTCACAGGAGTTTACATTCTAGAGGAAGAAGACAGCATATAAAGGGGATATGGAATTAAGATTGGAATGTGAGTCACAGCTGGATGGGAAGTGTGGTAGAGATCTCTAAGTAAGATCACACACACACACACACACACACACACACACCCCTACCAGAGCCCAAGATTTCCAATGGGAAGGGACTGTAGAAACAGATAAATATGGTGGCTGGAGCAAAGGCAGAATGATGAAGAGATCTCTATGCTGGGAAAAATGCTAGTGCATTCTCTCCTGGATCTCTCCCCCTAAAGGAGCAACTTCCTTGCAGGTTCTGGTTATTTGGAGGCTTGCTGACCACGTCCTGAGAACTAAATTCTTTATCGATTGACCTACTTTCAAAAGACCTGGAGGCAGAAATGTGTTCACCATTTATCTAGATCACGGCAATCAGGTAACTCACCAGGGCCTATAAGCAGATAGGTGAAGGAGGGGAATGTATGAATTGGTCCACAGGTGAAATTTATAGAAAGCCTCCTCAAACCTCAGCTATCTGGAATTCAATTCCATTCAATTCAACAGCCACAGGTGAGGTTTTCATCTGCAGGAAGGATGAGTTAGGCCATTCCTTGTTATGATACTGATGTTCTCCTCTGCCTACTGGCCTGGTAGGAGCCCTAATTATCATGGTTGTGGTCTACTCTAAATCAGAACAAGAGTCTGATGCCCTTAATCTCCCTGGGTTGGGTTCAAATGATGACAGAGTGGCTACAAGTGTGGGGTTTAGAATCCATATCCTACTTCCGTACTCACTATTTTTGTGATCAGGGACAAGACATTTGACATCTCTGACATCTCAAGAACCACTTCTTCTAGGAAGCCTTTCCTCATCCCCAGCTTCCAGGTTCATTCCCTCCAAAGTCACCTTCCATTTACTCTTTATTTATCTTCTATGACTGATTTCTATATGATATCTCCTCTATTTTATTGAAAACTGCTTAAGGACAATAATAAATGCTTGTTGACTCACTGATTGATAGTTTCTATCCCAAAGGTTGTTGTGAAACTCAAATGAAACCATTTACATAATGTGCTTTGCAAACCTGAAAGTGATATTATGTGGGTGCACTTGTCATTTAGAATCAGTTAGTGTTTGAAGAGATGTCAGAGGCTGTCTTGTCAAAGCTCTTCATTTTACAGAGAAGAAAAACTGAGGGGGGGACATGCAGTGATTGGTCCAAGGTCATATAAGTGTCAGACTAAGACCTCTTAAAGATCTTAGCTTAAAAAGACGAAGAACACCCCTTCGTCCTGGGCCATCTCCAATCATCTTGATCTCAATCTTGCCACTGGACCCAGATGGCTCCAGAGGCGAGAGTAAGGCTGGTGACTTTGCACAGCCCTTCCTCACTTAAATCCAATCCACTTGTAAGTTACGGCATCGCCTTTGTGGTATCATGGTCTTCTTTGAGAACAAAGGACAAACAACAACAGAAGTGGGACTTGAACCCAGGTCCTGTGCCTCCCAAGCCAGGGCTCTTTCCACTACAACATGCTATCACATTTTTTGTCAGCTATTATTTTTTTCTGGGGTATGGGGTATTGAAGATCTTTAAAAAAATTTTTCCCACTAAAAGATTATCTTTTTTTTTTAACAAGATCATAGATTAAAAAAAAAAAAAAGATGATCATTTTTCCCCCAGTGGCCATTTTGGAAATATCTTGAAGGTTTCTGTGGAGTTCATTCATAGGTGGACTGGTACACTCAATGGCAGGAGAGCCAGAGAGAGACTCCACTGGTTTTTATTTGTGATTAGGACCGCCAAGAAACAGATCAAAAAAGACAAGCAGCTCTATTTAAAACTTCATTTATGATCAAGAAGAGTTATGCTTTCATACTATGGGGAGCCATAGAATTCTCTCTTGCTGTAAACCTTTTGTGAGAAGGCAGACTAAGGACATCATTGTTGTTTGAAGGCTCCTTCATGGATAACCATAAGGAAAAAAAAATTAATTGCCCCAAATGTCTCAGCCACAAAAAAAAAAATCCCTTACATTTCACACCTTTGAAAACTGTCATGTTAGCAACCTGTTCTAACTCCCTGTCTGCCAGGTGGCTTTCTATTTTGAACATCACATCTTCAACTGCTCCAACCAATAATAATATGGGCGGAAAGAAAGGCTATCCTGGAGGAGCCAACCCAAGTGTGGATCCAACCACAGATACATTGCTTGTATCGTCCAGCATGGCAGTGTGTGAAAGACTCATACAAATTATACCATCGGATCATATGGTCCTGGACCTAGACCTCAGGGACCACTAGTCTAAGACCTTCATTTTACAAAGGAGAAACCGAGGTCCAATGAGCTTATAGGATCAAACAATTTATTAAGTGCCTACTATGTTCCAGGCCCTGTGCTAACCTCTAGGGATGCAAAAAGAGGCAAAAAACAGTCCCTGCCCTCAAGGAGGTTACAATCTAACGGAAGAGGTAATATGCAAACAAATATATACACAACAAGAGTTTCGATCTGAAAGAGACATCAGAGGCCATCTGTTTAACCTCACTTTACAGATGAGGAACCCGGGCCCCAGGGAAGTGAAGTGATGCATCCCTCCTTTGCACGCTGCTGGTAATGGAGACGAGATGTCAAGTCCAGACCAAGATTTCTTTCCGTTACATTGTGTTGCCTCTGGCTTGTCTGAGCTTCCTTCTGACCCTTCATTTTGAACACACCGAACCCCATAGATAGAGAATAAAAAGGAAATGAAAGTATGAAGGCAAATATCAGTGATTATAAAAATTCATAAAACCCGTCTCTGAGGCCCCTTTTTTGTGATCTTGATTTTATTGGAAAGAATTTTGTGAACTTTTTACATCAAATATGTTTTAATGTTCTAGATGCATTTTTTCCTTTGTAAGTAGTTTTCACGGGCGGGGTGTGTGTTTTCAAGGTGAATTTGCTCCCTTTCTATGAGTCAATCTTCTCTCACCTGCAGTTTGCTCCTGTTAAATGGGGGTGGGGAGGTTTACACTAGATGGTCTCGAAGGTCTCCTCCTATGATGTAATTTGGGAATTATCATTATTCAGAACATTATTGGATATAAACACATGGGAAGTAGATAAATGTTTAACTTATTCCATTCATTGTTGTTGAGTTGTTTCAGTTGTGTACAACTCTTCATGACCCCATTTTGAGTTTTCTTGTAAAAAATAATGGAGCGGTTTGCCATTTGCTTCTCCAGCTCATTTTACAGATGAGGAAACCGAGGCAAACAGGGTTATGTGACTTACCTGGGGTCACAGTAAATGTCTGAGGTCAGAGTTGATTCAGTGGATGCCCTAACTTAGTCCATTGTTCTATCTCTAACATGGATACCAAGAGTGAGTCTAGATCAGTGGTTCTCAACCTTCCTAATGCCGTGACCCTTTAATACTCATATGTGGTCGTACCTGCATGTGGGCGGACCTACCTGGAGATGGATAGAGGAGCAGTGTCTCGGTTCCTAAGACCATTGGAAATATGTGTTTTCTGATGGTCTTAGGTGACCCCCAAATGGGTCGCAACCCACAGGTTGAGAACCGCTGGTCTAGAGGAAGCTCAGAACAGTGAAAAGAGCACAGATTTGGAATCAGAGGACCTGAGTTCAAATCTTGGCTCTGATCCTTCCTGCGCATGTGACCTTGGACCAGTTTTTTTTAACTCCTCTGGGGCCTCAGTTCTCTCATCCAACAAATAAAGGCGAATGGTGTCTCAGGTTCCATTCAGCTCCAAGTCTGTTGTTGTGCAGGCATGTAAGCCTCTGGAGGGCAGAGACTTTCCTAGCAGTGTGCCTACCCCATGGTAAATGCTAAATAAATGCTAATTGAATTGAATTGAATCTTATGAATTTTTCCACTCTTATATCCCCAAATTGCCAATAAATTATTCCCTACATCATCTTAAATGAACAAAGCACCATCTCTTTGGGTGTCAATTTCCTTGACTCTATAATGAGAGGGAGGGATCAGATGACCCCTAGGCTTCCTTCTGGTTCCAGAGCTTGTCCTCCATCAAAAAGCCTCCCTTGACACACAACCTTAGTGACTTTGAGCAAATTACTTTACCTCCCTCTGCCTCAGTTTCCCCATCTATAAAACAAGGAGGTTGGACTAAATGGATGGCCTCTGAAGTCCTTTGTAGCTTTGATACTAAAATCCTATAAATCATATGATTAAATGAAATGTACTTTCATTAAAACTCTTCAAGTGATTTTTTTTAAAGGGATAGAATCCATCTTCAAAAGTCAAAATCATATTTTTGTTCACCAAACAGAATGATACTTTAAGGCTGGGGATATAGTTGACCTGAGCTGTAAATATAACACTGTCATCTCTGGTTTCCTGGAGTATTGACAACGGGGTTTCCTCATCTGACATTAGCCATCTGGAAGTTAGCCCATTGAATAGAGGATACCATATGGAGGCCAAGCTGCTTGGGATGGGGACAGAGCTGCCATGAGCAGGAAACACTAGGGAGATTTTTTGATACTATGCTTTAGGGCTTGTTCCAATCCTGGGAAAGTGGTATGTATATTTTAGAGGGCAATTGTGAGACCGTCTGATTGAAGAAATAAAGGCAGACTAAAGAGCAGCAGCACAGAAATGAAGGATAGGGTTGGGTTCCATGATCTCTTCTGAGGAAATTTTCTAGGAGGTCATAGCAGTTTGGTGCCAACTTGTGACCTCATCAATGGAGGGAGATTTCCTGGATATACAGAATTCTTAGTGTGGGCACCTCTTCTTTCAAAGAAGATTGGCACCTATTTCTCAATTGAATCAAAGTGATGCTGCAGAAACTGGATGTTAAGTGATTTACCCGCAGCCACACAACCTGCCTGTGTGGGACCAGAAGCAGACTTGGATCCAGGTCGTTCTCACGCTAAGTCAGGTCTTTAAGCTACCATTTGCAGCTCTGCTTTCCTTGACATGATCCTGTAACGGGGGAGGGGGCAGTACAGGTATTTCACCCCCATTTTACAGATGACAAAACTGAGAATCAGAGGTCAAAGTGACTTGTTCATGGTCATATAGCTAACAAGTTGCAGAGCTGGGACTCACCCAAGAACCTTCTGAATCATTGTCCAAGGAATGGCCCACCAGACCATGCTACTCAGTAAGATTCCTAACTTTGGAGTCAGAGGACCTATGTACAAAAACTGTCTCTAAATTTTGCAACCTGTTGGATCAGGGCAAGTCCCTTACCTTTCTGGGCCTCAGTTTCCTCAAGTGTAAAATGAAGGACCAGATGATTCTTGCGGTCCCTTCCCTTTCTATCTATGTAATTCTATGATGACAGGTTGAGCATAAAAAGAAAAGAACATTGCTTCTCACTTATCTAAGAGTCTTATGATTTTCTAGGCAGCCTTCAAGTCAGGCTAAAAAGATATCATCTCAGAATAGTTTGCATTAATATTCTACAGGAGCCTTTGGCAACATGGCGTCATCGAAAGAACACTGGGCTTAGAGTGAGAGGACCTGGGTTGAATCTTGACTCTGCTATTTATTACCTGTGTGACTCTGGGCAAGTCCCTTCATCTCCCTGGGTGCATAGAGGTGAAGGGACTTAAGATCATGGCTCTAGAGCTAAAGGGGAACACAGAGGCCATCTGATGCAATGCCTCATGTTACAGACAGTCAATAGTTAATAAGCATTTATTAAGTGCCTCCAGGGGCTGCTAAATAGTACAAGTAGATAGAGTGCTGAGACAGAAGTCAGAAAGACCTGATCTCAAATCTGGCCTCAGAACTTACTAGCTATGTGACCCTGGGCAAGTCGCTTAACCTGGTTTGCCTCAGTTTCCTCATCTGTAAAATGAGGTGGAGAAGGAAATGGCTGAAACACTCGAGTATCTGTGCCAAGAAAACCCCAAATGGTATCATAAAGAGTTGGACACAACTGAAATGACTGAACGACACAAGTGGTTACTCTGTGCCAGGCACTGTGCTAAGCTCTGGACATACAAAGAAAGGCAAAAGACAGGCCCTGCCCTCAAGGATTGAGCACACAGTTGAGTACTGGCAGTGACAGTGATGGTGGGAACAACATGTAAACAACTATGTACAAACAAAACACATACAGGATAAATTATATAGATATAGTACATATATTTACATATATGAATACAGAATAATTAGTAGATGGAAGTCACTATAATTAAGTCCAATCAGGAAGGCTTCCTGCAGAAGGTGGGACTTGACAGAAGCCAAGAAGCAGAGATGGGAAAAAATATTCCAGGTGTGGGATGACCAGTGAAAATACCTGGGGTGGGGAGACAGAGTGCTGTTTGAGGGATGTCATGGAGGCCGTTGGATGGCAGCGTGTACAATACTGGGAAGACTGGTAGAGGGCCAGATTGAGAGGCCTTTGAATGACAAACAAAGAATTTTGTATCTTGTCCAGGAGTTGATATGGAGCCACTGGCTAGGGGGTTATATGCTCAGATCTATGCTTTAGAAAGATGAATTTGATACTGGAGGGGAAGATGGGCTCAAGGGGGAGATCCTTGAGGCACAGAGACCAACCAGCAGACTAATGCAATATTCCAGGCACAAGATAAGGGCCTTCAGCAGGGTGAGAAAAGTGTCAGAGGAGAGATGGGGCCACATATAAGAGATACTATGAAGGTAACATCAGCAGGCCTTGGCAACAGATGCTTATGGGAGTGAACGAGAATGAGAAGTCAAGGATGACCCCTAGGATGGGAACCTGGGTGACTGGGAGGATGGTGGGCCCCTAGGCAACAATAAAAAAGTTCAGAAGTGAGCAAGGTTTGAACAAAAAGATTATGAGTTTGAATATGTTGAGTTTAAGATGTCTACTGGGCTTCCAGTTTGAGATGTCAGATAGTCAGAGATGGGCGTCTAGAGGTTCTGGTTGGATCTGAAAGTCATTAGCATAGAGATTATAATTGAAGCCATGGGAGTTGACAAAATCACCAAGCTGAATCAAATAGAGACAGAAGAGAAGAGGGCCCAGGACGCCCCACCCCCTTTTATCAGACAGTGCCTAGACCAGTGGTTCTCAACCTGTGGGTTATGTTCAGATTGTAACAATGAAAATACATCCCACATATCAGATATTTACATTACAATTCATAACAGTAGCAAAATTACATTTATGAAGCAGCAACGAAAACAATTTTATGGTTGGGGGTCACCACAACATGAGGAACTATATTAAAGGGTCGCGGCATTAGGAAGGTTGAGAACCACTGGCCTAGACAAAGGAGAAAAAAGGAGACTGAGAAGTAGGAGGAGAACATTGTTGCTTGTCCTTCCATCTTGAAGGCCACCAATGACATCATGAGGGTGATCTCTTGACTTGTATCATGATGGAAACTGAGGCCCCAAGAGAACAAGTGGCCTACCCAAAGTCGCCTAGGTACTAAGGTAGAGCCCACATTCCAAATACATCCCAAATCCAGCATTCTTTCCACTGGCCCTCTTGTCACCCTACTCAGTCTCATGTTGTTGATGTCCTTTCAAAAGTAGCTAGGTAGATGGGATGCTGGTCTTGGGGTCAGGAGGACCTGAATTAAAATCCAGGCTCAGAAACTCAGCCGTGTGGTCCTGGGCAATTCATGGAACCTCTATCGATTTTAGTTTCCCTATTCCTAATATGGGGGTAAGAATGGAATTTATGTCTTCAAATGGTTGTTGTAATTAAATGAGATAAGATTATCTCTATCTCTATCTATCTATCTATCTATCTATCTATCTATCTATCTATCTATCTAAAGTACCTTGTAAACCTCAAAGGGTTTTATAAATGTTTGCTATTATCATTATAGTGCCCAGAATTAGACACAGTACTCCAGATGCCATCTCATTAGGACTGAGGCACCTTCATATTGATGAATTGGCTTTTTTCCCTCTACAATCGGTTGTCCTCATGATGTAGGGCCCACACTTTGTGAACTCCCCAGGCTGGGCTGTTGCTGAGGGTCATAGTCAAACTAACTGACCCATGAAGGGGTTGAACTTGTGACCTTGGTTATATCCAAGGGAGCTGTAGACCTGGCATGTTAGGTGCAGTTTTAACCAGAACGTTCCAAGTGCCTTACGGGTAAAGTCGTGTCCACCATGCCTGTTTTAATAGATTAGGAAATTGAAGTCCAAAGAAGGGCTGTAGAAAGAGGAGTGCATGGGCAGCAAGAAATAAAGCCTAGCCTGAAATCCCTCATTTAGGAGGCACCGCTCAGCCCCAGAACTGAGACCCACTGCCTGGATTCCCTTCCTCGTTGTCACCTCATTTCTGTGATTAATTTCAGGCCCTCCTTTTCTGTGTGTATGCATAAGAATTCTGATGAATGCTTTCCTCAGAGGTCAGTCAGTGGGTCACGCTGAAGTCCAAGCGTAATGCTAATGCATGCAGAGGGATGAAAAACAGACATTTTTCAGGCTCCTAAAGGATGTAGCAGGGGGGAAAAAAGAGTTGTCCATTCCCCTTTTTCAGCCCTGGCACTTGAAATGCTAATGAAAAGTGTGTTGTCTTCGGGCCCTGAATGGAACTGAAATGCTAAGGTTGGGGCTATTTGCATAATGCTCTGAATAGGGAGCCAGCCAGCAGACAGGATTACTGCTGCCAATCAGCGATCTCCGAGAAGGGGCTGACAGGGTTAGGGAAAATTAAGAGGAGGCGAGGCAGCTGACCATAAGGTGGGGGAGGGAGAGGAGAATGGTTCTAGCCTCTAATCGTTTCCTTTTTTTCCCCAAGTGAAGGTTTTGTGACCCAAAATGCTGAGCCTCAGACAAAAAGCATCCCCAGGGAAAGGCTTCTGCTAGTGTGGAGGGACTATCGAGGAGAACAAGTAGGAGATGCTGGAGCTACATAGTATATCCCCAAGGTGGGGACTCCAACCTTAATGATGTGACCTTTCTTTGCTCCTCTTTCTAATTCTGTGATCACCTACCCACCCAGAGGAGTGAGGGATAGTCTGGCAATCCATTCTCAAGCACCCGCAGGTAGCTTTCCTGGCTGGATGTCAGTCATAAGATCACAGGACTTGGTGTTGAAATGGGGCATTAGGGGTCACTGAGGCAAACTCCCTCATTTTTGTAGATGGGGAAACTGAGGCATGGGAAGCAAAGCAATTCAGTAAAGTTGCACATGTTATGAGTGGCAGAGTAGGATTCAAGCCCTGGTCTTCCTACTCCCATACCAGGGCTTATTCTCTTCCACCTTGCATACATTGTTAGAGCTGAATTCAAGAAGATCTGAGTTCAAATCCAGACATTTAGGAGCTATGTGACCTCAGACCTTACTCAGCTTCAGTTTCCTCATCTGTAAGAGAAGAAGGGAAGGGAGGTGGCTAGGTGGTACAGTACCTAGAGCACCAGCCCTAGAGCCAGGTGAACCTGAGCTCAAATCCAGCCTCAGACACTTAACACTAGCTATGCGACCTTGGGCAAGTCATGTAACCCCAAGTGCCCTGCCCTTCCCCCTCCAAAAAAAGAAGAGAAGGGAAGGGAAAAGAATAAGCTTTTATTAAGTCCCTACTGTGTGATAGGCACTTTGTACACATATCATCTCATTTGATTCTCACAATAACCCTGGGAGGTAGGTGCTGTTATTATATTCGTTTTACAACTGAAGAAACTGAGGCAAGTAAAGGTTAAGTGACTTGCCCAAGGTCACATAGCTAGGAAGTGTCTGAGGCTGACTGAATTCAAGTCGTCCTGATTCCACTCCCAGAGCTTCTCCACTGTGTTTGGTAGTAACATCTATTTCACAGGATGCTGTGAGGTTAGAATGTGATAATCAAGATATGTAAAGTGTGTTTGCAAACCTGGAAGCTCTACATAAATGCCAGGTACCATCATCACCATTGTTACTATTCCTATATAATGAAAACAATGGGTCAACTAGGCGGCCCAGTGTATAGAGCACTGACTGGCCTTGGAATCATGAAGACTCATCTCCCTGAGTTCAAATCTGGCACCAGACACTTCCTAGCTGTGTGACCTTGGGCAAGTCACTTAACCCTGTTTGCCTCAGTTTCTTCATCTGTAAAATGGGCTGGAGAAGGAAATGGCAAACTAGTCCAGTATCTTTGCCAAGAAAACCCCAAATGGGGTCAGGAAGAGGCAGACATGCCGAAATGATTCAACAAGTACAGTATAAATAAAGTATTATTTGTTTTTATCTCCTAAGCGGACCCCCATTGATGCCCCAACTACTGTCAATTGATCTTGGTTTATGCAGAGAGGATCCTATCCTAGAGAAGAGGACCCCCTCCCCACTATGTTTCATAGTCACATCAGTAACCATACAGATGAACTCTATGTCATTAAACACCTCTGGTTACTCACCTTCCCAAAGCAGTTCCATAATAGGTATTGCTGTGCATGGAGAAATGCCCTAGCCTTTCTGACTTTGCAGGTGACCTGTAGGAAATACCCACAGGCCAGCACTAAAAAACTGATGAACACAAAATCATGCTTTGCTTTTTCCTTCTTTAATTTTGTTTTCCTATCAGGTTAGCTCAGATGATAAATGAAACTCATTTACTTTATTTAAAAATAACAACCACCTCATCTGTGGGCATTTTAAGGGTTTGCTATGTTAGAATAAGATAATAGATCTCCAGCTGGAAGGAACATGTTTAGAGGTCATGTGGTCCAACTGTCCTTAATTTATGAAAGAGGAAATTGAGGCCCAGAGACCCCATGGTTACACAGATGAAAAATGATAGAGCTGGAATTCAAATCAGGACCTCTGATTCAAGATCTTGCATTCTTCCTTCCTCTGATAGACTAGAACTTGTTCCTTGAGAAAAGGGACGGTTTCAATTTTTTTGTTGTCTTTATATGCCTTGTGCCTAGCAAAGTGTTAGGCATTTGGGTGCTGAAGTAAATAGTCTAAATAGTATATCTATTTATTATCTATTTGTTCTATCCATTTGTTCTATCTATCTATTCTATCTATCTATCTATCTATCTATCTATCTATCTATCTATCTATCTATCTCTGTCCTTTCTACCCTTCTCTGATCATTGATCCAACTGGAAGAGTGAGGGATAGTTTGGGTGATCCATTCTCAAGCTCCCATAGGTAGCTTTCCTGGACAGTCATAAGATCACAGGACTTGGTGTTGAAATGGGGCTTAGGGGTCACTGAGTTAAACTCCCTCATTTCTATATTTCCCTCATATCTATCTATCCATCTAACCATTGATTGAAAATCTCAGAGGGCTGCCAACCTAAATGCATAGACTTTTTCCCTCCATATATTTGGTTTTTCCCCTGTGTGGATAAAGGAAACAAGCATTTATTAAGCACTTGGTGTGTGCAAGGTACTGTGCTAAGTGCTAGGTACACAAATACAAGCAAAAACAAAAGATGGTCCCTGCCCTGGAAAAGCTTATCTTCTAAATGCGGAAGATGGCCCATAAAAGGGAGCTGAAAAACAGTGGGGGTTGGGGGAATTGGAGAAGATCAAGGGCAAAAGGGAAAGCATGGTGGCAAAATGCAGAACCCAAAGCACAGAGAGGAAGGGAATGAAGCATGCCTGGGATTGTATTGCCCCCCCAAATGGAGGCCCCATGAAGAACTCCCTAATGGGAGGAAGGATGCCAGCATGGAGGGGGAGGTGATATCCCAGGGTGAGAAAACCCAAGGCACTGAGAGAAGTTTCAGGAGGAGAAGCACAGCAAGAGGGGAGTGAAGCCTGACTGCTCTGGGCCCATCTCTAAAACGGATGAAGAGGCTGATCAGTTTTAAGAGGTCCTGGTACTATCCAGATGCAAGTACGGAACTACCTATAATCATAACTTACATCTGGGTAGGACCAGAGTCACTTCTACGACACCTGTGAAAATTCTGAATGCACTCAATAATAGTGTTTTTTCTAAAAATCTAGGTTAAAATTCTGAAGAGTTGCCTTGTCAACAGGGAAACCTAGAGGGAAGAGAATTCTTACCCAAGCAGAGTGTTGTAGACCAGACCTGATTCAGGTCAGACTGGTGCTTTAGGTCTGAAATTGCAGTGTGGTGGGATGCTCACAAACCGTCTAACAGTTAATGGTAGGAGGTTTATATAGCCATAGTAGGGAAAGGATATTCAGCAAGGAGAGAACATTGATTGAGCTGGGGGCAGCTTCCGTGCTGCTCTGTTGCCCATTCTGATATGCTGGCCAAAAAAGCCTGAGGGAGAAACTGCTGACTCCCTGGGCAGTGAATTTTGTATTTAGGATACTAGGAAGCTACATCAACAGCCCGAGTCTTGGTGCCTTAAATTGATTGTCTCCAGGAAGGTTTTAGTAACTTTTTTTCAGGGGGGACACACATAACTAATCTAACCTACATAGAAGATATTGTTCCTACAACATAAAGGCTTTTATGTGGTTGTATTTGTTACATCACCTTATTTGAACTAGCTATCCTCTTAGATCTCTTCCATTTCTAAATCTACGACCCTATGAACAAAGATTGCTAGTAAATATTCTTTCCACCACACTATACATCCTTCAACTCATCATAGCATGATAGATCTGGGAAACATCTTGAGTCTTCCTGATTTATATATCTTGCCACTGGACTCAGATGGCTCTGGAAGAGAAAGTGAGGCTGGTGACTTTGCACATCCCTCCCTCACTTAAATCCAATTCACTCATAAGTCATGACATCACCTTCCTGATGCCATGGTTCTCTTTAAGAATGAAGGACAAATAATGACAGCACCACAGATTTGGAGCTAGAAGAGAACTTTCAAGGTCATCTAGTCCAATCCCATCATTTTAACTAAGTCCCAAAAGAGGTAGAACAACTGGCCAAAGATAGGTAATGAGTATCAAAGCTGGGAAGTGAACTCAGTCAAGCTGATTCCATATCAAAAGCTCTTTGCACTACACTGTAGTATCTCTCGTCACTGGTTTTTAGAGCTCTTTTCAGCCAGGCACTAAACTTTTCTCAGTCCTATTGGACATTACTCCCTTCTGGTACTAGACAATGTCAGCCAAACTGTCCCTCTTCCTATTCCTCACACATGATAGTACATCTACCATCTCCACACCTTTGCCCTGGCTGCCCTTCAATGCTGCCTCTCAGAATCTTCCCCTTCCTTCAAGACAGCTCAAGCATTACTTTCTACATGAAGCCTTTCTTGGTTCCTCCACCGACTAGTGTCCTCCCTCCCTAATTACCTTGTATTTCATGACTTTGTGTTTCTTCTCTACATTTTTTGATATATATTTGTTGTTTCTCACATTAGAATGGAAGCCACTCGAGAGCAATAATTACTGTATTCTTTGGACTTGTATATCTCACACCTAGCACAGTGTCTGTCTCAGGAGGTATTTAATAAAAGCTTATTGATGAATTGATATTTTGATTGCTTATATCATTTACAGATGTATGTCAAGCACCTACTCAACATAAGATTACAAAGAATGGTATGACATGATCCTGGCCACCAAGATGATCAAAAGAGAGAAATAACAACAGTAAATCCGGAATCATATTGTCTCAATTGGGCCCCTACTCCTGCATGGCAATCCTGTTTGACTTTCTAATACATCACTACAATGCTGTTCCAAACCTTGACTTGCCATAGGAGTCCTATGATTTCTTCAGCATGGAGAACTCCAGGTGTAGAAACCTTTCAACCCACTGAGGCAGATAAGCAATTTGAGGAACAAATGACAGTTAAGCAGATCCGTTTTCAAGGCTGTTGCACAACTTTTCAATCTTACTGAATTTGGTGATTCTTCAAAGGGCAAATTCTTTCAGATTAATTACAGTTAATTAAAGGATAATGGACAACTTAAACTGTTATTCCTCAAAACTTTGTTCTAGTCACAGCCTTCCTCTATCCTCTCCTTTAGGAGCTAAGTGTCTGTGAGCAACATAGTAATGGAGAATTTTACTTGGATATTTTGAGACATTACATGGTTTACCCTTTCTATAATTCTCCTCAGTCCCCTTCACTGAACAGAGGTAATGGAGAAGAAAGAATGTTTCATTTGGAGTTAACTCTCCTTGCTTAGTCAGTAAATATTAAGTACCTGCTATGTGCCAAGAAATATACTAGCTGATGGGGACATGAAGAAAGGAAAAAAGACAGGCCTGACCTCAAGGAGCTTATGATCTAATTAAAGGAGAGAATATGCAAACAACTATGTACAAATAAGCTTTGTACAGAATAAGTTGGTTTGAATCCCAACACTCTCATTTACTACGTGTTTCCTATATGTGTGACCCTGGGTAAGTCACTTAATCTCTTCTGGGTTTTGCACTCTCATCTATACAATAAAGGGTTAGAATCCAATGGTCTCTATGATGTCATCCAACTCTAAATCTTTGATCCTACGATCTTTTACAACCCCACCATCCCTCTCACCATGACACAGTATTTTTGGATCCTCTCCTTGTCACCTCATTTTCACCTCCAACTCCCTACAACAACCACCAGTCCTGAAGGGTTATTTGAAACTTTTGTTGCTTTTCCTGAGCATCTGGCACATCCCATAATTTTTCCAGGGGAAGGTTGCCTGGGAGATAACTAGAGTGAGTCAATGGGCAGTGTTGTTCACCCCCATCCTTTGTATACACATTAGTGACTTGTGGTTGGGCAAGTGTATCTATCTTGCATCCTTTTAGAGGACCGTATTTACATGAGATCAGACCCATCCTGTCAGTCTGGTTCCCCCACAGCCGTCCTCCCTGGGGAAGCATTAGTTTGACACATAATAAGCACTCTCAATAAATTTTTTTACTCATTCATTTCTATCCCCAGAACTTTGACAAGGATCTGGCATATAGTAGGTGCTTAATAAATTACTTTGATTGATTCCCTAAAGCTCTCTTGATTAGCCATACCCTAAGAAGAAATTCATACAGGCAGTGAGCATCTCTGAATACACACACACACACACACACACACACACACACACACACACACACACACACACACACCTGAAATTCACTGTGTTTTAGAATTGGGGTGGGGGTGCTTAAAATCAGCTAATACAATTAGTTCATTTTCCAGATGAGGAAACTGAAGCATAGAAAAGGTAAATGATTTGCTCAAGTCTCATAGTCAGGTAGTCGAGTGAGTCAACCCAGGAAGTAATCTAGGTTTCCTAACTCCTAGTCTTGTGTTCTTTCCACAAAGGTGCTGGAAAGCACAAATTATTTCATTTTTTTGTCTGTCTCCTCAACACCTAATACAGTGCCTGGTATATAGTAGGCACATAATAAATTGAGGTTGATAATGACAATGAATAATAATAATATCATTTACATAGGATATAAAGTTTTGAAACATTTTGGATATATTATCTCATTTGATTTGTACAACCCTATGAAGTGGGTACTTTTTTTATCCCCATTTCACAGATGATGAAACTAACAGAGGTTAAGTGACTTGCCCAGGGTCACATAGCTAGTAAATGTCTGAGGTGGGATTCAAACTCAAGTCCTCCTCACTCTGTCTGGTGCTACCATGTTCCTGTGAGACCCTCAAGCTATTTCATGTTTATCTTTCTGTTTCCCATACCTAGTAAAAGTGTCTTCCTTGCACAGAGTAGGTGCTTTAATTTAAAAAAAAAAAAATTGGCTTGCCCATTGTCACACATGCAGTTAGTGTGAGAGGCAGGCTTCAACCTCAAGCTTTCTAACTCCAAATCCAGTGCTCTTTGCCTTGGATCACACTACCCTTTTTCAGAAATCTAACTACAATAACTTCCCATCTTATGGAAATCAAAACTAGTATCCCCCAGTTCAGTTTCTTTATCTATTAAACAAAAGGTCCGAGCAGATGACTCTAAATCCAGGTAGGATTCTTTCCTCTGTGCCACCACAGATTTATAGTGGGAAGGCACCTCGGAGGTCATCAGCTATAAAATAAAGGAGTTGGACTGGGTGACCTGAAAATTCCTGTTCCTCTCTCAATTTGCGATTGTGTGATTACAGAAATGAAAACAAATTCACAGACTACAGAGTTTAAGAATTGGAAGGCACTTCAGTGGCCATTTCCTCTTCTAATTCATACATGAAAGGGATTATGTTGATGGAGGTATTTAATAGTTGATGATAGAGCCTTTCTTAGAGGTGGAGTGGGGCCTGTACTTCTTGGGGGTATCCCCTTCTACACTGGGTAGCTTTGTCCCCTAAAAAGTTCTTCCTTAAATCAAGCCTCAATTTACTCCCTCCCTTGGTGACTCCCTCCCCCCTCCAACCAAGTCCAGTCTCTCTTCCATGTGATGGCCCTTCTAATAATCAAGGATGAGTATTAAGTCACCCATAAGGCTTTTTTTTTCTCCAGACTAACCAGTCTCGGTCCCCTCACCCAATTTTCATATGTCATAGACTTAAGGCTGTTCACCATCCTTCTTGCACTCCTCTGTCCTCCAAAGTTCATCAATAGCCTTCCCACAATAAGGTGCTTGGAACTGAACAGAGCCATGATCAGACCTAGTAGACCAAGGTACAGCATGACTATCCACTGCTTGCTCCTAAGGGATAAGACTTTTATCTGACTAATACATTCTGGCGTGTGCATCCTGGTTCAAATTCAATTTAATTCAGCAAGCATTTATTAAGCTCTGTCTATGGGGCAGGCACTGTCCTAGGCACTGATGATACAAAGATAAAGAGTCAAAACAGTTCTTGCCTTCAACAAGTTTACATTTTACTAGAGAGGAGCCATGTGTTACATTATTATGTAATTAATATAATTATATTAATATATAATATAATTAATATTATGATATAATGTAATATAATGTAATGTAATATATGATATGACATAATGTGGCATAACAACATAACATACTACTTATATAACACATATTATATATATTATCATAATATTATATATTCTAATTATATGCTATGTGTATATATGCATGTACTTTACACATATTTTACCAGAGGGATCTATTGTTCATATATGTATATGTATGTGTTGTATATGAACATACACACATATATGCATGTTTATAAATACACATGCACATACACACATTTTTGTGTATACATACATTTATACATGTACACATACAGATTTCTTACTCAAACATGTGATTTCATTTGTAAAGGGAATCTTGGTTTAGAAACTCTCTCCTACCAAAATTTGTACTTAGAGATGAAGCCAACTTGTCCAAGGTCACATAGTATGTTTCTAACATGAGATTTGAACCCAGATCTTCTTCATACAGAGCTCATCTCTCTACCCACTATACCCTGTCTAGCAGGGCTAGACAGGAAGAGCACTAACCATTTGGAGGATTTACGAAGGGTCTCATGTGGGAGATAACTCTTGTCCTAAGCCTCGACAAGCACTAAGGATCCTAATAGATAGGGATGAGGAATGAGAGCCAGGCATAGGAAGCAGCCTTGACAAAAGAACAAAGGTAGAAGATGGTTTTTTTTTCCCCCAAATAGAGAATAGCATACCCGTCAGTTGAGCCAGTTAAAACAATCTTATCATTTAAAACTTTGGAATGATTTTCTAACATGGCATGCTTCTATTAGTTCATAGTTCGTCTTAATGAATAATAATACCTCACATTTGTCTCATGCTTTAAGGTTTTCAAAGTAATTCTCCCCTTGGGCCTCTGATCATTGCTGAAATCTCTCCTCTTTAGTCTGGAAGATCAATAGTAAGACAATTGATTCCATTTACCTGATCAAGGCCGGTAGGCCAGTGACACAGTGCTGTACAGGCCATGTGCATGAAGGGCTGGTAACTTCCGTCGATTCAGTGCCCTAGCAGATAATGGTTGCCCTCAGGGAACAGTCCAAGGATGTCCTTTCTGTATGCTCCATGCTGTAAAAATCCCCTTCCAGGAGGATGTTAATAGATGGTTTCTGTCTTCTGTCAGTGCCCCACAATCCCTCTGACAAACAGAGTTGAAACAAATTTAACCCTGACTGTACCACTGCATTTCCAAAGCAAAAAGAGAGAGAGAGAGAGAGAGAGAGAGAGAGAGAGAGAGAGAGAGAGAGACTCCCATAGCCCACTGAGTGGACCCTTGTTATAAGTTTATGGGAGGATATGGCTGAGAGTTCCATAGGCTGAGTCTCAATCTGCATCATAGGAGAAAACATGAGCAGGGAGTCACATTTTCCCCCTTTCTTCATATCCCCCACTTAGTGTAATCCTAGCCCATAGATAGAGCTTATTAAATTCTTATTCTCTCTGTCTCTGTCTCTGTCCTTCTCTGCTTGCATACATACCCATATATTTACATATATGTAAGGATTCTGGAAAGATGGTGGAATAAAGCAGGAAATTTCCTGTTTCTCCTAAATTCCCCCCAAAACAATTTAAAATAATGCCTCAAAGTGAACTTTGAGAGAAATAAGCAGTTGTCCACCTAAGACAACTTGGGAGAATGTTTTGATAGACCTGACCTCCAGGAATGGTGGTTTGACCTGGTTGAAGTACAGATTCCTCTGTGCAGATTCTGCTGAATCAACGGACAACAAACCCTGGGGGAAACTTTGTCTGAGGCAGTTTTAGCTTCAGGAACTTTCACCCCACAGACAGTGTGGGGGCCAGACAGCTGCTGATCAAGAAAAGTTTGCAGGGCCTTCACTGGGGCTGGAGCTGGGTCCCACATGTGCTGACCAGATGGAGTTCCAGGCTATGTGAACACATGATTGTGAGTACAGTTGTAGAGGGGCAACAGAAGAAGAACAGAGTCCCTGGTTTTGGTTCCAGCGCAGAGGAGTGAACTGAAATTTTCAGCCAGGAGAAGGATCACAGGGAGTGGAAGCAATAGTGGCAGCATTGCTGGGGGCCCTGCTCATGGCTCAGGGGCAGAGAAGAATACTTGAGGTTAGACTCCCAGATAAAGCTCAGGAAACTATAGCAGAAAAATCCTGAAGCCTGATACATTATCTCCCACACCTCAAGACTAGAGCCCAACTCTAACACAAAGTTAACAAACAAGAAATAAACCACTTAAAAGCAAGTAAAGAAAAGAGAAAGAGCCTGACCATTGATAGCTACTATGGTTCAAACTCAGGAGAAGATAGTGAAGTTAAAACAGCTACTTCTGCTTCAAAGAAAAAGGTTAAATACTCACAAGCTCAAAAAGAGTTCTTGGAAGAGCTTAAAAAGGTTTTTTAAATCAAATAAAAGAGGCAGAGGAAAAATTAGGAAAAAATAAGAGTAATGCAAGAAAATCAAGAAAATTATAAAAATAAAGTCAGCCAATTTGGAAAGAGATCCAAAAACTTATTGAAGAAAATAACTCCTCAAAAATTAGAAGTGGGCAAGGGGAAGTTAATAACTTCATAAGACACCAAGAAATAAAAATCAAAAGAATGCAAAAAATAGAAGAAAATATAAAACATTTCATTAGAGAAGCAACTGACCTGGACTATAGGTTTGAGAAGAGACAGTATAAGGATTATTGGACTACATAAAAGCTGTGATAAAAAAAATAGTGGGCACACTGCATTTCAAGAAATTGTTAAGGAAAATTACCCTGAAGTTTTAGAACTAGAAGGTAAAACAGAAATTGAAAAATTTGACTGATCACTACCTGAAAGAGATCCCAAGATGAAAACTCACAGGAACATCATAGCTAAGTTTTGAAGCTCCCCAGTCAAGGAGAAAATACTATAAGCAACTAGGAGGGGGAAAAAAACTTAAATACTGTGGCGCTTCAGTCAGGAAAACACAAGATTTAGCAGCTTCAATATTAAAAGACTGAAGGGCATGGAACATCATATTCCCAAGAGCAAAGGAGCTTGGTTTGCAACCAAGAATAAATTACTCATCAAAGCTGAGTGTAATCCTACATGAAAAAAATGGATATTTAATGAACTAAAGGACTTTCAGGTATTTGTGAAGAAAAGACCAGAACTGAATGGAAAATTTGACCTACTAGATTCAGAAGATACATAACAAGGTAAACACTAAAGACCAGTTATGAGGGATTTAATAAGGTCAAAATATTTATGTCTTACATGAGAAAACATTATCTGTAACTCTTAAGAATGTTAGCACTGGGGCAGCTAGGTGATACAGTGAATAGAGCACCAATCCTGGAGTCAGGAGGACCTGAGTTCAAATCTGACCTCAGACATTTCACACACACACACACACACACACACACACACACACACACACACACCAGCCATGTGACCTTGGGCAAGTCACTTAACCCCAGCTGCTCTGCCTTCCCCCTCCAAAAAGCAAAGAAAAAAAAAGACTGTTAGCATTATTTGGCTAGTTTAAAAGAGTATACATGGACAGAAGGCTTGAGGTTAAGTTGAGTATGATGGGATGATCCTAAAAAATAAAATTGGGTAGAGAGAGGTAAAATGGATCAAATTATCTCATACAAACAAGACATGAATGGAAGAACCATTACAGTGGAGGCAGGAGGGGGTGGAGGGCTAGTAGTGCTAGAAATTTATTCTCATCAGAACTGGGTTAAAGAAGGAAAAATATTTACATCTAGAAAGATATAAAAGTCGTAACTGACAAAAACCAGGAGGGTGAGTGGCTAGGATAAGGGATGGACTCTTAAAAGAGTGTACAGATTAAGAAATAGGAGGGTTAAGGGAAAAGATAAGGGAGGATTTCTCGGAAGGGGGTGAAGAGTAAGAAGAAAAATTTTTTAAACTATTTACATATATATGTACGTACACACACATGAAGTATCATATATGCTCTCTATATAATGCTAAGTCCTGATTTATATGTTTATATATAATTTATATGTTTATGTATAGTATTTAATGTATATATAATATTTAATATATTATATATTACATAATTATATAATATATAATATGTTTATATATAATATACATAATACTATATCTCTAATAAATACACATATATACTATATATAATAGATGTACATAAAAATATACTATATATACTATGTATGCTATACTATGTACTTTGTATATAGTATATACACAATAAATAGTTTATCTCATTATATATATAGCAAAATACAACACAACAAGCATTTTTAAAGTACTTCTATGTACTAGATGCAAAGAGGCAACAAGTTGTGGTAGATAGGGAGCTGGTTTCTGAGTCAGGAAGCCCTGAGTTCAAGCCCTGCCCCTGACCTCTCCTGGCTTAGTGACCATGGACAAGTCATTTCACTTCTCAGTACTCCAGAGAACTCAATAACTGACAGGTACCAACTTTGACTGGTGGACTGAGATTGCTAAAGGGAAATTCCTTGTATTATTGAAATTACTGGTCTGGTCCCCAAATGTTCTAGGTGCCAGGGATATGAAGACAAAATGCATAATCATCTTTGCCCTTGGGGACTTACATTCTACTGGGGTGGGGTGGTTGTTAAAACAGATAAATATTTTCATGATAATTTGGGTGTGTGGAAGAGGAGAATATAGGCTAGACGATTTCTAAGGACCTTTTCATCTTAGAGATTCTGATTCTTTGTTCCTCCAAAGTCAAGTTGCTCTTAGGCTCTACCTTAGAAAGCCCGAACTATGCTTCCAATAGGACAGAGAGACAGACAGAAAATAAGGGCAATACTTGAAAGTACAAAGAATTACTGAGTCAATAATCTCAATTCAGGCAGTCAGACCAAATGATTCAAACCACAGAGAAATGTATTTTAGCTTGATGTGAGAGAAACTGTCCTAACAAGCAGAATTTTTCCAAAGTGGAACAGCTTGATTTGGAAGGCAGGGGGCTTCCCCTCACTGGCTGACCTTTAAGCTCAGGCTGGATGACCACCTGTTGGGGATTCTTATTCAGGTTGTAGTTGGACTGAATGATGACTGAAGTACCTTCTAGCTCTGAGATCCTGAGATCCTGAGACCTGAGGGACATCCTTACCCAGAGCACCTGACAGAGATGACTATTTTTCTTTTCAGTTCAATGTATAAAACACTTCTCCATCAGGGAGTACTTACCTCACCTGGATTCTGCTTCTGCCTCTCTAGACTTTTCTCCATAATTTTTCTGAATGGTTACTTTCTTCATACAATCTCCACCCTATCCCACCCCACAGCACACTTTTTTTTTCCACTTCCTTTAATGTGTTGTCTTTTTCTATTAGAATATAAACACTTTGAGGGGATAGAATTTCATTGTGATTATTTTTTTTAATATTTTTCTTATACCCAGTACTTAGCACAGTACCCAGCATACAGTAAGCATTTAATAAATGCTTGCTGACTTGTTGACGGTGATCTCTGTGCTACTTTTCAGGACTTGAACCTATAATTACATATGGGTCTGTGCATCAAACAAAACTAAAGAGCTCATTTTCTTTGCATTTCTGTAATAATTCAGGCTTAGTCACCATCTTAACAAGCATGTGTGGAGCACCATTCATTCTTGGGGATGTGGGTCTGAATTTTCATTAAGTAGGGGCAGCTAGGTGGCACAGTGAATAGATCACTGGGCCTGGAGTCTGGAGGACCTGAGTTCAAATCCGACCCCAGACACTTAACACACACACACACACACACACACACACACACACACACACACACACACACACACACAACTAGCTGTGTGACCTTGGGCAAATCACTTAACCCCAATTGCCCTCCAAAAAGCGGAAAAAAAAAAAGTAAAACCCAGGTTCAATAAAATGAAGCTCACAGGATCACAGAATAGAGAAATGCTTTTTCAGTTTGCCAGGACTGCTTTTCAAAGAAACAATTGGTTTGTTCCACGGTTAATGGACTTAGGTTTAAGATAGGTTAATACAATTACAACTCAACTTTCTTCCTTCAGGGGATCTGAAAGAAGAACCCCTTAGTGGTACCATATTGATGTATTGACGTTGTCCCCTCCCCCTGTAATCTGAACCATTTATCAGGATAGACTCAGGAGATTTTTATAGGCAGCACTAACTTGAAGACTTAAATTATCTCTTCCCCCTTCTCTCCCAGCAGATGGTTGGTCTCTGCTAAGTCTCTTATTCCTGACAGTTTTTTGGAAAGAGTGTGCACCTGCCTCTCTCTGTCATTCAGGTAAATGTGTTTTTAAGAATGTGATTATTTTCTCTTATCTATGTATTTCCTTTTCCCCTAGTAAAAATGCAACCTCCCAATCCAAATACAAAATGAAATTCAAAGTTTCTGACCACCTGGACCAACAAAGGCTGTTTAGCCTGATCTCACTCAAATACTAAATGTATATATGCATGCCTGTATGGTGTATTTTGTGTGCCATGTCAATGTCATGTATACATATGCATGTGTAAATACATGCATGTATGGGTCCCTATGGATAGGGATACAAGAAACTGAGTAGACCTGGGGTTTCATAGATTCACGGGGAAATCCCTGGTAAGTCACTGCTCTCTGTAATGCAAGTTGGCACCTTTTCTGCAACTTATCACCTCTGAGAGTTGCCTAGAGCACTTAGAGGTTAAATGACTTACCCAGAATCACACAACCAGTGTGCATAAGTGGAACTTGAATCCAGATCTTCCCGGATCTTAAATAAGCTCTCTCTTCACCGTGCTACCTAACTGTATCTCACGTGTCCATACATACATACACACATGTATGCATGTGTGTGGTTGTATATATGTGAGTCTTGGTATAGGTGTATGGATGTATGGATAAATATGTGTGTGCATATACATATATATATATATATGCACATATATAAACAGATGTATATGTATAAACAAATTAGTAATCACTTTCTACCCAGGTGCTTGAGCCTGTCACTCATCGTTGTGATGATATGGCATGGTCAGAGGCAGTGGTAAATTGAAAAAATACCAATGTGTTGTTTTCTAAACATATTATTAAGGAGCAAGAATTACCTCGCTTTAAAAGCAGCAATTTACAAGAACCTGTATAGTGTTTCTACCAGGGATAATGAAAGGTTTTTACTGAAGCTTGAGTAAATGTGTGGAAGGGGATTTTGGAACGTGCATGGGCATTTATAGATTATGGGTATGTATGTGTCCCATATAAATCTGCATCCTATAGACTTCCTAGAGCCGTGATTTCATTAGAGTGGATAACTGCTTCCAATGTCTTCAATTTCAACTCTCACATTTTGTAGGTGATTAGAGGGTATTGCTGGAATATAAAAAGTCTTCCCCCTGGGGCTTCCCCTAGGGTCTTATGAGCCACCTTGAACTGAGCAAGGTCACTTCTCAGATCACAGGCTAGTGCAGGACTGGACTTACAGCCTTTCCAGGTCTGAGTTCTTCCTCTTTCTGAACTCGGTAGTCATTAACCCAGAGTCATGTCCATATCACCAAAGGACTTCCATGTAGGATGCACATACACATACTCATGCAGAAATGTGCGCACATATGCAAATTCAAACATACAAATACATGCCAGCGTAGACACAAACACACATACAAAGGCATGAGCACATATGGACACATACAAACACACAAAAACATGTATCACTGAATCATAAAGCCTAGAGTTGGAAAGGATGTTAGCAACCATCTAAACCATCCTTGTTGTTGCTGTTCAGTCATTTTCAGTGATGTTCAACTCTTCACGACTCCATCTGAGGTTTTCTTGGCAAAGATATTGGAGTGGTTTTCCATTGCCTTCTCCAGGTCATTTTACAGATGTGGAAACTGAAGCAAACAGGGTTAAATGACTTGCCCAGGATCACACATCTAGTAAGTGTCTAAGGCTTGAACTCAGAAAGATGAGTCTTCCAGATTCCAGATGCAGTATTCCATCCACTGCACCACCTGGATGCCCTCTAGACAAGACCTACACAACCTGCAAACTGCCAAAGGATGTCAGGCAGCCTGTGGGCCACAGGCTGTGCAGACTTGGTCTACCAACCACACATAAATGGAATCCCCACTATAATATACCTGATAAGTCACCATCTACTCTTGGCTTGAAGATCTCCAAGGAAGAAGAGCTCCCTACCTCTCGAGGTAATATACTCCATATAGCAATCCATATATATATACACTATCATAGATACACTTGCATGTATATGCTACACACACACACACACACACACACACACACACACACACACGTGTGTGTATACCTATGAACACACCCATACACATGCATATTATTTTGTGTGCATTTACACACACCAATATAGACTGTGTATTTTCTATATCTAAGCATATGTATATGTACTTACACTTACACATATATACATGCATATGTAGAAACACATGTTTACATATATCTATATGCATATGCCCATACATATGGATATGGATATGGGCTGGTTCTCTCATTTAAAGACCTTGGCAAAAGATCTGAGTTCCCGTCCTGATCCTGCCAGGTGATCTTGAAAAAGTGGCTTAATCTCTGGAATGAAATATCATTAGATTCCATAGTTCTTTGACTCTGGCCCAGTTACCTCACCTTTTTATGTTTCCGTTTCTTCATCTGAAAAAATGAGACAGTTGGATAGAAAGTCATGAAGGTCTTTCAAGCTCTTAACCCTTGATCCTATGATCTCAAGGGGGGCGATTTTGATACTATAAGGACTTTGTCTGTTTAATGAGCCTTAGCTCCCCTGACACCATTCTTCCAGGACTATGCCACTTTTATTTTTGTTCTCAGTTACCTGCCTTTGCATTCATATCCTTTACAGGTCTTTTAAAAATATCTTTGTTGTTGAGATTTCCTGTGTATCACCATTGTTTTTCTAAATGGCTCTTCCCATGAAAATATTGCCTCCATTTACACCTCCATTTATCCTTACCCAAGCACCCACTACCATACTCTTTACCCCCCATCTACTTCATGAATTTTTTTCACATGAGAATACATTCTTAATGTACAATATTCCTTTTACTTACTCTGTTCCTTTTGAATGAAGTATCTCTTTCTGTAGTCATATTCCTGTGATGATGCCTAGCCCAACAAATTTCCATGATACTTATAAGGCCGATTTGACGCCCTTGCATGAAAATGTCCAGTTCACTTTCCGCAAATGTCTGAATTATTGAAGTCTCCCATCTTTACTGGAGGTACCTCTATGGTAGGTTTATGGTCTGCTTTCTGATCTCCTTATCTATTCCTTCTTTCAGGTTGGATGGTCTATAGCCTATGACAATGATAAAATTGCTTCTATTTCTCCTCAATGAGAGCCATAACATAGGCATCCATTTCATCCCACCAACTCTCAGTGATAAATGAAATTGAATTTGTCCCCTTGCATTAGGAATTCATGTTTATCTTTCTTATTTCCTAAACTTTATACATGTATGTGTATGTGTATGTAGACATTTAAAGTCACATGATTTACTAACCGTTTCTTGGATTTTTATCTCTCATGAACTTTTGGGTGGCCCAATTATTATTCTTTGGGTTTCCTAATTGTTATTCTTCCTACACTGTGGTGACACTTTATGGCATCTAGCTGGTTGGATATACCCAAGCTCTTTTCTCCAAATTCCATTCTTTTTAATGGAAATGACAAAGTGAAAAATTCTTAAAAGTTCCTATGTCCAAGAAGCTTACATATTACTGGTAGATCTCATATGCTACATCACTTCAAGGTCTCAAACAAAATGACTCCTACCCAAGTCGAATTAAAGAACAATCCTAAATGTGTTTAAAATCAAGGTTTCTTGTTCTTTTGTTTTAAGGCTAGGAGGGATTAGTGCATTTATATAGATGGGGTCGGTTTTGCCATCTCAAAAAAATTACAAATCCATAAAGCTCTTCCCATGACAGCCATCTGAGGCTTTTTGGAAACCCTGTTCAGCCCATCAAAGGGTAGAAGTACTTTTGTGCTACTCTTTATTTTCCCTTAATATTGAAGAGAGTGAGTTGTCTTAATGAGAAAGCATTCTCCATTCATAATATTCCAGGAAGACACAGGAAAATGCAGATTCATAATTGGGCAAAAACAATTATTTTCAGATTGAAGCATGATGCTGAATGGCTCTAGGCTCCAATTATACCAGATTTTTATTCCAAATGGAAGGCTGAAATCATAGATGGGCTCACGTTAATTGGGAGAAGGGAGCTGAAATTTTCATTTTAATGCCCTACTGTAATGTCTTATATGTAGGTCATCTTTTTTTTTTTTACCATGCACATGAGTGCTTATGTGTTCTCTATTTAAACTGCATGCTGAAATGGCAAAGAGAGAGAGAGAGAGAGACTCTATTCCCCATGGCATGTGTAAATGTACCTTGTAATTAAAAAGCAGATAAATAGATTAGATAGATAGATAGATAGATAGATAGATAGATAGATAGATAGATGGAAGGATAGATTAGATGGATGGATCTAGAGCTGTGAGTTCATCTGTATAAGGTACTCTCATTTTGAAAACTCCCTTTACTGAAGTAGATCAGCAATGAACCCATAATGTACAGACTTAGAGATTTGTTTGGGGCGCTGAGAAGTGAAATAAATTGTCTAAAGTCACACATTTAGTATGTATCAAAGGCAAGATTTGAATCCCAGCCTTCCTGACTCCAAAGTGAGCTGCAATCCACCACATAATGTTACCTCTTATATGTTCATTAGAATGTGTGACCCCCTCCTTGAAATTGGCAAGTAATTCATTCATTGTATTTGTATTCACAGCACATAACACAGTAACTGACACATATTAGACTTAATGAATTGTTGTAGATTGATCAATTTATTGATTAATCATTAACTGTGTGACTGTGGGTGGTTGATCTATTGTATTTGTAAACCCAGAGGTGTAATGGTAATGGGGATTTGAAGATCTTTCCTGCCCCTTAATAAGCCTAAGGGAATTTGAAGACCTTCTCTACTTTGAAGATATACCCTGTCCCTTAATAGGTTGAATGTAATCACATGGAGCCTGTGGTGGGAGGAGTTTACTGAAGGGTGGAGCAGAGCCCACAGGAAGCTGGGAATCAGAGCAGTTAGGCTGGAGGGAGGAGAGGACACATCTGAGGGAGATAGGTAGGCTTGTGAGTAAATGTTGGTTTGTGTGAAGACTAAAGGATGCTGTGACTCTATACTGTTATGGCTTCTTAACTTCTCTATTACTATGATGGAATCAACTTACTGGTTCAGGGTTTTGGTTTTCCAGTGTCTGAATAAATGTTTTGCTTCTGTCTTCTATATGGAGTCTGTTATATTTTGCAATTGAGCAGTATGCTGGCATATTTACAGGGGCTGTTGGCACTGTGAATATTGTGTTGGTGCTATAAGAGGCAACTAGAGCAGTGCCTAGCACCTAGTAGGCACTTAAGAATTGCTTACTGATTGACTGTCATAAATAGTTAAAGATGTAGATATTATACATATATACATAGATAAATATAGGTAGAGAGAGGGAGGGAGAGACAGACAGGCAGATGGTATCTCTAAGACAGAGACAGAAAGATGAGATGAGATGTAGCACAAAGCAGTTTTTAAAGTTCTCCAACAAGGTGTCATATGTTCAAATCATATAACATTTTTTATAAATGTAACTAGAAAGATAACTTCAATGATCTTCTAATTGCCAACATCCAGCAAAGCATAAAATTGACGGGAAAAGCCTGTTACCCAAAGATTTTGCTCTTGAAATGTAAGCAATTCTGCATAAGGTCCATTTGGAAAGGGATTCTCTACATGCTAAGATTGTTTAAATGTTTCTATTCTCAAGTGGTATTGTGCTGTTTGCATCAAGTCCAAGAATATTACAGGCCTCCTTGACTGAAATTCATATCTAACCAAAAGATACACGAAAACAGGCTCGGGTAGAAATAGAGACTTAGTGCCCAAGGTCATGCAGCTGGCAAATCATTACATCAATGATGGCAGCAAGGAATTCTGCCTCCAAACCAATCTTTATTGTGGTTGTTCACACATTTTCAGTTGTGTCCACCTCTTCATGACCCCATTTGAGGTTTTCTTGGGAAAGATACTAAAGCGGTTTGCCATTTCCTTCTCCAGTTCATTTTACGGAGGAGGAAACTGAGCCAAACAAGGCTAAATGACTTGCCCAGGCTCATCCAGCTTAGTAAATATCTGAGGCTGGATCTGAACTCAGGTCCTCCTGACTCTAGGATTGGCATTCTATCCACCGTGCCACCTAGCTGCCCCCTTGCCTTCTCTAAACAAGATTCTGAGCCAGGGACCTTTCACTATACCACTCTGCTTTTCCACTATGGTGAAAGTATATATGGAAGCACTTTGTAAGCATTAAGTGTTATATAAATGCAATTTGTCATTTTCACCCAGGCATGTTTCATCTATTTATTTCATGCAGTATAGCACTACTGGTGAAAACCAAAAGCAAAAGGAACTGGAATAGCTTGGCCATGTTGTGGAACATTCCTTTGTCAACATTGGCAGACACAACCTTGTTTTCCCAACTCAAAAGATAATGTCAAAAATGAAGGTGACGGAACCAGACCTTCTCACCAGCCAAACTAGAGTCACATGGCTTCATCTCTTCAGTATCACATTTGCCAAAAACAGAACAGCCCAATTAACCAACCAAGTGTAGAATAAAATAAGAGACCATCCCGCCAATGGGCAAAATGAGATATGGGTCAAGCTAAGTGATTAGGCTTAGTGTTTCCACCATCTCCTAAATCATTCAAGGGAATTTTTAAAGTTTCCTGTTCAAATGTATTTGAAGAGGCAGAACATGTTTAGGGGTTGTAAATTATAGGAACATCTGGCATAATAAAGATTGAGATCAGCTAAAAAATTTCTCACATATAGGAAGAGAATGCCCAGTAGAGTCCTATAGTTTTCTGTCTTTGACTTCATTCTGCTCATCTTCCAAAATACATCCTGGGAAGAGGGCATTGACATCATGCTTCCCAACTTTTGGAATTCCATAAATCTGGGACAGGGAGGTAATACATTAGGTGTCAGCGTCAGAATCCACTGAGAGCTCAGATCTAATAAGATAGCATGTAATTGAGAAAAATTTAAATTCCTTCACTTAGGTGCTTAAAATCAACTATCTAAACACAAAATGACAGAGATATGACTAGAATTTTATTTATGCAAAAGCCACAGAAGTTGTACCGGATGAAAAACTTAACATGTCTACAGGGTGGAATATCTGCCATAGCTAGGTGGCACAGTAGATAGAGCACCAGGTCTTAAGTCAGGAGACTCATCTTTGTGAGTTCAAATCTGGCTTCAGACACTTACTAGCTGGGTGACTCTGGACAAGTCATTTGCCCTTGTTTGCCTCATTTTCCTCATCTGTCAAATGAGCTGAAGAAGGAAATGACAAGCCACTTCACTATCTTTGCCAAGAAAACCCTAAAAGGAGTCACGAAGAGTCAGAAACAACTGAAAAACCAAACAACAAAACAAGCAGCACAATCAACTAATGTATCACAAAGCCGCATTACCAGAGTAATTGTGGTGGTCTTGCTGTGTTCCTGCCCTGTTCTGACCAGATATGAGGTACTATGTTTAGCTTGGGTGCCACATTATAGGCAGGACAATGACAAATGAGAGTTTATACAAAGGAGTGCAACCCAGATGCCTTAAAATAATACTGTATTCACTGTATTCAGAAGTATTCATTAAGAGAACTATAAGGAGATATATAAGGAGAATTTTTGAATGCTGTGGATAAGTTAACTTACCTTGATAGTGTACTTTCCAGGGATGGACACATTGATAATGAGTTTGATACATACATTGTCAGAGCTAGTTCTGCATTTGGGAATCTCAGAAGGAAAGTATGGGAGAGAAGAGGTTATTAGAGTGACTACCAAACTGAAGGTCTACAGAGCCATTGTGCTGTGACATCATTGTTGTATGCCTGTGAAACCTGGACAGTCTACCAGTACCATGCCAGGAAACTGAATCACTTCCATTCAAATTGTGTTAGGAAGATTCTGAAGATCACTTGGCAGGATAGGTACCAGACACTGAGGTCCTTACTCGAACTAAACTGCCAAACATTCAAACTCTGCTTCAGAGAGTGCAACTCCAATGGGCCACATTGTACAAATACAAAATGTATGCTTTCCAGAAAGACTATTTTATAGAAAACTAACACAGGGCAAGCATTCACATGGTGGTCAGAAGAAGCAATACAAGGACACTTTCAAGGTCTCTCTTAAGAACTTTGGAACTGATTTGTGACATGGGAGACACTGGCACAGGACTGCTCAGTGTGATGTGCCCATATCAGAGAAGGTGCTGTACTCTATGAGCAAAGTAGAATTGAAACAGTTCAAAGGAAATGCAGGATGTGCAAATTTAGAGTATCCATCTCAAATGTTCACAGGGATTATTTGTGCCCAATCTGCGGTAGAGCATCCCGAGATTGTATTGATCTGATTAGCCAGAGTTGGACCCATTGAAATTTGACTCTGTCATAGTGACGTCATTTTGGTCCTCTTTGAGAACAAAGGACAACAACCAACTGAGGAGATAACAAGATAACTGACTTGAAATGTTTTAAAGACTTGTCTTGTGAAAGATTGAGGAGAAAAAGAAATTCCTCTGTTTCTTGTTGAAAGTCTTTCATGAACTATCTGCAGCCTAGTTTCCTGGGCTTGTTACACATATTCCCTCTGCACACATGCAACATTCCAGCCAAAGTGGTCGATTTTTCTAATCCATACCATTCAACCTTCCATTTCTCTGCCTTTGTCCTAGCTCTTCTCCATGCCTGGAAACCATTCCCCTCATATTTCTGCCTTTTAGACTTTTCCAACTTCCTTTCAAAACCCTGTTCAAAGGCTACAGGATCCCCAGTGTTCCCTTTATTGCCTCAGATAAACTTGGGGTGTTGTTTCTCCCATGAGAATGTAGTCTACTCAAAGGTAGAGACTATTCCTTCTTTCAAACTTTCCTAGAAAAAAGAGGGCCCCACCATCTTCCTAGCCACCCAGGCTCACAACCCCAGGGACATTCTTGATGCCTCCTTCCTACTAATCCCACATAACCAATACATTGCTAAATTGGGTTGTTTCTACTTTTACAATATCACTCAATATCACTCTTATCTCTATTCACACAACTGCCACTCTGATTCATACCCTCCATTCCCTTTTACCCAGACTAACTAATCTTATCCCAAGTCTCTCTCCATGCCAGCCCAACCTTCACTCTGCTACTGCCAAAATGATTTCCTGAATAAATCTGATAGCATCACCACTGTTCCTCTTATACGCACACATATACAGACACAAACACACTTACGCACTCAATAAACTGCAGTGACTTCCTATTATTATCAAGATAAAATGCAAAATATTCTGTTTCTTACTTTAAAAATTCTACAGAAGCCTTTACAGATAAAGAAAGTGGGGCTCAGAGATATTAAGGGAATTTACCGTGGTCATGCAACTAGTGCTGAAGCTGGAATTTGAACATAGGTCTGCCTTCCCCTAAGAGCAGTTATTTAGCCAAAACATGACACTTGGTAGTGAGTATTTAAATATTAGAGGTCTTGTAGTGAAGACTGGGTGAACACTTGTCTGGGATATTTTTAAGATAATTCATGCTTAAAGTGGTAATTGCACTATTTGCCCTCTGGTATCCTTTTCCAACTCAAGGATTTTATGATTCAATTCCCACCTGCCTCTCTACCCCTGACTTTCTTCTTTCTCCCTTCTTTCTCCCTCCTACTTAGGGATGGCTGCTACCACCTCCAACACTTTGGGAACCTAAAGTAGTGAACTGCTTTCAGCAGTTTCCTAATCTTTTTCTCCCCAGATCAAAAATGCTTAAGCCACAAACTAAAATTGGAAAGAGTAACTTTCTCTCTCTCTCTCTCCATCTATCTTTCTCTTTCTCTCTCTCTCTCTCCATCTATCTTTCTCTTTCTCTCTCTCTCTCCATCTCTCTCTCTCTCTCTCTCTCTCTCTCTCTCTCTCTCTCTCTCACACACACACACACACACACACACACACACACACACACACACACATACACTTTCTTAAACACACATACAAACTATCTTAAATAAAACCTCCTTTCAAAGCAACAAGAAAAGACTGAAGGAAGAATCTGTGAGAAATCTAGAGTTCAGTTCACTTTGTCTTTCCTGATATGTAGCTCCAGGCAAATGTCTTTTAGAAAGTAAAGAGTTTTGAAAGTCAAAAAAATAAATAAAATGTGGCTGAGGATAGAGCAGAGGATATGTTTTCATAACTTTGCCAGGCCCCTATTTTTTGGCATGACCATATCAGAAAGGAAGTGGGTGGGGGGACTAAGTAGAGAAAACACATGATTTTTCTTTTTATCGTGAGAAATAGAAGTGAATTTTTAAAAAAAGAATTGTGCTGTCTATGGTACTGAAATGTGATCTTATAATTTAACTTCCTTGCAGTGAAGGTGATCATAAAAATCATATCATAAGTACTATCTATACTCAGAAGGCTTCTAAATGTCACCAGAAAATTTAATCTCATCTCCTGGAATTCTAATCATAGTTTAACAGATAAATTATTGGGTGGGTTGTGACTTTTGTTAAACAAAATCTAAGTTGTAATTCTGACAAAGTAATGATATATCCAACTGATTTTTTTTTAAGGAAATGGCAGTTCTTTTTTTCTTTTAGATCTTAGCTATAGAGTCATTTCCCCACCTCCACCCTCATGCTGCAGTGGGAGCAGATGCCTTTGTTATCAAAGATAACATGATGACAGATCATGAATTTAGAGCTCTAAGGGATTTTATATGTCATCCAATGCAATCCTCTCATTTTACAGATATGTAACTGAGGCCCAGAGAGTTCAGGTCACTTGCTCAAAGTCAGACAGATAGTAAGAAGCAGGATTGAAACCCAGGTCCCAGGGCTACAAGGTCAGTGTTCTTTCCACTGCAATATATTGCTCCCACCTTTCTGACTAGTTGTCTAATTTTTACAAGACCTTCCATAATTACAGGGATAGCTGATATTTCCATAGTACTTTGAGGTTTGAAAAGTTTTTTCTATAAATTTTCTTATTTGCTCTGGGCAATATCTTCTGAGCCAAAGTGAATGAAAGAAGTCTCTCTAATTCACATGCCCCACCCCCAGCCTGTTTTGTGCTAGTTTGAATCTGTAGAAGCAGTCAGTAATTCTCTTTGCCTTACATGGTATTAAAGACTTAGGTTGGAATACAAGTTCTACTATTTACTATGTCTTGAATAAGTTTCACTAACCCTGTTTCTCGGTTTCCTCAACTAAATTGAAGGAGTGAATAGGTGACATCTTTAGGCTCCTCTGATTTTTTGTACCTTAGTTTCCTTATCTGTAGTTAGAGAGTAGTAGAGTCTGAGGACCTGGGTTCAAATCCAAAACCTCTATTACCTGTGACCTTTGATAACTCCCTTAACTGCTTTGTGCCTCAGTTTCCCCAACTATAAAATGAGATGACTTTAAAAATACCTTCCAGTCATAAATCTAAGATTCTAAGAGCTATTGACTGAAGTTTCAGAGAGGGGGAATTCAGCCAGACATAAGGAACACTTCTTAACTTTGAGCTATCTATAAGTTCTTTGGGCTGACCCCAGATTCAATGGGTTTCCCATCACTGGATATTTTTGTATAGAGCCTAGATTTCATATAGAGCCTATTTGTGTGTGTGTGTGTGGGTGGGGGTGTATTGTGGCAGGGAATTTCATTTAGGTATTAGCTGAACTATAAGACCTTCAAAGGTTCTTGGCTGATCTTGGCCACAACATGTAACATCATGTAAAAATTTCAGTTTCTTTATCCATCAAAGTGAAATAATGATACAGATATAAGAATATGTCTTTGCAATGCTAAAGTCTAATATAAAACATGAGCTACATCATTTATTTGGGTAATTAAGCATATGTTGCCTTTTGTTATTCCACTTATTGTGGCATAATAGATTACTGCTCTTTGGGTCAGGGAGACCTGAGTTCAAGTCTCAACTCTAATACATACTGCCTATGTGACCTTGAGCAAGGCACTGAATCTTCCTTTGCCTCCAGGCAACTCTATAAGCCTAGCTACAGAAAAGGTGCTAATCTCCACTGGTAAATGCAGCTATGGAAGCTCCCAACTTGGATGAAATTATGTGTGCTTAAAAAAATAACACTTCAATTCAACTGAACAAACAGTTATTAATCACAGGCCACATAGAGGATAATTACGTGGAGAATGGGATGCAAAACCCAAACCTCTTGAATTATTAGGTAATTTTGTTATTCAGTTGTTTCAGTCATGTCTGACTCTTCATGGCCCCATTGGGGACTTTCTTGGCAAAGATAATGGAGTGGTTTGCCATTTCCTTCTCCAGTTCATTTTACAAATGAGAAAACTGAGGCAAGCAGGGTGAACCACATAACTGTCCTTACTGTGCAATAGTAAGAACATTGTTTTAGATTTCGGAAGCTCCTTGAAGGCAGAAGCTATATCTTATACAGAACAATGTGGTGTATTAAAGAGAACACTGGTGTATTTAGAGTTGGGATTGGATCTGGCTTGGTTCTACTATTTAGTAGCTGTGTGTAGATACCATGGTGACACTCTGATAAGGCAAGGATAAGAGTACACAGAGTGAGCAGGCTTAGGTGTCACAATCAACATCACTGCAGAGAATAACCATCATGACTTTCACCAGGTCTAAGTAGTTGAACTCCTACTTCAGTGGCATCATAGAGCCTGGAACAATTGTGGTGAGAATAAGTTTCTTACTTATATATCTTAACTGAATGACTTTGAACAAGGAAAGTCACCACTGGTACTTTGAAAGCTCCATTACTGTCTTTGGTAATGATGGTCATAATAGAAGTTATGTAACATTTTGTGACTTTTTGATTAGGGTGAGTTTCTGGGGGAATGAGGGTTGAGCTAGCCGATACAGCTAGGTCCCAATTAATTCAAATGTGGGAAATGGGGACACATGTAGTAGTCTTGTGGATTTGAATCCACACTATTTGAAGTTATAATTACATAAAGTACGGTCATTGGTTCCAGCCCAGTGAAAATAAGTAGTGCAAATTCAAATGATGTGGTCATGTCACTGCATTAATTATTTACACAAATCAAGAATTCACTGTATATCAAAGTCATTTTCAGGTCTGTAAATCTATGTCATACACAACAATTCATTGACCAACCTGGAAGGACAGTGCTGACCCTGTGGGAAAAAGGAGAGTCAGATTGAAGTATATTTCGAATATACTTTAGAATAGAATTCACTTTAGAATAGAATTCACCAAAGAGGCAGTCATAATCAACTAGCTGATATGAAAGGTAGCCTCAGTCAACTGTAGGCTAGTAGCACTTACCTCATTCCTCTCTTTAGACGGTCAGACACCACTGAACTTGGCTTTTTCCAATACCAAAAACACTAGCTGTGGCAGAGAGCTGTCCACAGCTGAAGTTAATTCAAGGGGCCTAGGGCTACCTCCAGATGTTATCTTTGTAAATAAAGTGGACATGTACAAACTAGGGAATAATACAATTAGGTAACTTTGGAAGTAGCTCAGTTACCTGATCCAAAATATAGTGATTAATGTATCAAAGTTAATCTGAAGAAAGGTACCAAGTGGAATGGCTCAGAATTCTCTGCTTCATCCAATGCTGTTTCACATATTTACCAATGAATTGAATGAACCTGTAAATGGATACTTAACAAACTTGTTGTTATACAATAAAAACTGAAGACATCAATGACATGATACATGACAATGTGAAGTTCCAAAAAGATTTTGGCTGGCTACTGATCAAATCTTAGTTGAATACTGCTATGGGTCTGTGATCTCATCAATGTGGTCATCTATAATGCAAACCATAGCCCATTCCTGCCTTCCCATTCTGTATGAAAATTGTCCAAGCTGTCCTATAAATACACCATAGAAAATCCTCCCAGGATGCCCATATCATGACCCTATTATCTGGCTGGTACTTATAATCTGACCCTTTTTTTCTTATTCTTACTCCCTGTGGAAACTTCACTGTCCTGTGTTATTTTCTTTCTGGGACATGTTCTTTTCTGGGTGTTAATGGCAGTTGATGGCTTATTATTAATTGAAAAACCAACCTCTAGTAATGCATCTGGGCTCTTTCCAATTTAGAAAGGAAGAGAGAAAAGAAAGAAAGAAAGAAAGAAAGAAAGAAAGAAAGAAAGAAAGAAAGAAAGAGAGAAAGAAAGAGAGGAAAGAAAGGAAGGATGGAAAGAAGGAAGGAAAGAAGGAAGGAAGGAAGGAAGGGAGGAGGGAAGGAAGGAAAGAAGGAGGGAGGGAGGGAGGGAGGAGGAGACAGAGACACACAGAGACAGAGAGATCCCAGATGCTCAGTGTCTTCAGCTCTCTTACTCTCTCAAGCATTCCTCCCTAGGGACTGGTTAACAGACTTCTGAGTCTATCCTCAGAGAAATCCCTTCCTTTATCCATTGTGAAAAGAGAACTATCCTGTTTCATCTCTTCCAGCCTCCTGGTGTCTGTCAGAAGCTCTCTCCCCATCAGGGAGGATGATGTCAGCTGTTTTAATTCAATGAGCAGCACCTTCTTAGAGTACTGACTCAAACATATTTTTTCATAGTCAATAAAAAAATAAGCCTGTGAGTTCAAATTCCTTCTGTAACTTTCCTTCAATTGCATGACTGCAAGGATATGGTCTGCTATAGAATACATTTCTGAAAGGCAGCCTGTTCCCTTCTTCTACATTCATCAGAGCTGTTCAATTCATATGTACAACATGTAACAAAGTGTTTATGACTTCATTATTCTTCATTATTCTTCATATCAAGCAGAGAATAAAACAAGGATATAGTTAACCCAAGATGTTTCCTAGGACATGGAGGAGGCCCAGGTCCAAATTGTAAAGGGCTTCCCAGAGCTATGAAGATCCTCCAGATCCATTCATAAATCAATCCACAAGCATTTATTAAGCACTTACCAAGTACTATCCTAAGTGCTATAGATGCAAAGAAAAGTACAAGCAGCCCATGTCCTCATGGAGTTCACATTTTAATACAATAAACAGATTTGTCTCTGTCATGTCACTTTGGGTTGACAATGTGCTGCTTGTATCAAGCAACTACAGACCTCTGAAATGAGATCTCTAATCATTCATAAGAAAGCAGCAGAATTATCCACCTGGGAAAACCAAGTACATGAAGAATGCTGTGTCCACACTGTCCTATGCCTTTGGAAAATCAATAAATCTGGTCTATCAGTGCATAGATCTTTGACAGACATAACTGGGGGACAGTGAATTGGACCAATAATTGACGAAGAAAAGTAAGCTTTGGGAAATTGGCTAGTTTTTTTAAATGATACTAAGATTCCTCTTGAAATGAAAGCCAATATATTCAACACAAATGTTCTCCCAATAAGACTTTAAGACTGTGAACCATAGAATAGCAATCTCCAGAAAATTAAAGACAAGGATCACCTAATCTTCCTGTGTGACAGGCACTGTGCTGGTCACTGGGTATACAAATACAATAAATGAAATTACCCCTCCTCTTATATTCTAGTGGAGGAGACAAGAACCTATATAAATGTATTAAAACATATAACCAATGAAGAGTTATAGGGGGAAATTATATAATGCATATAAAGTGTTTCACAAACCTTAAACTGATACATAAATGTTAGCAATGATGATGATGATTGACTTATATCATTAGGTATTAGACAACTAAAAAGTATACACATGTGTATATATATAATATAGAACCAAAAGCCATTCTGCGATAGGTAAACGGCTCAAAAGAAGAATTGCCAGCTATTTTTTTTCTTGCTTTTTGGAGGGGGGAGGGCAGAGCAATTGGGGTTAAGTGACTTTCTCAAGGTCACAGGGCTAGATTTTTTGTGTTCAGTGTCTGAGGCCGGATTTGAACTCAGGTCCTCCTGACTCCAGGGCTGGTGCTCTATTCACTGTGTCACCTAGTCACCCCCGAATTGCCAGCTTAACAACCTATTAACAAGGATCCTCAAAATCACTATAATACGAGAGAAATAGAAATTAAAGTAAATCTGATGTTTCATCTCACACCCAGCAAAATGGCAAAGATGACAAAAGATGGGAACAGTCAGTGTTAGAGGAGTTGTGGGAAGATAGGCACTAATACATTGTTGGTGGAGCTGGGAATCAGTACAACTTTTTTTTAAAAAGCAATTTAGAATTATGCCAATAAAGTGACTGAACTGTTCATGCCCTTTGACCCAGAGATCCCATTACTAGGCTTATGCCTCAATGTAGTCATTAATAAGAAAGCCTCCATATGTAACAAAATAATAATCATATTATTATATTTATATTAGTGATATCAGGGCAGCACTTTTTGTGGTAGCAAAGAATTGGAAATGAAGTAGATGTCCATCATTTGGGGAATGGCCAAACAAATCAAGCTAAAGAATGGGTTAGATTACTATATGGTAAAAAACTAAAACCATATAATGAATACAAAGCAGCATGGAAATTATTTCCATGGATTATATAGAAATGATCATCCATACTGACACTGATACTAGGAAGATTATATTCTGTTTTCACTTACAATACTGTGACTTCCTGTGACTTCCTACAACAAAAGTTCTTTCCTAGTCACCATTCCTCTTTATGTGTCTCCACCATTTGAATTTAAGCTTCTCGAGGAAGCTATCTCACATTTGTCTTCATAATGCCAAATATAAAAAAAAGGTTACACATTGTTGGGGCAGTGTTTTGGGGAGAAAGTTAATTTGTTGGCTCTCTTTTCTTCTGTTCATAGCACTAAATAAGTGTTTGCTGATTCATTATTTCTCTTAGGGAATAGACTTTAGAGTTAGTAGGGAGTTCAGAGGCCAGTGTGTCTAATTTTAATGGTTTGTTAAACCACTAAAAGCAGAATTTGAACCCAGGCTTTAGTCACTGACCTAACAAACATTGTTGGACCCTAATGATGTGGGTAAAAAGCAAGCAGACTGTCCCTGACATCAAACTCCAAACACCTGCAGCCTGGAATTCTTTAGTCTTTTCTAAGACTAAACAGCTATTTATTTAGGCTATCGTTCCCTTGCCTAGACTATTTTGGTACATCTATTACTGGCTTCCATTTAATGTCTGTTTATTTAAATCTACTTTCAACTGGCAGATAATTCTCTTGATTATCAGTTGATGCCGTGACCCAGTAGGAATACAGATAATTGTTGGTGTGTCCATTTGGCTGGCAATGCGAAATTATTATCTTTAGAGCAGCCGAAGAGGGTGTTTATAGAAATCGTACACATTGTTGGCGCAGTGGGATGGGTGCAGAGCTCATTTGCTGGCTCTCTTCTCTTTCCTTTTCCTTGTGCTCAAAGTACCCAATCTTGCTCATAATCACTGGTGGGCACTGGGTGCCTCTGAGCAGTTGTCAATTATTCAGTCCCATGGGAAGATCCCACTTCTCCATTCCATTAAAATACACTGGGGTTTCCCATAATTGGCCCAGACTCAAGGAACAGCCAAGAATTGTGGGATTCTTCTGCAGGCTGTTCTGTGTGTCTCAGTTCCAGGGATGTGCCGGTAAATGTCTAATGACAAATTCTCTGACAAAAACCAAACCAAACAGAATCAAAACAACCCCACATTTAGCAGCTTAATCTGAATCATTGACATTCTCTCCATCACTTTCTGAAGTGAAATAATAATTGTAAAGTGTTTAGCGGGGTGTCTGGCACATAAGGCACTATGTCATGTTAACTATTTTGATGATGATATCTAAAGATCAACAAAATACTAAATCAATACATGATTTGCAGGATTTGCCAACCTTGAAAGTGCAAATGCTCACCCTGTAAAGGTAAAAGGATGGAGTAGAATATATTATGCCTCAGTGAAAGTAAAAAAAAGCAGGGCTAGCAATTCTTATCTCAGATAAAGCAAAAGCAAAAACAGATCTAGTTAAAAGAGATAAGGAAGGAAACTACATCCTGCTAAAAGGCACCATGGAGAATGAAGCAATATCACTACATAACATATATGCCCCAAGCAGTATAGCATCCAAATTCCTAGAGGAAAAGTCAAGGGAATTAGAGGAAGAAACAGATAGCAAAACAATACTAGTGGGGGACCTCAATCTCCCCCTCTCCAAACTTGATAAATCCAACCTCAAAATAAACAAGAAAGAAGTTAAGGAGGCAAATAGAATTTTAGAGAGGCTAGACATGATAGATCTCTGGAGAAAACTGAATGGGAATAAAAAGGAATATACCTTCTTCTCAATGGTACGTGGCACATACACAAAAATCAACCATGTACTAGGGCATAAAAACCCCTATTCAGTGCAGAGAGGCAGAATTATTAAATGCATCATTCTCAGATCATGATACAATAAGAATTATACGAAATGAAGGGCCATGGAAAGGTAGGCAAAAAACTAATTGGGAACTAAATAATTTAACCCTAAAGAATGAGTGGGTCAAACAAGAAATTACAGAAACAATCAGTAACTTCATTCAAGAGAATGACAATAATGAGACATTATACCAAAACTTGTGGGATTCAGCAAAGGCAGTTCTTAGGGGAAGTTTTATATCCCTGAATGCATACATGAAAAAATTAGAGAAAATGGAGGTCAATGAATTGGGCATGCAATTGAAAAAGCTAGAAAAAGAACAAATTGAAAATCTCTAATTAAATACTAAATTAGAAATAATGAAAACAAAAGGAGAGATTAATAAAATTGAAAGTAAGAAAACTATTGAACTTATAAACAAAA
>CM053581.1:420240568-420259535 GCA_028627135.1 Pseudochirops cupreus
AAATCACTATTGATTCAAGAAATGCAAATCAAAACAACTTTGAGCTACCACATCTCACCAGTCAGACTGGCTAAGATGACAAAACAGGAAAATGACAAATGCTGGAGAGGACGTGGAAAAATTGGAACACTAATGCATTGTTGGTGGAGTTGTAAACTGATACAACCATTCTGGAGAGCAATTTGGAACTATGCCCAAGGGCTACAAATAATTGCATACCCTTTGACCCACTAATACCACTTCTGGGGTTGTATCCCAAAGAGATCATAGAAGTGGGAGGAAGATCCATATGCACAAAAATATTTATTGCAACTTTCTTTGTGGTGGCAAAAAACTAGAAATTAAGGGGATGCCCATCAATTGGGGAATGGCTAAACAAGTTGTGGTATATGAATGTAATGGAATGCTATCATGGTATAAGAAATGGGGAGAAGATGGTCTTCATATTCACCTGGAGAGCCTTATACAAACTGATGTTAAGTGAAAAGAGCAGAACCAGGAAAAATTTGCACACAATCACAGACATATCGTATGTGTGATGACCAAGTTTGATAAACTGGACTCTTCTCAGCAACGCATAGTTATAAGACAGCTCTACAAGTGTCAGGATGGAAGGAGATATCTACATTCAGAGAAAGCTCTAGAAAGAACAGAGTTTAAATGGAGACTGAAGCAATCTACATGCTATCATTCTTTTTCATGTTCGGTTCTCTTTCTTTTTCCCCATTGTTCACTCTGTTAGTTACAACCCTTCTATGCAACCAGACTAATGTCCAATATAAAAGTATTTGCAGATCCTATACTTGATTGTATGCTGCCGTGGGGTGGGAGGGGGGAGAGGGGACAAAATCTGAAACTCAAGGGATTGTGGAACTGAATTTTGTAAACTAAAAGTAAACAAACAAATCAATTTAAAATAAATAATAATTGCTCACCCCCTAAAATGAACAATTAGCCCTCTTGTCAGTGTGAATTGGCTGAAGCACACCCCTATGCCCATCATTTGGTCAGGAAGAATGATCTGGGTTTGAATCCTGCCTCAAATACTTACTAGTATTGTCACCCTGTTTAAGTCTCTTAATGATTCCCAACTTCAGTCTTCCCCATCTGTAAAATGGGGATATTAACAACTATGTCAGAGAGTCATTGTAATGATCAGCATACAACAATCTGCAAATCCTTATGTGCTAAATAAATGTTATTTTGATTCTTGTATCCAAATGCATTGTGACCCCTAAAGTGATATGTAAATATGGGTTATTTTTTTCTTCATTATTACTACCAAGAACTTGATCAATATCAACATAAACATTTCTTTATGAAAAGAAGAGCAGAAAAGGAGGTTGGCACGTGCTATACAATGGCCTCTGAAGTCCCTACTAGCTCTAAATTCTGTCCCCCAAGAGAATGTGATACTCTTCTATGTGCAATTTTTTTGGGGGGGGAATTAATTTTTTTTAAGTACAACATGGTAGTTATACCATGACTCTGCCTGTCTAAGCAACTTAATTTCTTTCTCTCTTCTGTGTATTATTGTCTGTGTGGAACATTTGTCATTTACAAACTATAAGAAAATGACAAATTATATTTCCATAAGACTTCAAGGTTTACATATTAATAGCCTGTGCTAATGCAGGGGTGGGGAACTGTTGACCTCGAAGGTCAAACTTGAGAACCTAGAGGATCACATGTGGTCTTGAGATTCTGCACCCCTGGAGTAATGGATTGACATCAGGGAAACCTGGGCTCAAATCTTGCCTCTGACACTAACTGTGGCACCCTGCACAAGTTTATTAGCATCTAAATGTCCTAGGCACAAAGGATCCATCATAGGACCTTCCTTCTAGAGATGGAAAGCAACCTCATAGGCCATCTCTTCAATCCTCTCATACTATAAATGAAAAAAAAAAACTGAGGTCCAGGGAGATCAAGTGATTTGAGCCAGAGGCTTGGAGTTCCCAAGATCTAGGTTTAAATCCTGCCTCAGATACTATGTGTGACATTGCACAAGTTTTTTAAATGCTGTGTTCCACGGCCAGCTCTCCAGGTCTTCTCTACTAAAATGTGGGTGGTTGTTGATCTGTCTCAGTGGAAGGAATTCCCATACCATGAGTTTGCCTCCAAAAATCACAAAGTCTTTAAATGATCACCTTAACACAAAGCAATATCCTGATGAGATAGGTAGTTTTAAGGGGATTCATCCAATTATACAGATAAGTGAAATTCAGAGAGGTTAAGTGACTAGTGGCGGGAGGATTCCAATACTAGTCAGGGTCAGAGCTGGAATGTAAATTCAAGTCGCCTGGGACCAATAGCAGCATTCTTTCTGCTACATCAATCAATAAACGTTAAGTACCTACTGAGTGCCAGGCACCACCCTGCATATAAATTCACTAGGATAACCTCCACCTACCTACCAGGAAGTTTCTTGTCCAAACCTCAGACAATGTTTTTGTGTGTTTCTTGACAAGCCAGAGGTGTGACACCCTGGAATAATAGCAATAAGGACTTTCTTTACAAGATTCATTAGAGAATTGGCCACTTCTTAAGAATGTGCCATCCCTGAGCTTACAGTATTAACGGTGAAGACAAGTTGCAGGACAGGGGAGGTAATGCTTAATTGTGAAGTCTTGTGGAATTGTAGACAGAAGCAGGTTAGTGCCCCAGATTTAGAATGAGAAGATTCTAGCCCTTACCCTCTCATCATTCCACTCTCTCTCTCAACCTCTGCTTCATAAACTTCCATCATTCTACTTCTCCTCCTCTGCCCCAACATCTACCTCCCATTCTCCCCAAAGCCACTGTCCTCTTCTCCTGTCTCTGTCACCCTCACACCCTCACACTCTACCCTAACTCCCAATTCCCCTCAGATTTCTCCCCCATTTCCATTCCAGCAACTCCCTTGTTATTCATCCCGACATCGTGACTCCCATCAACTTTCTTCTTTTCTCCCATCCCCCTCTCCCTTACTTCTTTCTCATGGTTTCCCATCTTCAGACGCCCCCACTCCTCCTTTCATCATTTGCCTATCCCTCCGGATCCCTCCCCAGTTCCTTATCCCTTATCTCCATCCTCCTTGCCCTCCACGTTCTCCTCCATTCTCCTCGAATTCTGTGCGCTTATCTCCTCTTCCCGTCACCCGGTCTCCACATGCTCCATAACCTTTCATTCCCAGATTCATTTTTACCGCTGCCTCTCCCTCACTTCCCCACCTCCCAGCTCTCCTTACTTTTCACCACGTACCCCCATATCCCTATCATCCCCCACCCTGTTATTTCTTGCCCTCAGCCCCACTGCCATCCCTCAAGACCCCTCTATCTCTCACCCTCCTCCCCTGAACTCCTTGCCCTCAGACTCCTACTTTCTGGTCACTTACTTCCCCCACCCCCCCGCCACTTCTCACTCCTATTTCCAACCTTCCATCATTCTATGGTCCCTTTCATTCTCTCCCTCTATCTCTCATTCCCCCCTTCACCCCTCCTTCGGCCCCCCCTTCTATCCTCCGAGCCCATAGCCCCACTCCCCAGTCCTGCCCCACTCCCTAGTCCTGTCCCTCCCCTCTCCCCTGTCCTTCGCTGCTAAAAGTCTCCTCTATTTACAAGTGCCATTACTAATTGCTTTTTCGGGTTGCTTTTCTGCTCTCTGTTCAAAATTCACGGGGCGTTCCCCGGCCGCCTTTATGCCTCGTTTCTGAACCTTTTCGGTTTCTTCTTCTTCCTTTCTTTCTCTCTCTCTGTCTCTCTTCTCTCTCTTTTTACAAACAGCACTTTCTGGGCCTCTTTTCTAGTCTTTGCAAAAGGGGCCAGGGAAAAGAAAAGAAAAAGAGAAAACTTGAGGGTTGGGTGGTGTGGGTTTTGTGTTGGGTTTGGGGTTTTTTTGGCAGCGACGCTCCCCACCCCCGCCTGCTTCCCCGCCCCCTCCTCCCTCCTTCCCCACCCCCCAAAAGCACACGCATGGGTCCTCCTCCCATTGAATGGGGCTTTGTGCGGGGAATTTCCGGAACATCGCGCAGTGCCCAGGGCTGCGCGGAGGAGGGGCCGTGCTAGCAAGCCCGGGGGCTCCCCGAAGCCCACCCCATTACCACGGTCACTGTTTGCCCTGGATTCTCCCAAAGGGCCTATTGTGGCCCGTTACCAGGTAGCCCCTAGCAACGCTGAAGCTCGGCCGCGGCCGCTGCGGCCGCCAACGCCTCTCCCTGGGGCGGCCGCTGTTCCCTGGGCTCCGCAAACGCGTGCTGCTGCTGGGCCTTGGGAGAACGAGGGGAGGCGGTGGTGGCCACAGCGGCGGCACGGGCTCGGAGGGAGGGACAGAGGGAGAGAGAGAAGGGAGTCTCGATTGCTGGCCACGTCCAGAGGCTCCGGGAGCCATCCACCTATCCAGCCGGGAACAGCACCCCCAAACCACGGCAACTGGGCCACTTCCCCTTCCCCAATTATTTTCAACTTGGCTCCCCTTCACCCTCCATATACAAAAAACACATCTCATATCACTAGGTTTCCCATCTGCTTCCACGTTCAGACACTCCATCCCCCGACCCCATGACTTGAGTTACCTTCCCCACACATGTTCAGGTCCCCCACTGCATCCTAACTCTTTTCTCCACCTGCTAGTTCAGACCCTCTCTTCGTAACTCTACTTATCGCCCCCCTTCCCATGCAGATCCTCTTCTACAACACCTTTCCCCTCCATCTTCAGACCCTCTTCCCTATATTCTCCTCCTCGTTCTGACCACCCCCAAAACTTGATTCATTCAGAACCCAAGTATAGATTGGTCCAAAGTCTCTCTATACCGTAATTTGGTTCTCTTCACTAAGTGCAGACCCTTCCCAAATCTTGGTTCCTTCTTCCTTTTTCAAACTCAGACTTCCATCTATAATTGAGTTCCCCTTCTGCTATCATCTCCTCTGTACAACTTGACTCTACCTCCACATTCACACCACCACCCCTCCACCACCTTTTACAAATAAAGAAACCGAGGCTCAGAAAGACTTGCTGAAAGTCAGTAGGAAATGGCAAGAGTCTGGTTCAAACCCTCTTATTCCAGTATCATTATTCTTCCGCCTTCCATTCAAAGGTACGATGACGTTCCTACTCCTGAGATCATTCCAACAGTAGGAAGTGCCTTTGGAATCACCCACTATTCACAAAGTGGTTATTTTGGGACAGGCTTCCGACCTCGGAGCCAATGTTTTTCCCATTGTACAGTGGAGGTCGGGCCAGATGATCCAAGATCTAACCCCTCTGTGAGTTCCCAGATGGATGGCCAAATTCCTCTCAGGAATTCCTGTGTCCAAAAATGTCATCACTCAGGGACAGTTCTGGTGACGGGCACTCATAGGGAAATCAATCCAGCTCATTACTGGGTCCAAACTTGGGGTCCTTCTAGTCCAGCAGCCACTCCTTTCTAGAGTTCCTCTCCTTCGTGTCACTTTCCCTCTTTACTCTCTAGATGGCTTCTGTGAGCCTAGCTGTTTACACGGCTCAGTTTACACTGCAAGCTCTCCAAGAACAAGAACTGGGTGTGCCTTACTTTGCATCTCCATTGCTTGGGACACTGCCTGGCACATAATAGGTGCTTAATAAATGAGGCACATTGAAATTCTGATTTTTATTTGTATCCCTTGACCTCTTAGGTGGCAGCAAGTCTTATAAAAATGCTTTTATTTTTATGCAAATGTACAATCTGTACCTCTCACTGCTTCCATGGTAGGAAGGAAGGAAGGAAGGAAGGAAGCAAGGAAGAAAAAAAAAAGAAAGAAAGAAGAAAGAAAGAAAGGAAGGAAGGAAGAAGGAAGGAAAAGAAAAAAGGAAGGAAAAAGAAAGAATGAAAGAAAGGAAGAAAGAGACAGGAAGAGGGAGGAGACAAGGCAGGAAGGGTAAGGGTATGGAGGGAATGGAGCCGTAACAAGACTTAAAGACCATGTACTAAAATGTTGCATTTTTATGAACTCTGTAGGTAGAGGGACAAAATCATAGATCCTTGTTGTATATTTTGTCAATATTCATCCCTGAATCTTAAACAAACCCATCTACTAAGGACTTCCTAGTATACTTCCTGTGTGATGCTCATCAAAGGTGACTGCTTACAAGCTGGGATCTAGGAGTGGTAGTTCACACTAATATAGAATGGGTAACAGTCAATCACCAAGCATTTCCTTATTAGGCCCCTTCTGTGTGCCAAGCACTGCATTAGGCATTGAGGCTACAAAAGTCCTATATCTCCTGACTTCAAAGAGCTTCAGTCTATCAGGAGGAAGACAGAATGTGAATGTAGAAGTTTATACAAAAGAAATAAATATAAGATAATGTTTTGTGGCAAGGCATTTAGAAGCTGTAGGGTTAAGGAAAACACCAGGTGAGAGGTTCTGAGCTTTGAAGGACACTAGGGATTCTAATAGGTAGAGAGGAGGAGGGAGAGCATTCCAGGCATTGGGAAGAGAGATAGAGCACTGAATATGAAGAAGAAGCAGTGAGAGGCCAGTTTGGCCAGAGCAGAGTGTGCATGGAGTGGAGTAGAGCATAACAAGGATAGAAAGATAAGTGGGAGACATCTTCAAAGGTCAAAAGGAGGCATTTGTACTTGGCCCTGGAGGTAACACAGAACCAAGAGGATTTATTGAGTAGGAAAATTATCTGATCAGACCCATGTTTTAGGAAAACCACTTAGCATTTGTGCTCTCCAGTGTACCTCTTCTCAGGCTGATGTCTATAAGAAGTTCAACATCTGATTTAAGAGTATGACAAAAAGACAAAAGAAAACAAAAAAAAAACCAACCCCAAAACAAAATCAGTCCATGAGTCTGGTTCTTTTTGTCTTGTTCAGTTTTGTTTTCCTTACACATCTAATCCAAAGACATGAGCTACAGTTTTCACACATATGTGTGTATATGTACAAGATGTACATATATGCATACAAACTATATATGTGTGTAGATAATTATATGTCACTATAATTGGTTTCCTTCATAATTTATGTATATTTCACACATTTATAAATATTATTGAAAAAAGGATCAGTAGGCTTCACTAGGCTGCCAAAGAAGTCCATGAACCAACCCCCACCAAAAATAAAGGTTAAGAACATAGAATCCTAGAATGTTAGAAGGGACCATATTATTAATATATAGTCCAAACTCCTGATTTTTACAAATGAAGAAGCAAAGACATTTTAAAAGTGAAATCAATTGTCCAAGGTCATGTTGATAGCTGGTAGAAGAACAGATACAAGCCCTCTTTCCCAGCCAAACATTCTTTCTCTTAGAGGTCTGTGGTCTATAACTGCATCTATTTAGGAGGTAGGTGGATGGCAGGATCACAGGATTTTGAGCTACAAAGTACTTTAAAGATCATCTATTCCAATCACCCTCAGTTAGAAACTTTAAAAAATGATGCCTAGGGTCAGAGACATAGTTGGGAGGGCCCTGAGAGGTCATTTAGTCTGGCTCCTAATTTTTACAAATGAAGAACTGAAATTACAGTCACAAGGTCAAAGGCCCAGGTCTAGAAGGAGGCCTTAGAGGCCATTGAGTGAATCCCTTCACCTTACATAAAAAGAAATCAAGAGCCAGAAAGTTAAGTAATAGACTTTGGAAAGGGGATTTAAACCAATGTTCTCCGTCTCCAGCCATTGTTTTGTTCCATGGTTGCCTCCCATTTACACTGAAGTGTATGTTTGATCCTCTCTATGGAGCTATCCAATGTGAACTGTTTTAATGTTTGGGAAGGAGGGGAGATCATAGAAGTGCGTCTTGCAACCTCTGAGTCATAAGACAGCACACACACACACACAAAACTGTCCCAGTACAAGAGATTGAGGACAAAAAAGGAAACTTGAAGGGATATTCTTCAGTTTTTAGCTTGTATCATGGAGACGACACAAAAAGGGGAATGGTGAGCAGGGAAGGAAACTTTGGTAGTGAAAGTTAGAGGCATTTTGAGTGGGGCACAAGGCAATAGACTGACACATTCTATACAGGAACAGGGGCAGATTTGATTTGGTTATGTTTCATGGTTATAAGATTTTGAGACATGAGTGGGTAGGACGACTGGTGAGGGGAAGGTGGCTAGAGAGGTGAGGATGCATGGGTTTGGCTTTTTGGAAATAGTGGTCATAGAGGCATCACCAGTCAGGGAAACAAGATCCCAAGGCGGAAGCTGGGAGTGAGCACATGCTTGGGATACAGAGAATAGAGAATGGAGGAATGGAGGGAAACAAATGACTGTGATAGTGGATGGCAGGGTTCATTTCTAAATGAGCAATCCCTGAGGTCTGACACCGTTTAGTCTCTCTTTACTTGCCCTTTTCAGTGCTGGGCGGGAGCCATACAAATGTCTTAAAGGCCTATTAAACATGGACTGCCGAATGGGCACCTGAAAAAAAAAAAGAGCATAAGGGAATGCTTTGAGAGACACTTTGCCTTTCACTCAGTAACTCCAGCCAGCCAGTAATAGGGACCCTGCACATGTGACGACTTGGAACAAATGCAGAATGGCAGGGCCTCTGCAGGTCAGACATTGTACTGGCTCATTCGGGGCTAATAAGCAGCATGTCAGAAGGCCTGCAGCTTCTCAGGCGGCCCTAGCCAGGGAGGAAAGCTTGCTGAGAACTCCATCTGATGCAGGAGATGTTACACAAAGGTGGGCGCACATGTTTTCCCATAGTTGTGGGTGAACAATGGGCGATGGAAGCTGCAGAAGGATGTATTTGTATGGGATGCCAAAGGTGTTTGGTTCAATTCAACCAATATTTCATAGTATTGTAGACTTCAGGCTGGAAGGTACCTCAGAGACCATCTGATTCAAGCCTTTCATTTTATAGATGAGGAAGCTAGGGCTTAGGGAGATTAAGTGACTTGCAGGTCACAAGGGTAGGAAGCACCAGAGATGAGATCTAAGCTCAGGTCCTCTTGCTCTAGACCCAATGCTCTTTCCAGTGTACAGCACCTGCTATGTGCAAGGTGTTGTAGTAACCCCAAGGACACAAAGAAAAGATAACACTGCCCCTGCCTTCAAGGACCTTATATTCTGTTTAATAATATACCATATATATAGGAGTTCCATATTCTCTTCATTGAAAGATCCCTGAAGGGAAAGATCCTGGGAACTTTGAAATAGGAAAACAAATCAAGAGAAAGCTAGAAAAGTAAATTTATTTCAGCAACTGGAAAGAGTTGTGAGATGATCTATTCATTGCATTTTAAGGGGGAGGGGGAACAGATTTCCCTTCAGAACCTCAATGTCCCCAAAGGATACTGAGAAAGTTAAATAAGAAAAACAGATGATATTGAGGGTAAACTGGTTTTATTCTGAAGTTTTGAAGAGGGAAAAAAAGAGAGGGCAAAAAGAATACACTAGGGTATAAGGGAAGAAGAGAATTGGACTTTCTATTCCTTGTAATTGAGATATGTGAAAAGTAAATATATATGCATCATATGCACTTCATTCTTATCCAAAGCAAGCAAAGGAAGGTGAAATGTATATGCATGACACACCCTTACACACACACACACACACACACACACACACACACACACACACACACAGAGTTAGTATGGTTTGGAACTACATCAAACTCAATGGGGAAGCAAACGGGATACAGAAGCAAGAGTAAAGAGTGATAGTAATTCCAGGGAGAGAAGAGTTACAATTGAAACAAAGTTCCTGATTGTGAAGAGAAGATTGAAAGGTTAAAAAAGAAAGAAAAGAAAAGGAAATCTAAGGGGAAGGTGCCTATCTGTTGAAGAATGGCTGATCCCATTGTAAAGTAATGAAATATTATTATGCCAAAATAATAGGAAGAACAACTTCAGAGGATTCTAGGTTGTATGACCTGGTACAAAGGGAAGTGAAAAGAACTAGGAAAACAATGTAGGCAAGAAGAATATTATAAAGAAGGAGAACTTGGAAAGATTTAAGAACTCTGGTTAATGCATTGACCAAGCATGAGTCCAATGGACCAGTGATGGAGTACACTGGCTATACCCGCTCCAAGGAACTTTTGATCCATTTGAAGGAGACAGTATGTGCACATAAGGATAAGATGAAGCAAGGAAGGATCAAAGAGTTCTAACAATAATTGAAGGGTTTAGGGAACAGGGAAAGAAGGCAGCATCAATCCAGGTGGTGGACTTAAGGTTCAGAAAGTCACAGTTTTGGATAGAACCATTGTGGGGATGCCTGTTGTTTGGCTGCTATATTTTTTATGTAATTCCCCCCCTCCTCTCAGTTTTTAATTGGGGAGAGGGAGTAAGGAATGATAGGGGGAGTAAAAATAGTGATGCTAAAAAAAGGTCATTTAAATATTTTAATGCACAGAGTAGAGAGAAAGAGAGAAGAAGGGAACAAAGAAAGAGAAAGAGAGAGGAACAGACACACAGAGACAGAGAAAGAGAAAAAGAAATAGGAGAGAGAAGAGAAAAAGACAGGACAGAGAGGAGACAGAAAATGTGTTCAGTGGTGAGGAGGTATGTCATTTAAGGGCAAACCTCATTGAATTTAGAAAGACCATCATAAAGTTAACCACAAGGTGATCCATTTATCTATCTATCCATCTATCTACTGTCTATCTATCACCTATCTTTCTTTTTCTGTCTGTCAGTCTGTTCATTCATTCATTTATTCATTTAGTCCACAGAACCTCTCAAAGATCTTCAAAATCAGAGAGAGGTTGCAATATGGGTTATCGGAAGCTACATCCATACTGATTAAATTTTAGATCTTTGAAGTTGTAAAGTGTTGATATTTACTCTATATACAGATAAGGATATATGTGTGTTTGACAAGGAAATGAATATATATGTGTATGTATGTTTACACACATACACACAGAAAGAGGTAGATTGAAAATGAGGTAGACAGCTGGGATCAAGTGCTGCCTGTGACACAAGCTGGCTGTGTGAGCCTGGAGTCAGTCACTTAATTTCTCAGTACCCTAGGGAATTCTCTACCACTCTTAGTTATAGACATTTGCTAAGGAATTCCTATACTGGGTGTGCCTCATCCAGATGAAATCACAAGTCCAGACAAATATAGAGATATATGTAACAGGACCTTGGAGGCTAGCGTCTACTAAAGAATAACAATTTCCCAGTGTTTATCTACCTTAGCCCATGTAGATCTATGAGACTGTAACTGACAGGTTGGTTTCTGTCCATCCTAAAGGAGATAGGTAAAGTCCTATGAAAGGAGTGAGATCAGAGAGTGGGAGACTAAAATAATCATAGAAGAGAGGGAAGTGAAAGCACTGGGAAGCTAGGCATGCTATCATTTCAACCTCAGCAGAGTTCATTACCTACACCCTATAAAAATTTTAAGGGAGTACATGTTAAGGTACAATGAAAGATCACAGTCTGGCAATGCAAAAGCCACAGGGGATTAATGTAGATGCTAGAGTTGTTCAGGGTGCTGAGAAGAGAATTAACAAATCCCTATTTTCCCATCCTTTGCCTCTTTTCTCTCTATTGGGAGACAAATGAACTAGTTTCCCTATCCCTGTTTCTTATAGATCTTGTTTTCTGTTTCAAAGTTTCTCTGAAATAATGTGGTTAACCAATCAATTGCTGATATGTATGTGTGTGTCCTTAGTGCTGGTGGAGAGAGAGGTAAGAGAGGTAAAATACCCAGGAGAAAGAGAGAAAGATTTGTTTTTAGTAATTACTGGCAACACTTTGGTTGAGGGGTGGAAAGGGAGTTAGCCTATATGAAGTAGGTTTTTTTTCCAGACACCTAGTGGCAGATTTGAAAGGAAAATCCCTTCCCCAAAAGGCAAAGCCAAGAGAATAACTGGTAATAGGCCAGGATGAAGGACAATACAAAAGGAGAAGCTAAAGCAAAATGGCATGCTTCCAAAGGTGGGAACCAGAAAGAGGGAGTAGCTAGTCCCTTATTCACTTGCATGGTTCCTTAAGATGCACAAAACTACCAGTCACTTAATCTTTCAAAATGAGATAATTTGACCAAATCCTCTAAGGTCTATTCCAACTATATTTTATACACACACACACACACACACACACACACACACACACACACACAGAAGTGTCTATAAAATGTATGTTATAAAATGGTAGATACATACATGTATGCATATATATCTATACACACATATATACATATACATATATGCACATGTGTGTCCATAATTTTTTTAGGAAGGTGATATTTCTAAAACAAATGTTATTCATATGTGTAGGTATTGCTGTTGCTTTACACAAGTTAACCAACATTCTTTTTTTCCATTTGTTGTATACATTATGTATTCCATTCACTGTGTACATTATTAATCACAAGTGGAGATCCTTCAGAGGCCGTTGAGTTCATCCCATAGCTGAAGAGGAATCCCCTCTCTAGCATACCTGACAAGTCCACATCCAGCCATTGCTTGGAGACCTCTACTCAAAGGGAATCAACTACCTGGGGAAGTAACCCGTTTCACTCTGGGATAATGATATTTGCTGAGAAGGATGCCTCAGGTGCCTCTTCTTAAATGAGAGGTTGGGGCTTAGTGACCTCTAAGATCCTGTCCAACTTTAAATCCAAGATCCTATGATCCATTAAGCCTAAATTTCTTCCTTTCCAACTTCTGCCCACTGTTCTTAGGCCTACCCTCTGGGACCAAGAACAAGCTGAATGTACCTTCTGTAACAGATCTGTTCCTGTACTTAGCACCCCTCCAAATCTTTTTTTCTCAGAACTAGATCTTCAGCCTGGAACTAACAAAATGAAGAGATTGAGCTGGATAAGCTTAAAAGTCCCTCCCAGCTCTGCAGTTCTGCTCATTATTTCATCATCCACCCAGCCATATTTTCCCCAAAGCCTTTGTTAGAAATACTGAGTTTTTGAGGTTGGACCCAGGTGTTTCTGGAATCATTTATGATTGACAACCACCAGGCTTATCTTTCTGATATTGTGCTACAAGTGTCTCCAGAAGTCTGTGCCATTTTAAGTTGCCTTAATACAGTACACCTCCCCTCTCTGTTGGGGGACCCATTTTATCAGCTGCCCCTTCTCTGAAGAACAGTTGTCTTTGGAATCCTAAGGTTGCCCCTGCTCTGATGAGAAGTTTATCATGGGCCTGTGAAGGATCTGATATGAAAAGGAGCTTAGCTTAGCTTGGTGGCCATCTAGTTTGTCCAACATCTTAAGAAGAACATCCTCCTTTAACAAGTAGTTGTGGTAGTACTTGGATCTCACCTAACAAAATAGTTGTTCCAACCTCCCCAGGAAAATATCAAGGGAATTCTACCTTCAGGGTCTGCCCAGTCAACATTGGGATAATTCTAATTGCAAAAGTCTCCCTTTGCAATTACCACCCATTGCTTCAGCTTCTCATCTGAGTGGATTCAAGTCAACTGGTCAATTGTTTGTGCTCTGAGATTTCAATGGCAATGATGACCTTCTCATATCTGAGTGAAACAACTAGATGATGCTGATGAAACTGCTGAAGAAAAGCTTCTCCTCATCACACTCAGCTGGACACTTCACATCTCTGCTGCCCTACATACTGATGGAACTCTCCAATACCTCACTCTTCACCCAATATCTCACTCTTCACGGGATCATGGATCTGGAGCTGTCCAAGCCCATCTTTTCTGGGAATGATGGCTCAGAGAAAGTGAAGAGTCACATAGCTAGTGTCTAGAGTTGGATTTGAGTGTTACTGACTCTAAGCCCAGTGTTCTTTCTACTACTATACAATTGACTTTAACCACTCTCCTCTTCTTCCTACTATTAGCTCCTTTTTCACCCCCCAGGGCTTAGCGTAACAGTTAATAAATACTCGATAAATACATTCTCAGTTTTTCACTCATTCATTCGCATCCCCATCACTTCACACATTTTCTGGCGCATAGTAAGTGCTTAATAAGATGTTTGTTCATTCATTTATTCATCTATATCACCAATGATTAGCAGGATGCCTGATACTTACATGTTTTTTGTCATTCATTCATTTATTCATTCGTATGCCTGGCACCTAGTACATTGCATGGAACACACTTTACTACGTGCTTAATAAATGCTTTATCATTCATTTGCTTATTCTTTCAACGACCATTTATTTAGAAGCCACAACACACAACAAACAATGCTAGACTCTGGATACAAAGATAAAATGGAAAGTAAATTGGTTTCCATGCTTGGGCAGCTTGCGGTCTACAGGGATAGCTGTCACTTCTATATCACTTTAAGGTTTTCAAAAGCTTTCTGTAGCTTATCTCATTTGAGCCACAAAGAAGAGGAAGCATGGCATGTTGGCAAGACAGTTGAATTGGAATCAGAGGCCCTGAGGTCATCTTAACTCTGGTACCTGGGCGATGTTAGGCTAATCACAGCCTCCATTTCCTCAACTCCAGAATGAAGGGATTGGAGTAGATGGATAGGAAGACAGACAGACAGATGAGTGCTAGATAGATGGATAGACAGATGAATGGCTAGAACATTTATTAAGTGCTTACATTGTGCCAGTAGCTAAAAAGAAAAGTGAGATGCACAAAGTTAGAGACATCTCCATTCCAAATGTTCATAAGGACTATTTGTGCCTGACCTGTGGCAAAACTTTGCAAGCTCATACTGGTCTGATCAGCCACAATCAGACAATCAATACATTGACCTCAACATTGTAATGTCATTTTGGTCCTCTGAGTATGAAGTTCAAAACAATATTGTGCCAAGGCCTGTGCTAGCCTCCAATCTGATCTAAAAAGCCCTTGCTCTAAAGGAATTTATATTCTAAAAGAGCAAGAACACATGTAAAGAGAAGTTTGAAGGGGTGGAGGGAGAAGGGGAAGCTTGCTGGAAGTCTGAAACTCAGCAAGATAAAGCCAAAGTGGCCTCTTAGAGTCTGGGGTCATTCCAGGTATAGAGCCCAGGGAAGTGGTAGATGCAAACTAAGCTTCCTTCCAACTCAATCCATGTTCCTATGACCCATCTTCTATTCACTCAACTCCATGGGTGAACCTGAGCAGAGAGGTGGCCTTTGGAATGTTCTCCCCAATACAAAATGAGTGATGGAGGTGGGGAAGGGAAGGAAGAAGGAAGAAGCCTGTGGAGATTTGATATAAACATGCCTCCTGCCAGCTTTGATGGCTGCTCTAAATCAATCAGTTGCTTCTGTGAAATTCATTTCTATGAGCATAAAAATCATCTGTCTTTTAAATGGAGTTTGCTTGGAGTACAAATCAATTCACAGTTAAAGTGGACCCTGCTGAGGAAGAAGAAGAGGAGGAGGAGGAGGAAGAGGAGGAGTCAGACTCTGACTGAGTATATTATACCAAGTATATTATGACACTTTGATTTTTAAACCTTGATTTTGCCATGAACTAATTGTGTGGCCCTGGGCAAGTCACTTTTCCTTGCTAGGTCTTGGTTTCCTGGTTTTTAAATTGAGGCTGAACTAGGTGACCTCTAAACTCTCAACTTTCATAGTTTTGGGGTCTTAGTTCTACAAACAGTCTTTTATCTGAAACTATCATTATAGATTTGCTTTTTATTTGGGGAGAGGGTGGGATAGACTTGTGATTTCATCAGTATGGGGGATTCCCAGCATGGAAACTCCCTTCACCAATGCAGATTGGCATCTTATTTCTAATTTATACTCTTATAGAGTTGCCTGGGTCACTAAGAAGTCAAGTGAGTTGCCTAGGGTCCTGTAGGATGCACACCCACACACCCATGCACATGCATTTATACACACACACATACACACACCCACACCCACACCCACATACACACACACACACACACACACACACACACACACACACATATGTATATACACACATACACACAAATGCATACAGGCATACTTGTTTTGTTGTGCTTCATTTTATCGTAGATATCTTTTTAAAAATTCAAGATTTGTGGCAACCCTGCACTGTACAAGTCTATTGGTGCCACTTTTCCAGTAGCATGTGCTCATATTGTGTCTTTGGGTCACTTTTTTAAAAAAATTCTCACGATATTTCAAAGTTTTTCATTATTATTATACGTGTTATGGTGATCTGTGATCAGCGATCTTTGATGTTATTCTTGTAATTGTTTTGAGAGCCATGAACCACCATATGAAACATTGAACTTAAATACGTGTGCTCTGACTGATGACCAATCAGCTGTCCCTATCTCTCTCATTTTCCTTGGGCCTCCCATTGCCTGAGACATAATATTGAAATCAAGCTAATTAATAACCTTATAATGGTCTCTAAGTGTTCAAGTGAAAGGAAGAGACAATAGATGTGGCAAACTTCATAGTCATCTTATTTTAAGAAATTGTTGCAGTCTCCCCAGCCTTAAGCCACCACCATTCTGATCAGTCAGCAGCCATCAGCATCGAGGCAAGACCCTCCACCAGCAAAAAGATTACTACTTGCTGAAGGCTCAGATGATGTTAGCATTTTTTTAAGCAATAAGGTATTAAAAATTAAGTTATATATGTCTGTACTGTTTTCCACGATATAATACTATTGTACACTCAATAGACTACAATATAATGTAAACATAACATTTTATGCACCGAGAAACTAAAAATTTCATGTGACTCTATTGCGATGTTTGGTTGGTCTGGAGCTGAAGCTAGAATATCTTTGAGGTATGCCTGTATACACACACATATAATATATATGTATATGTATATACATGTATGTAGGCTGGTGACCTCATATATGTATATATCCTATATATTTCTATATCCATGTGACCCTATATATATAAACATATAACACATGTATATTGTATGCACAAATACATATATTTGCATATAACCACAATACATATTATAGAAACATATAAACACACGTGTATATACAAAGCTCAGCCCTCCATTCTCTCTATTGGGGTAGGGAACCTTGAACCTAGAGGCCATGTGTGCAGATTTCCCTCCCCTCCCAGGTCATGTCTCTTTTCAGTACAAGAGACTCCTGAAGTTTTCTAATATTCTGTAACCTGAAGGAATAAACGGTGTGGAAAAGAACTGGAGATTGAAGAGGTGTTTGGTTTGTTGGGAGGAGTTTCTAAGATGGAGAGCTGGATCTGACCATGCTGCCAGGGAGAGTGGAAGCCGTCTAACTCAATCTTATCATTTTACAGATGAAGGAACTGAAACCCAGAAAGGTTATCTGATTTGTTCAACGCCATACACCTATGCACCATTAGTGCATACTTGAATTCAGGTCTCCCAATTCCAAAGCCAATATTCATTCAGGGAAAAGGAAGGTGCCATACTGTAAAGGCTTAGTGACTGGAAGATGTCGATTTGCCCCCTGACTTTGACAATTCATGGCTGTGACCTCTCTGAGCCTCAGTTTCCTTATCTTTATAAAGGGAATAATCCTATCTGTGGTACCTGTGTCCCTGCTTCTGAGTCTGGCAAATGTTGTCCTGACTCTGACTGTTATGATCTGTGGCCTTGGGCTAGTCACTTACACTCTCTGAATCTCAGTTACTGTGAGATTCATCTATATAAAGCCCTTGGCAAGGCTTAAAGTGACTCCGTGGATAGAGCACTGGACCTGGTCAGGAAGACTCATCTTCATGAATTCAAATCTGGCCTCAGACACTCACTAATTATGTGACCCTGGCCAAGTCATTTCACCCTGTTTGCTTCAGTTTCCTCATCTGTAAAATGAGTTGGAGAAGGAAATGACAAACCACTTCAGTATCTTTGCCAAGAAAACTCCCGATGTGGTCAGAAAGATTTGGACGTGACCAGAAAATGACTAAACAAGGCTTAAAGTGGTATATAAATATTATTGTTCTCATACTTCCCATTTATAGCCCCCAAATACACTCACACAGACTGCCTGTCCTCCCAGGTTGTGTTCCAGTCTTTCTCTAGTCACCATCAAAATGTACCTCACTCCCTCAGGGTCCTGCTAAATCGCTGGCAGCAAATAACCACTAGGACCAGGTGTTCATGGTGATAAGGTGTTAATGGATGCTAATAGCTTAATGTGTGACATTAAGCCCCCCCTCCGCCCTCTCCCCCCTTGTGTTTCTATAGTCCTTGAAGGTTTGCCAACACGGGGACTCCCAGAGATGCCCCGCTTCATTCCAGAAGAGTGATTCTAATTTTGGAAATACACAGTGGATTTGTAGGCAAGGGGAGGGGGTGTTGGAGATGAGGATGGGGTGGGAAGTCAAACCTCTCAGGGATGTGCCAGGCAGTGTGCTGTGACCGAACGAGCACCAGCTTGAGAATCAGAAGCCCAGGGGAAGGTGGGGTGGAGGGAGAGAAGGCCCAGATACATTTTTTGCTTGCTATGTAACCCAGAGCAAATCTCTCCCCTCTCTGAGCTTCAGGTGAAGATCCAAATCCCTGATCTTTGGGGTCCCTCCTAACTCTAAAGCTATGATCTATTTCTACTGCTTAGCTGTGTGGCCTCAATAAATCATTTCCTTTCTAAGTTTCTTTATATGAAGAATGAAAGGGGTCTAAGGTCCTTTTCTCCTCTAACATTCTATGATTCTGAGGGGTTCAAGTTGGGGGGAGATGTATGGCTACATGAGGGGAGGGATGAAGACAGATGCAAGAGAGATTGGGGAGGTAGAATAGGCAAGATTTGGCAATTGTTTGGGTCTGTACCAGATGAGCAAACAAGAGGGAAGAGTCAAGTAAGAGGATAAGAGATGGTAAGCATGGGTGAACTGGAAAAATGGTGGTACTCTCCATCAAAATTCACCAGCTGCATACTCTGTGCTAAGTGCTGGGGAAAGAAGTACCAAAAATGAAACAATTCCTATATCAAGGAATTTACATTCCACAGGCATACTTTGCAGATGTTGTGGGTTTGGTTCCAGACCACTGCGATAAAGTGAATATTGCCATACAGTGAGTCACAAGATTTTTTTTTGTTTCACACTGTACTGTAGTCTAGTAAGTGTGCAACAGTATGATGTCTAAGAAAACAATGTATATACCTTAATTAAAAATACTTTATTTCTAAAAAATAATGCTAAACATTATGTGCTCCTTTAA
>CM053581.1:420260035-420276162 GCA_028627135.1 Pseudochirops cupreus
GGGGGGGGGGGGAAAGGGAGGGGAGAAAATCTGAAACTCAAGTGATTGTGGAACAGAATCTTGTAAATTAAAAGTAAATGAGTAAATAAAAAAAAATTAAAAAAAAATAAAATTGCTAGCTATTATGGGTATTGCAACCTGAAACTTAGAGGTCTGGTGAGATTTTACCACTCAAATTATAGAGGCTCAATCCAAAAAGCATTTATTATGCACCTACTAAATACAAGGTGACAGAAAACATCTTTTCTGACTCTAAAACTTTTAGAGACTGACCTGAGGACACCGAGTGGTTAAGTGATTTGTCCACAGTCACATAGGCAGTACTTGAATGGAGGTCAAGGTCTCAGCCTCTGATAACCCCTACTTAACTTGGACAGGTAAGAGGACAATTTCACCTGCCTTCTTCTCAGGGAACAAAATTAATTTCTTTCCACTTTATTTGAAGGTTTTATAGGACCTGCCAGAACTTGTCTTTTGTTGATCTAGCTTATGAAAATGCAAGGTCAATTCCAAGCTAATATGAGATATCAGAAAAAAGGTGAAGTCTATATACAATGGGTGCTTATCCAATGTCTGTACTTTAAACAACAACCCAATAAACAACTCTAAGATTCCACTGGCATAGCCGACAAAAGATAAGAAAACTACCAATTCAGAGCATCAGCTGCCCTCCAGCTAAGTCTTTGAAAGTTTCTTTGGGAAGTAAGAATTTAAGTAACATGCTCAAGAGTTCACAACCAGTATCTATCAGAAACAGAATTTGAATTCACATCATCCTGTCTGGGATAGGTCTTGATCCATTTGCCTAGAAACCCAGGCAATTGAGGAATGGCTGAACAAATGATGGTAGAGGGATGAAATAGAATACTACTGTGCCATAAGAAATGAGGAAAGGAAGAGCAGCTGGGTGGTGCAGTGGATAGAATACTGACCCTGGAGACAGAAGGACATGAGTTCAAATCCAGCCTCAGACACTTGACACACTTACTAACTCTGTGACCTTGGTCAAGTCATTTAACCCCAATTGCCTTGCCTTCCCCCCCTCAAGAAAATAAAGAAATGATGAAAGGGACAGTTCCAAAGAAACCTGAGAAGAATGTATATTGTAACAACAACGTTGTTAATGCTTCTCAACTTCTCTTTCTTGACTATCTTTATTTTCTGAACAGGTAGGCTTATTTTTCTTTTGGAAATTTCCCTGATTCTTAGCGATGCATTGTTACCTGAGAGTAGGAGGAAGCCTAGACGTGCCATATGTTAGTATTTAATTCATAACATAGCCAATACTGTAGGGGCAGCTAGGTGGTGAAGTGGAGTCACTAAGACTCATCCTCCCAAGTTCAAATCCAGCCTCAGACACTTCCTAGCTGTGTGACCCTGGGTCAGTCATTTCACCCTGGTTGCCTCAGTTTCCCATTTGTAAAACAAGCTGGAGAAGGAAATGGCAAACCACTCCAGCATCTCTGCCAAGAAAACCCCAAGTCAGGGCTTGAAGAATCGGATACAACTGAACAACAACAGTCAGTATAGATTCCCTTTGAAATTACTTCTCTTTTTAATCAAATTTCAAATTTCATCAAAACGGGCATTTCTCCTTATCTCTCTAGGGTAATGTCGATTATTATGGTTGCTGTTGTTAATTACTGTCGTCATCACCCTCCTTATTACTGTTGTTTTTATGAAAAGCTAGGACATGAAAATTGGAACTGCTGGAAAAGGAAAGGAAGAAGCTTACGGTCCATTTTAGATAATGCTAATTATACAGACTCATGATCAAATTCAAATTTAGAACCATAGATCTGGAGCAGGATGGGACATCAAATCTCTCCAGTTTAGCTCTCTCATTTTATAAATGAGGGAGACCAAGGCTCAGAGAGGTTATGGGACTGTAGGAATATCATCTAGTTTGACCCCTTCATTTTAAGGATGGGGAAACTGAGGTCCAGAGAACTGAAATGATTTGGCCAAGGTCACATAGGTAAGAGGTAACAGAGACAGGATTGGAACCTAGATCCTCTGATCCCAGACGGAGTATAGCTTCCACTGGCCCAAGTTGCATTTAGGACTCATCTACCTAGAGGGCATTGGTAAAGGCGTGAGTATGAAGGAGATAGTCAAGGAAAAGCTTATCAAGGAAAAAGAGAAGAAGGCCAAAGAGAGAACTTTGGGAAACTTAGACTTTAGGGGGTTGGGAACAGGACAGGGAGCCAGTGAAGGAGAGAAAGGGGGGATACCTAATGGGTTAAGAAGAGACATGATGTCTCAGAAGCCAAAGAAGGAGAGAATATGCAGGAGGAGGGGGTGTTCAACAGTGTCAAAAGCTGCAGAGAGGTCAAGGAGGATGAGGCCTGGAAAAAAAACCAAAGGACATTGAATTTGGCAATTAGGAGGTCATTGGTAACCTTTGAGAGAGTAATTTCTGTAGCGCAATGGAGACAGAAACCAGATTGCATGGGGCTTAGAAGAGAGTGGGTGGTGAAGAAAGGGAAGCATTTTTTGTAGAAAGCTTTTCCGGGAAATTTAGCAGTGACAGGGAGGAGAGATGAGATCACAGTCGCCAGAGATAGAAGGGTTAAGAGACCTTTGGCCTATTGATTCTACTCAGGCTTACATACCATTGAGATCAAAGACAGAAAGTAAGTCCTTATATATAATAAAATATTTGTAACAACACTTTTTATTAGCAGAAAACCAGAAATAAAGTGGATGTCTGTTGACTGGGGAAGGGCTAAACCAATTGCAGCAATAGGATATTGTTGTACTGTAAGAAATAATATGAAGGATTCAGAGACTCATAAGAAGACTTGGATGAACTGATAAAGTGAAGAAATTAGAAGCAAGAGGACAATATACACAGAGATGAGAGTAGTGTGAACAAAAACAATATCAAAAGGCATCCCACGTCCAGTACACTATAATAACTAATATTGGTCCCAGAAGAGTGATTATGAAATCTTCCTCTTGGTAGGGAGATGAGAGGTTAATGGTATAAATGTTGCACACATTGACAGACAGGGAGGATATTTGTTAAGTTACTTTTCTTTGTTACTAGGGAGGCCTCTATAGAGATGTGAATACATAGATTTCAGGGAGTGGGGAAGAAGGGGAATAAGACATCAATATAATTTTTATTCAAAGGGTTGGAGAGACTTCACCTCATTTGTATGAAATGGGAAGGAGTTAGAATAGGGAAAAAGACTAAAGATCATAGGATACCAGAAGCAGAGAACCTCAAATATAAATCAACCCTCTCATTTTACAAATGAGGAAACAGAAAAATTTTAGCTGACTTGCTCAAAATTGAGAGAGAGAGACAGAGACAGAGACAGAGACAGAGAGAGGGAGGGAGGAAGGGAGAGAAAGAGAATATTATTTTAATCTAGAAAAGGTTCAAAAGGAACAGGACAAAGCAAGAAAGGATAAACTTAAGAGCAGAAGACGACCAGGACTTGGAATCAGGGAAACCTGAATTTAAATCCTGACTCAATTATTTGTTAACAGTGTGACTCCTAGCAATTCCATTAACTTCTCTGAGCCTCCATTTCTTAATCTGTAAAATGGGGACAGCAATAAATCTACTTTATAGGGTTGTTATGAGAATCAAATTTTAGATAGGTAGATAGATAGATAGATAGATAGATAGATAGATAGATAGACAGACAGTTATACACCCACCCCCCAATGCTTTTCCACCCTTAAAGTGCTATATAAATGTTAATAAAATAATTAATAACCTTAGGTTTGTATATGAATAATAGCTAGCATTTATATAGTATTCACAATGATGATAATCGCTGACATGTCTATAGCACTTAACTGTGCATCCGCCATTGTGCCAAACCATTTACAGTCATCTCATTTGATCCTCACAACCATCCTGGGAAGTAGGTACTATTATTATTATCCCTGTTTTATGGATGAGGAAACTGAGGCAAACAGAGGGACTTGTCCAGGGGTCATACAGCTAGAAAGGGTCTAAAGCTGGATTTAAACTCAGGTCTGGTACTTGATTCACTAAAACAAATTTTGTCTTATTTTTATCCTCACCACAACCCCATTATCCCCACTTGTAAAGATAAGGCAGACCCAATTTGGCGATTTGTCAAGAATTATACAGATAGACTGTCTGAGGCAAGATTTGAACTCAGATCTTCCTGATGCTAGATCTAACCTTCTACCCACTGCACAATCTAGTTGACTATATTTTGAGATGAAAGTCTAGCCCTCTCTTGTACAAATGTAGAAAGCGAGGACTAAGATTTCATCCCTTCCTTTCCATCTGCATTTTCCTCATCATCATAACAATGATATAGGGCTTTAAGATTTGAAAAAACACCGTCCAAATATTGGCTCAGTTTATTCTCACAACAATCTGGGAGATAAGTACTATTATCATCCGCATTTTACAGGAGAGGAAACTAAAGCAGACCCAAGTTAGATGACTGACTTAATGTTATATCGCTATTAATCAGAACAGGTGAGGAGATTTTCCTTTATTTTGAATATTTTCTGACATGATCAGGCTTTCATGAAAGAGCCAAAGGAAGCTTTAAGAAACCCTTTCTGTATCATAAAAGCCACCTCCCTGTTCTACTTGGAGTAAGCATGGAGAGTATACTTACAGTGTGCTAGGATTCTGGGAGAGGGCAGGAAAGGGCATAGGTGGCAGTAAAGAGTAAAAGAAAAACAATGTAAAGACACAATCCCTACTTTAGAAAAGTTTCTCAAATGAGAAAGTCTGAAAACTCATGCATAAGAAAGCAAGCTTGCATGAAATAATAAAGAGCAAAATGAGCAGAACCAAGAGAATGGTGTATATAGCAAGAGCAATATTGTCCAAAGAAAAGTTGTGAATAATGAAGTTATTCTGAGTATTATAAATACTCAAATCAGCCACAAAGGATATGAAGGAGGAGGCTATCTACCTCCAGAGAAAGAACTGGTGTATGGAGGTGTGTCTTGTATGGTGGTAGAGAGGTCAATGTCTAGAGACGTAGGTAGATAGACAGAGGTAAAACCGAGGGAGGGGTGTGTGTGTGTGTGTGTGTGTGTGTGTGTGTGTGTGTGTGTGTGTGTATTGAGAGGGAAATATATACACATATCTAGGTATACACATATCATCGATATAGATGGCTATAGAGAGTTAGAGTACATGGACATATCTATCCATGTCTGTGTGAAATGGTAGCCTTCCCTAGTGCAGGGTGGGAAGGGGAGAGGGAGATAGTTCAGAACTTAAAATGTAACAAAAAATAAAATTACATTTAAAAAAAGAAACCAAGACCCAAAGCAACCTGTCAGCAAGTGTCGATTAATGCCACAGCTGAAAGAGTTTTAAAATGTCTTCAAAGTAGGGATTGAATTGTTGGAAACTTTGGGTGGTTTTGGGGGGAGGGATCAAAATGTCACCCCCTGAGCTGGAGGAGTTCTTGTAGATTAAAATCATGCCAGTACCATCAGTCAGCAGGATAAGATTTGCATACCTAATTTTTCTGAAGAATAGACTTCCCAACATGACTTTTTCTTTAAAACCCATTTCACAGATTATTGAAAAACTAGATGGTTCAGTGATGAGGGACCTCCTGTAACACTTTTCACCTGTGTGACTCCGGACAAGCTATATCACCTCTTTGAGCCTCAGTTTCCTCATCTGCCTAATGAGTGGGTTGGACTAGATGGATTCCTCAGACCTTTCCAGCTCTAACTGTATGATTCTCGGATTTTTCTCCCTGGATTTCCCCAACTGAAGGGGCCATTGCCAGTTGACCTTGAACTCGGGAGGAGAGAGTGAGGCTGATGACTTTTCACAGCCCTGTCTCACTTAAATCCAATTCACTTGCAAGTCAAGACATCGCCCGAATGATGTCATTGGTCCTCTTTCTGAAGGAAGGAAGGACAACAACAATCCCAACCCAAGGAATCTGATGTTTGCTTTAATCTTTACTTGCTCTAACTTCCCAATTCATCAGTTGTCTCCTGAATAAAGTGGGATCGTTCTCTGTTGCAAGATTATATGTCTAGAACTGGAAGGGACTCCAGAGGCCATCCAGTCCAACCCCCTCATTTTACAGATGGGGAAACTGAGGCCCAGAAGAGTTAAATGGCTTGTTTAAGGTCATATAGATAGTTAAGTGGAAGAACAGGGATTTGAAGCCAAATCAAGTGCCTTTTTCCACTTTATCATACTTCACTACCCCCCACCCTGCTTATGAGTCAGCCACTTAAAAGTAACAACTAAATCATTAAAAGGTTGATCTCCCCAGGGATTAAGATGTCCATTTCTTCAAAGCACATTACACCTTTCAGGCCACAGATAGGTCATCTGCTAAACCATCTCCATGAACCAAATGACATCTTGGTGGCCTGGGGGCTCCTTTGCTTCCAAGATGAAGATTGCTTTGTTACTGATGAACTCAGACCCAGGACTTTTAAAAAGTTTTTTGTTCTACTCAGAAGAAAGGAGCTGTGTGAAATACTATTGTGATTTTCTGCTGGCAACTATTTCTCCCCATAGATACAGAGCCATTCATGTTCCCTTCCCCTTCTTACCCCCCCCCCCCCATGTATAAAACAGACAAGAAGGTGTCTTCTGTAGCAGATAGGATGTTGGGTTTGGACTCAGGAAGACTTGTATTAGCATCCTCCCACTCTGACATTAGTAGCTCTGTGACCCTGGGTAAGTCATAGGATCCCAGAAGGCACCTCGGATTCCATCGAGTTCAAGCCCCCCATTTTACAGAAAAGGAAACTAAGACCTCGAAAAGTTAAGTGATTTGGCCAAAGTCACACCAGTAAATAAGCAAAACAGGTGGTGTTTTATTCTAGATTCTCTGAGAGATCAGGAAGGGATAGAGGCATGATTGAAGAGGAAGAGAAACAAGTTAAAGACACAAAATGACATTTGATAAGTCAATACAAGAAGCAGGATGATTCCCTGGATAAACATGAAAATACTTAGAGTTGGAACAAGTCACTTCCTTCTCTGTGCCTCATTTTACTCAATTTACTCATCTGTGAAATGAGGGTGGTTGGACCACATGGCCTCTGAAACTCCTTCCTGCTCTAGAGCTAAGCAACCCCCATCACATTATAGAAGTTTCTATAGGACAGGAGTTAATTCATGGCTACCTTTCTGTCTCCAGCACTTAGAACATTGCGCACATGTCACAAATATTTGTTGAATCAAATGCAAAGAAAGTCAAGAAGACAATACCCGTGAAAGCACAGATTTCAGAGGACAAAGAAACTATAATTTAGTGGCAAACTGAGTTATTTCATCAAAATTGTATCTATACCCATATTTATAAGCTCTATCCAAAAGAGCAAAGGATCATGGATTTGGACCTGAAAAATCTCCCAGGCTACCTAATCCAAACCTTTCATTTTAAAGATGAGGTGAAATGGCTTGCACTAGGTCACCCAACTTCTAAAAGAATCATAAATCTAGACCTGGAAGGAGCCTCAGAGTTCATTTAGTTTCAGTCCTTTATTAACAGAAGAGACTGTTGTCTAGGGGATTTAAAGGACTCTCCCAAGGTCACACGGTTAACAAGTACCTGAAGTAGGATTTTAAACCAGGAAATGTGTCTCATTTTATTATTTTCACTGTACCAGGATAATGTACACAGAAGGAACTCTAGGCCATTTGCAGATGTCTAGGAGTATTTTGGTCAGACCAGTCCTATGAAGCCCCTCTCTCCTAGAAACAGCTCACAAAACAATGGTAGGGGCTGGAGAGGCCAGGGGCCAAGGAGGAAGATCCTATCTTGAAGCTGCCCCTGAGTAAGCCTGCCTTCTCCCAAGATGGACCCGAGCAGTGAGGAGAGGAGACTTGCCTCCCTCCTCCCCCAGCATGTCAGAGGGTGGGGGTACAATTCGCCTTGGCAGTTTTTATTTTCAGTGAGCTTGACAGGCTGGGAGAGGAAGGCGTTAATGTTTTCTGACAGGCGACCCCTAATTGTGCACGCTTTTCTTCTCGGCCATTTCTGTGAAATTCTGACTTAGGCAAGGAGCATTACAAAGTAGTGGGGGCATTGAAATGTAGCTTATTCATGAAGACTTCAACTGGTTTTGTCTTTTAACTAACCTTTGAGTCTGATCAGAAGTCTAGCCTGGCTCCTTTTCTCAAAAGGCTCTGCTGGCAACTCTGCTAACAGGCTAACTGTTTTTTCCTCCTGTTAAAAGATAACTGGGTTTCAAGTCGCATAGGGGAAATTAAGAGGGAGGGGGGCTCACTGGCATAGGACTGATGAGTTCAGCTCTGCCTCCGGCCATTGGCATGGAGTGAGGGGTAGCATTCTGAAAATCGATGTGGGGGGAAGAATAGCAAACACGCAAAACCGGAGCCACCCTGCAAATTCAAGGCATGCAAACGACCCCCTCCCTTTCCCTCAGTTTGCCTTTTGTAGGAGAAGGAGGTTTTGGAGCCCTTTGTATTGAAACACACTGAAAAAAAGATGCCCTTCATTCAAACCTCCCACCCCACACCCCCACATGCACACACTTCCCCTTTTCCAAAGGACTCCGTGACGAGTTGCGATCTAACGGGGCTATATTTGGGGCTTATTGTAGTAATAGTAGAGAGAGGACAGGAAAAGGGAAAGGGGGAAGGTGCAGAGAGGAGGTAGAAGAAGGGAAGAAAAGAGAGAGATACGGGAGAAAGAAGAGGAAGGAGAGGGAGTGAAATGAAGAGAAGCGGGAGGGAGAACGGAGAAAGAAATAGGGAGGAAAGAGGGAAAAGGTTTAGAAGGAGATGGAGTGGAAGGGAGTGGGAATGTAAAAAGCAAAGGGTACCAAATGTGCTAAAATTGTAATTCAGAAATACATTGCTAAAGGCAGTGCAGCTCTCAGTAGTTTGGGTTTGGATCACTCTGCCAAGAGCGAGCTTTGAGCTTTTGGGCTCGAGTCAGTGTTACCTAAAGGATTCTGCTTTTGGCAGGTGGTAGCCTTTTGTCCTCATCAAACTGTCTGTCTGTCTGTCTGTCTCTGTCTCTCCTTTTCTTCCCCCCACCCCCTTCCTTCTCTCTCCCCTCCCTCTCTTCTCTGTCTGTCTCTATCTCTCTCTGCACTTCACCGAGAGTGATTCATTCACGGAGCAATGCTTGGACTCTTCCCCCAAGTTCCTGCTGCCTCCTCACATAAGCGGGCCCAGAGCCTCCTCAAAAGGAGCTTTGTGCGGTGCCGGGTGCCTGGGTGTGCGCTTTATTCGGACTCTTGTTTCAGTTGGTGATCTCACATTTTGCCTTCTGAGAGGGAGCGCCTACTTCTCGAGTATATTCATTCATTTCTGTGCTTTTCTCTGTTCTCTCACCAACTGTCTCCCTGTGCCGACAGTTCTCCTCTCCCTCACTATCTCTCTCTTCTCCAACCCCCACCTCTCTCCCAATTTCTTTATCTTCCCGTCCCTCCCTCTCATTTTCTCCTTTATCTCTCCTTAGATCTCTCTCTTTTTTCCTCTCCCATCTCTCTTCCCTCTTCTCTCCACACATTTTCCTTCTGATCTCTGTCCTCATGTTTGATCCTCTTTTTCTTCCCATCACCCCTCTTTCTCTTCCCTCTCTCCCTCTAGCCTCTTTTTCTCCTCCTAACTTACTTTCCCCCGTCTTTCTTTTTCTCTTCTTTCTTTTCTTCCTTTTCCTTCATCTGACCACATCTTTCCCCTCTCTTTTCCTTTTCCTACTTCGCCTCTCTCTCTTTTTCTCTCTCTCTCCCCTTTTATCTCTCCCTCTCTCCTATTGCTCTCTTCCTTCTCAACCTCTCTCTCCTCCTTTTTTCTCACTCCCTTTCCTCCCATTCTGACTCTCTTTCTCTCCTTTTACCCCTCACTCCCTCTCCTCCTTCCTCCAACTCTCTCTCCATTTTCTCCCGCCCCCCCCCCCCCTCCAGGGCCTCGGTCTCTCCTCGTTCTCCCTCGGAGTCAGGTAACCCCGGCTCTTGCCCTGGCCCAGTTAGCTCACCGAGGAGCCTGGGCGCACGCAGCTGACAGTGGACGCATGCCTCCAGCCAATCAGAGCTGGGGACCAGCTGGGATAGTATATAGTTTGAATAAATCATTAAGCTTGACACGCGCTCGGGTCCCTGGGCTCTGCAATACAACTTGCTTCCTGCCCTTAACCTACAAAAAACCCTTTTGTAGCAATCTGATCTTGCTACAAAAGAAGGAATATTACTCCAACCTGCAGCGGGGCCAAGCCCTTTGTGTGTGTACTTTAAAACGAATATTAAAACAAGAATCCAACCCACTCCTCCCGCCCTCGTTCGGGTCTACCATGTGATTTCTTGGCCCCTCACCTTCGTTCATATTCCGAGCTCTCTGAGTGAGCTCTAATAAACCCCGTGAGCCCCCTTTTCCTAGGAGAGAGAGAAGGATGTTCTGTGAAGCGACGAAAATTGGATGGTTAGCTGTTTCTGGAGAGCAATGGACCTCGCTTTAAAGATAGGGGGAGTTGAAAAGAAAACAAAATAAAACATTGATGGCAGGGAAAAAAACACCCAAGGATAGGAGGCTGGCAGCCCAAATGATGCCCTTCTCTTTAGCAGCATCATATTTCACCTGCAGTGCTGGACTTGGGGTCAGGAAAGCCAGGGTTCAAATCCTGAGAATATAAGCCTTTTTTCCCTTCTCTTTTGCCTTTGTTGATTCCAGCACCTGACAGTGATCCAGACCTGCGAAATCTTATTGACTGAATGATTACTATCTGTGTGACTTTGGGTATATGTATGATAGACTTACCTCTCAAAAACTTTGTTTCCTTATGCTGAAAATGGGGATCTTAATACCTGTGCTAAATGCCATAGACTTAGGAGGTTCAGACGAGTTTATGTATACAGAGCAGCTTTGCATTATGTAAATGTCAGGTATTATTATTTGGTGAATGCTTTCTTTTTTAAGGGGCTTGATTGGATCTTGGTAATGCTTGATGATGGTCATCATTAATTCCCACAGACCCCTTTTCCTGAGGCCTACACCCCCCAGATATAGACAAGACTTTCCATTGGGAAAGATTAGGCCTTAGACCAGTGGTTCTCAACCTTCCTAATTACTCCACCCTTTAAATCTCTATGTGGGTGTATCTGGGCGTATCTGCATGTGGGCAGACCTGCCGGAGATGGATAGAGGACCAGTGTCTTGGTTCCTAAGACTATCGGAAATATGTGTTTTCCCATGGTCTTAGGTGACCCCTGGGAAAAGGTCATGCAACCCCAAAGGGGTCGCGACCCACAGGTTGAGAACTGCTGCCTTAGACAGTAACTAGAATGTATCTCTTAGTAAAGCTTATCTTGATCTCAGTTCATTTTCTAAGAGTTCCTTTGCCTAGGACAGGTGGAAACATCTGATTTTGGAGTCCAGAGACCTGATTTTGAGCCCCAGCTCCTGCATTAGTTAAGTGGCTAGATCAGTCACTTACTCTTTCCGAATGTCAGTATCTAGGAGATCAATCAGAGATCTAGGAGGATATTCGAGGTCTTCTAGCTCAACTCCTTCACTTTACAGAAAAGGAAACTGAGGCATAAGTAGGTTAATTGACTTATCTAACATCACAAAAGTATAAGAGGTAGGGTTTGAACATAGGTCCTATGATTTTAGTTCCAGGGTCCTTTAGCTACCTTGTCAAATGTACAACTCACTACTTACTCCGTTAGGATTGCTGTGAGGATGAGACATTGCAAACTTTGTAAGTGTTGGGATGGGGGAGTATTAAATTGTTGACAACCCGTACATCTCAAAACATCCCTAAAGTTGGTTCCTAAGGTTGGTTCTGGGGTATATGCCAGTCTACCCACAAAGATCAAAGATCAGCCTAAGAAATTCAATGAGAGAGGAAACCTCTTTCTTTCTTGAGCTTGAGTTTGAGGCAGATTATCAGAAATTGTGCTTGCCCCAAGGACAGTTTGCACCCTTTATCCACTGGTTTTCTAACTCTGTGCTGCAGGACTGCTAATTCATTTCTTCTATGGTGGGCCCCTATCCCATTCTTTGGGTTGAACTTGAGACAGCTCCCCCTGCCCAACCCAAGAGTGTGGCCAAAGGAAACAGACATGTGGCTTTAATGTCATTCTCTGCCCCCCCCCCCCCCACCTCTGTCTTGGTCTCTGATGTTGGATTCCCTGGATGAGACAGTAGTTTTTTTTTTTTAATTTCTCCCTCCCTCTCCCCCCCCATTTCCCTTTCATTGGAGCATTTAAGCTCCATCTTGATCATTAGTAGGCAACCCTCTCAGAACGGAAATAAAAAGAATGTTTTCAAGTTGTAATTTTATATTGGTTAATCAACCAGTTTATAAGTCATAACCCCCAACCCAACATACATACACCATCCCTTCCAAAAGAAAATGGGAGTGGTGAGAGAATGCACTGGTCCCAGTGTCTATGTTTTGCATCTCTCTGCTAGCCCAATGCAGCTTTAAAAAGTCCTCGGGCACCCAATAGAAGCCTCTGATTTATGGGGTTTACTAATGCTGGCTGAATACTGCTTGTCAGGGAGCCATGAATGTCTCTCCCTCCTGATACAAGAAAAGGCTTTGTGTTGCTAAGTGATTAGAGCAGATGTAATGAGATTTACCCCAATCCTGGTTTGCCCTTTCCTATCTTTAGCAAAATTGTGTGTGTGTGTGTTTGTGTGTTTTTGTGAATTTCCCGAGTTTGCCTTACACATTGTGACCAACCACGGCGTAACTTTCCCTGGACTTTAATGAGTGCTGAATATTTACCATTCAGAAGTGAGCAAAAGAACACCTGTCTACACAAGGAAGAAAAAATTCCCCTTTGTATGCAGTGAAACACTATCCTAATGTTATATTCATAGCCATAAATTACTAGCTACACTTTCTTTTGCATACCTTATCTGTAAACTTGCGAAGGAGTTCCGGGAGGGGGGCTTGGAGAGAAAGAGGGAATGAAAGAAGAGGTGAGAGGAGAAAAAAGGAGAGGGAAGAGAGGAGGGGAAAGGAGAGAAAGGGAAAGGAGAGGAGGGAAAAGAAGGACAGGGCAGAAGGGTGGGTAGAGGACAAGAGAGGGAGAGAAAAGAGGAGAGGAGATTCATTTCCCCCAAACGAAAGGATGAACAGGAAGAAAACATTATAGCATCGTTATTTTCATCAATAATCTTGAAACTGGCCCAGGGCTTTCACAGGTTATGGTTATTTATGAAGACGGGGAATTGTCTGATTCCCCCTCCCCCCCCCCCATTTTAATCACGTTGATCGTTTGTTTCTGAAAGGCCTGAGTGCATCCTAAAGAAGAGCACTTCTGCAGAATGCCAAGAAACTTCGGAGTGCTCATTGCCTGGAGGCCTAAAATATCTCTGTATATCTATGTGTGGAGCATTATTGGTGCGAATCAACGATAGAGCTGGATGCACAAACACAGGCAAGATTTTTTTTTTCCATTTTAACTCGGTAAGACACGCTGGCTCTGCGCTCTTTGTTGGGTTTGTAAGATGCATTTTGCGTTCTCCTTTCCGCTTGGCTTCATGCACGCAAACTGAATTTGCAAGTAATACAGAAGGCAAGCAAGTAGCCAGGCGAAAACAGGCTAGGATTCCGGTCACGTCCCTGCTAACTGACAACAAGCAGACTAGCCAAAAAGAAGAAAAGAAAGAAAGAAAGAAAGAGAGAAAGAGAGAGAGAGAAAGAGAGAAAGAGAGAAAGAGAGAGAGAGAAAGAGAGAGAGAGAAAGAGAAAGAGAGAAAGAGAAAGAAAAGGAAAGAGATGAGAGGAAAAAGAAAGCAAGCAAGAAATAAAATCCACAACCAATTTCTTTTTGAAACTTGGTAATTGGGTATTTTTGCACGCGGATCACGCTATTTGGCCAGAACTATAGGCTTAGCTACATCAGTGTTTCTACTTTGCCTCACATTACTTCGCTTCTGGCTTATTTATTTAATTTCAATTCCTTGGACGCCCCCCCCCCTTTTCCATCTCACCTCCCCCCTTTTTTTTTCCAGGAATTCACTGAACTGAAGCAAATCTATCTGTGGTTTAACGTCATTGTGCAAAGGCTAGAGCAGAGAAAGTGTTTGGTATGGGGAGGGGGGAACCACACCCCAAACAAGAAAGCTTGTTTTTGCCATGGATTCCCCTCTCCTCTCCTTAGCCTTTCTCCCTAAATTTCATAGATCGCTTCACTGGAGACACAATGAGAAGTTTGAAGCACAGCAGAGGGATGAAAAGTATGGGATGGAGCGCCCTCTTTTCCAAGTGTATTCTTTTGGGAGAATTATTTAAGGTGCAGCGATTTCACTCAAGGACAATGAAGCTATTAATCATCCCTTATTCTCCTGGTGTGTGTGTGTGTGTCCACACGAGAGAGGGCTTGCAGAATGGAAGGGCAAAAACACAACTGTTACCTATATGTCGTTTGCCCTTCCATTCATCATAGAGACAATATAGTGGCCCAGGTTTCACATTACATTTCTCTTTCTCATCTCTGCCACTGAACACGTTTTGTACCATTTCTATCCTCTACCTTATCCACCCCAGCCCCTTCCCTTCCCTTCCCTTTGCTTCAGCCCATAGGCATGGCGATGTCCTAACAACTTTGAGAAGCATAGGATCATTTTCTTTAAAAAACAAAAAAAGAAAACAAAAGTTTTATTACGAAACTAGTTTGTATAAAACACGGTTATACAGGAACTTTGTAAGTTTGTAATAAAACAGTAAGAAAAATAGGCAGTGGTTTTAAGTTCTCCCAAAACAAGGCAGCAAGAGGAAAACCAATGGCTACCATTTTTTTTTTTTTGCGTTTGGACAATAGCTGCATAAACTTCGTCCCCTCCTCCAACAGGGTTTGACATTATTAATACATTAACAAAGTTTCTATAAAGTAAGACACATTGGTGCTAAAGTACATCCGGCAGTCTCTCCACCCCACCTGTAAGGAGGGTCCTTTACACAACCATATACAAAAGATGGCAGTTGTGGTAGTGACTACTTATCTAGAGCAGGCAGAGGTAAGAAGCATCACATATTAAGTAAGGTATCAAGATATACACATTTTAAAACATTTGTACAAAACTTCTATAAATCTCTTTTCTCTCTCTCTCTTATATACAAAAATATCTTAATATATCCCCAAACTGGTTAGGATAGATACAAATAGATTTTCTCATAATAAAAAAAAATTCACAAAAGATTGGAAGCATTTTAAGATGAATACGGTAAAAAGATGTCAAGGAAAGGGGGGGGAGGTCTGAGTCAGGAGGGGGAAGGGAGAACTAGGAGAGAGTGATTTCAAAGGACTCTTTGAATACAGCATAGTTTCATTGCAGACAAATTGATGGGGGAAGTAAATGTAGGTCCATAGCGAGTCAAGGAGGAAAGGACCGCCACCCATTCCTGAAGGATTAAGAAGTGTACTTTGGGTGATGGATTTGGAGTTCGAGGTCTGGAAAGGGGGTGCACCTGGGGGGGAGGGGATACTTTAGGCCTATATGTTAGCGTTCATATGTATACGATAAACATGTGCTATCCCCCTTCTGACTCCATTACCACTGAGAAGCTCATAGGCTTCTCTGTACACACACCCCGCCCCCCCACAACACAGGCCCATATATCAATGTCCATTCTCCTCTTCAGGAACCGCGGTGCAAAGATTCTAGCGCAGTCCTGAGCCGTACTTCAAGGCCTCTTCGGGAGATGGAGATAAGCAACTGCAGGCTTGGCGCTGTTTTTGTTTGTTTGTGTGTTGTTTGGGGGAGGGGGAGCTGATTTCGTCTTCTTCCCAGTGTCGCTGGCGGAGAAAATAAAATGCTAAAGAGGCAGGTTCTCTCGGGTCACCCTGTAACATGACAACAAGAGGAGAGGTCAGTGTGGAGCCTTGGCCGATGAGCCCCAGTAGGGGGCCTGGCGGTGGGGGAGGTAGGGGGAACAGAGGCAGATGGATGCACCGAGGGCCTTGACAGCTTCTGCTCTTCTTCAAGCACTCCCCAGTTTTTCCTTCACTAAGCCCAGCTAAGCACAGGCAGGCAGGCTGCAAGCCACCCTTTCCAGCCCACGCCCTCTCCACTCCTACTCCTTTGCCTCACACTGGGTCCCTCCACCCCTCATCTAAAACACAAATGGCCCAGCTAGCTAGAACTTTTCTGAACACAAACACACACACACACACACACACACACACACACACAC
>CM053581.1:420276662-420295029 GCA_028627135.1 Pseudochirops cupreus
CCCCCGCCCCCGCCCTCCACCTCCCTGCACACATACAAGCCGAGGTGGTGGATGTCGAAGGGATGGAAATTAGAAGACACCCCCCTCCCCAACACACACACACACACACACACACACACACACACACACACACACACACACACACACACCTTACCTGCTCCAAAAGTTTGCTATCCCTCGGGTCTGGGCTGTAGAAGGCGTTCAGAACCAGTTTGTAAAGTCCAGAAGTTCTTGTTCCTCTGGACTGAGTGGGTCGTAGGAACCCTCGTCGGACGAGTAGGAAGAGACCGGAGAGCCGGCCATTGAGTTCAAGTCGTTGGAGTAGTTGGGGGAGATGGTGGGCGACAGGACGCCCGCCTGGAAGGCAGCGCTCACGGCGTCGTGCTCGTCCAGCAGCTGCTGCAGGGCGCGGATGTACTCGACCGCCGAGCGCAGAGTTTCCACCTTGCTCATCTTCTTGTTGGCCGCACCGTTTGGGACGTGCTCTCGCAGCGTGGCGAAGCCCAGGTTGACCAGCTTGACGCGGTTGCGCTCGCGCTCGTTGCGCCGGGCTACGGCTGCCGGCTGCTGCTGAGGCAGGCTGTAGCCGAAGCCGCTGAAGTTGAGACGCCGCTTGCAGCGCATCAGCTCGGGTGACGAGGAGCGCGGCCGTTTCACTTGCTTTGTCGCTGACTTGTGACCACCCCCCGAGGCTTGGCCGTCGGCCGGGCTCAGCTGCTGCGGCTGTTGCGGCTGCGGCGCCTGCTGCTGCTGCGCGCTCTGGGCGGCCGCCGCCGCCGCTGCCGCCGCCGCCGCCGCCGCCGCCGCGAAGAAGCAGGCGGCGGGCTGCAAGAATGGCTGGGGAGGCTGGGGCTGAGGTGGCTGCGGCTGGGCCGGCTGCTGCTGCGGCTGCGGCTGTGGCGGCGGAGGCGGAGGCGGAGGAGGAGGAGGCTGCTGGCTGACCCCGGCGCTTTCCATCTTGGAGGGGCTCTCCATGGGCCGCCAGGAGATGAGGAAGTCGGGAGACCGAGGGATGGAGAGGTGGGGGTGTATGGGGAGGAAGGGGCAGAGGGAAAGCGGAGACGTTGGGAGCAAAGAAAGAGAGGGAAGGGACAGAAAAGAAGGTGTCCGGAGTGAAGAAAAAAAAGAAAGAAAGAAAAAGAAAAAAAGAGAGGGAGACGCCTGAGGATGGGGGAATGGAAGGTGGCAATGTCTTTCCTCCGCCTCCCACCGCTCCTCCTCCTCCTTCTCCCTCCCCTCCTCCCTTTGCGGGTTGGCTTCGGGAGCCTCGCGTGGCGCTCGCGTGTGAGGCTGCCGCTAGCTGCTCCTTCTTGCAAAAAAAAAAAAAAAAAAGGCAAGCGAGTGAGGAGCCTGTCCGCTCTGCCTGCTCTCTCTCCTTGCTTTTCCTTGTCTATCCTCTTCTCCCCCCTCTCTCCTCCCGAGAGCTTCACTCTCTTGCTAGGTCTCTGTCTCTGTTTCTTGCAGCCGTGCTCTGGCCCCCTTTTTATTTCTCTCTTTTATTTTTCCTCGCTCTCCCTCCCCTGGCGCCTTCCACGTTCCCTGGCTTGAAGTGAGTGCTCACGGTCCGCAGTGCGGCCGCCTTTTCAATGGGACACACAGCCCCACGCGCTCTCCCTGGCCCCGCCTCGCCCCCCAGTCCCGCTGCTTGCAACAGCAGCAGCAGCTCCGGCCCCCACTCCACCTCCTTCTCCTTTCCTCCTCCCACCCACTCCCCAAACTCCTCTTCCCTTTTCCCCTTCCTGGCCCCCCTCCCCGCCCGGGCCCTCGCGCCGCGCGATCCCTTGCAAACTCTCCATTCACCAGGTTTGTTGTTGCAGTGCGTGCGCCTGGCGCGTGCCGCGCAGAGCGCTGAATAAACAGCTGGGGGAGCTGGGGCTGGGCAGGAGTCGGGGTGGCTGCTTGCAAGATGGGGGGGGGGAGACCTGGAAAGAGGAGGAGCAGGGCTACTACGGGAGTTGTAGAACTGGGGTCCCTGGATTTGGGAAAGGATTATTTTGGGAGATTTAGAGGAAAGACATCGCAGGCACCATCCCAAGCAGACGTGGAGTAAAGAACCAAAGTTAGGGAAAATGTTTTGTTTGGGGGGAGGCAGAGGAGTTTAGTGCACTCTCCCAGGGCCACTGCCTTTCTCTTCTTCTCGTGGGTATTTTCTGCAGCGATTTCCGTGCTGTGGGAGACAGGAGTGGGTGTATATAGTAGTAGTGGGTTTAGGTGAATTGCTCTGTAGTCCGGCCTGAAAGAGAAGTGTGCGTGGAAAAGGGATTTGGAGGTGCACGGAAAAAATGGGGCAGGTATCGTCTAGGAGGTGCTGGGCGGGGGTTGGGGTGCGCCAAGCCTTTTGGGAGAATAGGTGCGGGCAGAAAGCACAGGCGAAAGACCTCTTCAGAGACTGTCGCAGCATCTGGGGCACGAGAATCTCAGAGCTTTTGGGTGGGCTAGATGGGGTGAGGAGAGAACAGGAAGAAAGAAAAATGTGGAGTCGTGAAGAAGGACCCTGAGGTCCATATTCTGGGACCGGGAAGGTTTCTTTTCCTCTCGAAAAGGGGTGGGGATTCCCTGGAGACGGAGAGGAGTTAGGGAAGTATCTCATCCCAGGCTTGGCGCAGCAGGCAGGGAATTCAGCCGAGAACGCTCCCGGAATCCCCAGTGTACGCCCCTTCTTTTGAGATATATATGACAGGAGACTGGAAACAGTCTACTTGTCACTAAGTGATTCCAACACCCAGCAGTTTCGAAGGAGCTCCCCTCCAGTCCCCATGAGTTTTCTCTCTTCCCCCTTTCCCCAGAGTCTTCCTGCTCGTGCATGTTGCGCAGAGGCAGGGATGAGAGACTGGAACCCTGAACCCGGGCTGAAACATCTTCCCCCGGCTTTCTTTTGGGAAGGAGGGGGATACAGTATGAGGTTGGAGAAGGCAAAATGACAAGGACTTTGTGGCCCTGCCTACTCAGTGAAGATGGAATTGGAGCGCTGAGCACCAGTCAGGCTAATTCAGTCAGCACAGCCATTCGTTGGGACGCAGCTCGAGGAATTAGCCAAATAATTGCCCCAAGCGCATTTTTCCAGACTACTTGGCTTCCTCCCATATGAGCTACTAACCTGGGCACAGCAAATTTTCCCAAAGGCAGAAATTTTCTCTCGCAGGGCAAATAAGGTAGGGAAAGAATTAGCTTCAGGTTGTGCTTTCTGTAAGAGAAATGTGGAAGGGCTGTCTTTAAGGGGTCTTTACGTTTCCTACTGGGATTAAGGTTTGTAAATGGCACCCTTCCATCCTGATCGCCTGATACAACACGCTAGTTAAAATAATGCCATACCGGCTCTCCCTGACTAGCCTCCATTTAATTCCCAGAGGCCCAGAATGGAGTATACTTAAAAAAAAAATTAGGACCCACCGGACCACATCCTTATCTTATCCTGGGGTGAAATAAAAAGAGGATTGGTTTCAGAATCAGAAGACTTGGGTTCGAACCCTCCCCTCCCTCCCCAGCACCTTATTTACCTGCTTTCATAACCTTGGACAAATCATTTCGTCTTTATAAGCCTGTTTTCCCATCTATAATTAAAGGAGGGCTGACTAGGTGACCAGTGAAATCCCTTGCAGCTATAAAATTCTTGGCCCTTCCACAGTATCTCTGTCCCCTGACCAGAAGCAAACTCGCTGCAATTGCCAAGGACAGTCAATAGCAGTTCATAGACAGCGATCAGCCAGCTATTTCTATGAGATCATTAGACAAATATTATCTCAGTTAAAGATCACACCGCATCCCACTCAAGTAAGATAAAAGTTTTTTTTTTTAATACGAACTTTCAAAAAAAAAATGCAGAAACAAAAACTAGCTGACCTCCTATCTCCTGGCTTGACTTTCTTCAAGTCCCAGCAAAATTCTTGACTCCAAGAAGCTTTTAAGGCCAGTGTCTCCCCTTAAAGGTAATGACTAATTTATTCTCTTTATATGTTTTTTGTACATAAGTGTTCATTTGTTGTCTTCCCCATTAAACTGTGTGCTCCTTGAGGGCACAGCAGGAACTTTCCCCCCATTCTTTATATCCCCAGGGTTCAAAGGCATATTGCTTGGAATTCAGCAGGTACTTAAAAAATACTCATCGTCTTGCCTTGTTGGCTACAGTTGCCGAATGAGGAGTACTTTGGAATGGAAGCTGGTCCAAGAAATGACTGATAATGGAAGGAACCTGATAAGGTTAGAGGGAGGTAGAGATTTCCTGGTACTCAAAACAATGTGCTGATGATAATTGATGATGAAGATGATATAATTGGCTCTGGTCTATTTCTCAGTTTGTCCAGGGTCGCACAGCCATTGTGCCCCAGGTAGGCCTCTAACCTGTGACTCCTAGGTAGACTAGCTCTCTGCATCAAAAGGCAGCCATCCTTCAGTAACCCATTCTCCTCTGTCCCCACCAATTCTCTACCCCTTTAAGTTGCTCAATGGCTGCCAATCTACTTTGGTGAAGGGTGTTTCCTCTTAGGGAGTTCCCTAAACCAAGGAAATCACAGTTGGCCACAAGTTAAGAGTGGTGATGTCCCTTCCTTTTCCTTTCATAGGTAGATTCAGGCCTCAGGAAGCCAGCCAAGCATACTTGGCATGGAGCATCAGACCCTGTTCGACTATTTCTTCAAAGTCCAATAAAGGAAGTCCAGGCTCATTCTAGTAAAGTCTAGTCGTCAGAACACTTCCTTCTCTCCTGCACAGTCTGAGGCAAAAAGACATTTCGTACACGTGCACACACAAAATTTACACTGGGAGCCAGGAGCCTCCAGGGATGGATCACTGAAGACAAGTAAATTGTTAGAAGGATGTAGCCTCGAAAGAGGCTGTTTTCTGTTTTATTCCAAGAATCTCCCCTCCCCCCTTTTAATGTCCAAGACAGCCCAGAGCAAACACAGGCTGTCATGTCTCACCCTGCCTTCTAGACCTTTGAAAGAGAGTCAGACAGGTGAGGTACCCTGCTCATCACCAGAAAAGCTCCCCATGCTTTTCTGAGGCAGCCAGGAGTCACATAGACACGCGCCTGGCCTCCAGCCAATTCAAAAGGTTAAATCCACTGCCGGTATTCCAAAGACCTCTTTTTCTGGGAAGGTTCTAGGTGCCCTGTTGTTCCTGTTTTCCAGGGATTTCAAAACCAATTAGACTCTGTAGGCTTAGTGATCGCTATTAACCTCAATAAATACACCCAACCTTGCAGAGGCATTGGGGTAACTCTCTGGTCCCTGTAGGAAAGACCCTTCTTAGTTCCTTAATACTTATGTAATGTATATGGACTGTGTGTGTATGTGTGTGTGTATGCATGTACACATCTCTTTAAGGTTTGCAAAGCACTTCCCATCTGTAATTTTATTTGAGGTTTACAACTTTGTAAGACAGGACTTGGAATCAGGAAGAGCCAGGTAAGAATTCTGTCTCAGAAGATGCTGGACAAAAAAATCTGATATCTCAGAACCTCAGTTACCTCATCTGTAAAAATAAGGATAACACTAGTACTTACCTCACAAGGTCATTGAGGGGATAAAATGAGAAATTATGGGTAAAGGTATAGGGACTAGACCTGTGGTTTCTTTGATACAGGGACCTCTTGGGTGAAGAAACTCCAAGCAATGCAACTTTGCAACTTGTAATAATTTGAGAGAGTTGGGGCATTGAGGAGCAGTGTGGCCTCATGGATAGAGGAGCTAGCCACGGAAGGGAAAAAAAACAACAATAAATAAACCAGGGCTCAGGTCCCACATCAGTCACTTGCTGGGTGCCTGATCACAACCTTGCTTTTCTTATCAGGACACTGAGTTACAACAACAATAGCTAAGCTTTGTAATGTGTTTACTATATGCCAGGCATTTTTCTAAATGCTTTGTAATTATTATCTCATTTGACTATCACAGCAGCTCTAGGAAGGTATTATTATTACCCCCATTTTATGGATAAAATTGAGACAAACAGAGGTTAAGTGACTTCTCCAGAATCAACCACAGCTAGTAATTGTTTGAGGTCAGATTTGAACTAAAGTCTTCAGACTTTAGTTCCATTAATCAGGATCATACAGACTGTAGGTCATAAGTGGGTCTTGAATCGAAGTCTCCAGGATTTCAAGATTGGCTTTCTATCCACTGTATCTCGCACTAACACAATTAGTCAATACTTCTAGAGTTACTCAGTCTAACCTGTTTAAGCTTTTACAGTCTTGAAAACTATGGGTACCCAGATTTTCATCAAAATAATTCTGCTTTTTCTAATTCCGTCTCTCCTCCTGATCAGTCAGCTGGAAACTGGAGCTCAGGGGCTAGGCTGAAGACCTCTGAAGATCCTTTCAGATCTTTTGATTCCTTTTAGTATGCATGGCAAAAAGGTGTGTGTTCTGAAAGAGCCAGCTCTGGGCAAAATGAGATAAACCCGAGCTTGGTCTCCAACTCCCTGACACATTTGTAGCTACCTTGATATCTACTTAAAAGTATTCAGAGTCTATTGGACATTCCCCATCATCTTTTAATGGCCAGTCCTGGTTTTGCCACCCAGCTGTGTGCTTTACAAATATGATCTCATTTGATTCTCACAACAACCTTGGGAAGGAGATGTTATTAGTGTCATTCCCATTTTACAGTTGAGGAAACTGAGGCCATCAGAGATTAAGTGACTTACTCAGGGTCATACAGCTAGTAAGTATCTGAGGTTGGATTTGTACTCAGGCTTTCCTGACTTTCAACCTAACAGCTCTAACCATTGCACCACATAATTTGGGAGAGAGCTCACAGAAGAAAGTCATGTATTTTAAATTTTTAAAAATATACTTAAGTTTTTACTGTGTGCTAAGCACTTTTCAAAGTGTGATAGACTGCATATCCATAATTTTCACTGTTTTTAAGTGATATAGAAAAGAACAGGAAGAGACACAAACCTGGGGGCTGTGAGAAAGATAGAGAAAAGCAAACTTTTGCTTTTATATAAAGCAACCTGTGTCTATATAACATAGAAGGATTGTGCTTTGTTTGCAGAGCAGAGATTATAATGTTAAAGATGAAAATAGTACTTAAAATTCAATTAGGCCAAGTTCCTCATTTTCCAGAAGAGGAACACAAACTTGTACAGGTTAAATGACTTGTCCAAGGTTACCTAGCTAGTAAACTAGTGAATGAAGATTAAAACACAAGTTCTTTTACTCTAAATCTAGCATTACTTCCACTCCCACTATAGTAATGGTAACAGCAGTGGCTGGAATGGAAATTTGGAATCCATTAGAAGCCTGGCTAGCTCTGTGACCATGGATAAGTCACAAAACCTCTCTGGCCCTTCCCCTTTCCCTCCTTTTCCATATAGGGGAATGAGAGTTAATTTCCAAGACTTTCTCTCTAGTTTGAAATCCAGTTTGTTAACTATTGAGACAGGCTGGGGAATATTTACCCTGAAACACATGCTACCTTTCACTTGATCCAACTGCCACCAGCCAGGATTGGTTCTGGCCAAAGTCCTGAAGAAATATTCTGGCCCAGAGAAAGCCAAGAAGGGCATTCCCTTTCCTGGGAGTAAGCCACCTGGGTGGGATCCTATTTAGAGCTAACCCTGCAGCTATGAGAGGGAATCAGGAGAGCAAAACACACAATAAGTGGTGAATTTTCATTTTATGCCTATGTGAAGAATTCAAACAGATAGCTGTGAATGTTTTTTTAAAAATGCCAAACATTATATACATACATGCATGCATGCATGCATACATATCTAGGTATATGTGTGTATACATATTATGTTTATCTATCTATCTATCTACCTATCTATCTGTCTGTCTATCTATCATCTGTATCTATATCTATATCTCTATATAACGACAATTAAGCAAATACACCTTGTGAGCCAGAGGCTTGCGAGAGAAGAATTAAAAATATATCTGGAGGTCTAGACTTAGACACCTCCTCAAGTGCAAGCTACAGGAAGAGTCTCTGGGCCCTTATGTCTCCAACAGCACCAGAGCTGACCTCCACCCACCCCTAATTTTGAGGACATAATTATGGGGAAAATGGAAATCATAAGAGCTTATATTTGTAAAGCACTTTACAGTTACCAGAATGTTTTTGTTGCCTGATCTTGGGGGATGGGGTGGGGTGGGATGAGTCTCACAAAGGCCTCCTAGCTATACTTTGTGAGTGAGATGGCTCTCTCCATTTTAAGGAGGAGTAAACTGAGTCCCAAAGTTGTAGAAGTGTGCAGTGTCCCACAACTAGTGGGTGACAGACCCTGGGGGCCTCATCCCTAATCCAGAGAAGGTTCCAATTTACAACTATAAGAGATCAGAACAAAAAATCCTCTGGGAAAGAGGGAGGCCTCCCTGTTCAAAAGGGAATTTTTGTGCTTTCTGTGGGAAAAATAAGTACCTTCAGAATATCTTTCTATTGTTGGATTTAACCTGATAGTTCTCTACATTTTTGAAACATCTGTGATACAGTTCTAAACTTTTGGATAATCAATAGTTGACTAAAAAATAAATTTTTTTAACTGACCTCAGAGGGATCTTCCAGAGTTAAATTGTCTGGCTTTGGAGAAAATCCAAGAGAAACTGATCATTTAATTGAAGGGACAGCAGAAGTTGGAAACAATTTCCACTGAAACCTCAGGTGGGGAAGTGTCCCCTTGTCATTTTCCTTTGCACTAGGAAGAAGGGAACATGTGATTCTGCTCCCCCAAATTTGGGCTGTATCTGCATCCTGGAACTTAGTCTTCAAACGTTAACTTGGAAAAATGGTTGAAAGTCTCTGGGAAGTGAGCTGTTTCAGCAAGTGTTTCTGCACTGAACTTGGCCTATTCTCTGGCCTGGGATAGAGTAAAAACACCCTTGGAGCAGACACTCAGGGTGGGGGTGGGGGACTACACACACACACACACACACACACACACACACACACACACACACACACACACATACACACAGAATCTCTGTTGTTGAACCCCACTGCAATGCACCTGCATTCTAACAAATCTCTCTAGTCTGTCTCAGAAAGAAAGAAAGAAAGAAAGAAAAAGAGAGAGAAAGAAGAAAGAGAGAAAGGAAGGAAGAAAGAGAGAAAGGAAGAAGGAAGGAAGGAAAGAAGGAAGACCTAAAAACTAAACAAAAAAGCTCAAACTGTCCTTTTTTCTCTCTCTCTTTCTCTCGGTAGTTTGCAGCAACCCTGGAGAGTTCTTTTGAAGTTCTCCTTATTTGGCTAACCCCCCCTCCCCCTTTTCTTAAAGACCCATTTACATTATGATTAAATTCTTTCCTAAGAAAAGCATAACTAAAGTCGTTAATCTATATCTCTTGAAAGAATCAATACATTCTAAACTTCTGTAGGATTTGTTACACTCTATTTTCTTACAGTAGGCTACTTGCTTAGGTCCAGGCACATGTTTCTCTCCCCCTTCCACCTTCCTTGTCCCCTCTCCACCACCTCCACCACCCCCAAGAGTGAAAATAAAGTAAAGGTCTTTCACGGTAAACAAATCCAGCTGATTCTCCACATAAAACACATGAATAGCTGGAGAAGGAAAAAAAAACTTACAATAAACGCTGCATTTTTTTTTTCTCTGCTGGGTAGAGCATTCAGGCTCAGACCAGTATTCAAGGAGCAGTCCATTTTTTGCTCAGCAAGAGAGTTTAGAATAGAAGCGTGGGGTCTATTCAAAGATCTTTCCCCCTTTCACAATTGCCCGGCTTTATGAAACCTATCTTCCATGCCTTGTCAGAGTATTTCTGGGGACCAATTAGTGCTTTGTTGTAGGGCGTCTTTGCAGAATCTTTGAGCAGCGAGAAAAAGCGCTCTTGAGTCTCCCCTTATTTTGACTATTTCAGTCATTACTCAGTGTAATAATTAATATGACAACTGGACGCTGAGGTTTGTATAGAAACACCTCAGCCACAGGAGAGAGCGTGCAGTGGGTGGTAACGAGAGGCGCGTCAGACTGAAGCCACACACACACACACAAAGAGAATGAATGGAAAGGGAGAAATAGCAGGAATAAAGATAAAAAATAGTTGGCGCAACGCAGAGAAACAAAACAAGACTCGAAAGGGGGAAAGGGGGTAGGAGGAAGGAATAGGAGGCATTGGAAGGGGGGGGGGAACCTACAGAGGTTAACTTATTTTGAAACTGTTTTCTGAATAAAGCAGGGTTTGTGTGTATTCGTGTGTATGTGCCTAGACTCTTAGTGTAGTGGGCTTTTTCAAACTTCACTCTGATCGTCTTTTAACACAGTAAAAGGACTTTATTAGCCAACCGATCCCTGACTCCCAGTACGCACTGATTTCTTTCTCTAAATGGTACCCTCACCCCAGCAATCTGAAGTTAGATAATTTACTTGCAGATTTTAAAATTTCCAGTACTTCGCAGCTTCGAACCTCCAGCAAACTGAGCTAAGGTTTAGAAATGTGAAGACTTGGGGTACTCACTGAAAACTTGCAGATTTCAAAACAGGGAGGCAAGTGAACACTACGAACCTGGTTAACTGCACATTCTTGGGGCTGTTTTACCAGCCAACGCAATCCCATTTCCCCGTACCCCCAATATTCTCTCTCTCGTCCCAAATGATCTGAGTGAGGCTTGATCCCTCCTCCTACCCCCACCCACCCCCATGATCGGAGAGAGAGATTCCGGGGGTTTAGGGTTGGCATGGATTCTTCCAGCAGAAATGCCAGTTTCAGTGGGACCACGCCAGTGGCTCCCCCTCCCCATCTCCCCTTCTCCATGATTAGAGAAAGAAGGGTTCATGCCATGCCGGGACCACGGCTCCTGGACGATTTGAAGTTGGAATGGGCCCCTTTGTTCCACAGAAATGCCAGTTTTAGAGGTACCACACCGGCGTCCCCAGCCACTCCATTAGGGCATAATAAATAATTAGAGGTTTTAAGCACATTAGACACAGCTCATGCTAATGAGTTAGATAAGGTCTCAAGCTAACCTGAAGTGACAGTTTGCATATAGGCCGAATAGAAGAAAAGCCCTAGGACTCCCCCCAACCCCAAACACACACACACACACACACACACACACACACACACACACACACACACACACACACACACACGAGATTGTGCCTTCCTGAATTAAACTGCAGTCAAGACGAGTATGACGAGCAACATTTCAACGCCCTCCCCATGCATCCCCCTCCTCTGGCCTTTCCTTTAACCTCCCAGTACCCTCCCTACCCGCCCCCCCCCCCCCATACTCGTCGAAATCACCCCTTTCACATCCTTTCTCTCTTTCAGGGGTTTCCGACGTCCAGACCACTTTATGACGTCACAAATGCCTAGCCTACCTAGAACTTTCTTGGAGGTAAAATGTTGACTCTTGGAATAATAGCCCAGGGTTGACGTCGTGGACCTGGGCTAGGCACTGGTGGCCTTGGCTTCCGCGAACTTTAAAGTTTCCACCTCATGGGCAATCCAGACTGTCTGAAAGGGACCTCCAGGGCTGTCTGCCACCTGCGCCCCTGGTTGGACGCGAACTGGGAGTTGGGAGCTGGTCTGAGGGTGGCTTGGGTATTTGTGTTGGGAAGAGGGGATTTGGGAGGGTGGGTGACTGGGTGGGAACGGAATGGGAGCAGCGTCGGGGCCCCAGGGTCTCCCGCAATGCTTCCGCCTGCTTCAAAAGGGCAGGGGCAGTTTGCCGAAGTGGCTGAGGTCAGTCGTGTGTCCCCATTGTGTGGCCACGTGTCCTGTGTCCATCATCGTCTCCCCCAAAATCCGATCGCAGCCCGACTCCTTGCGGCGCAACGAGAGAACAGCCTCGGCTATAAATCACGCAGTTTTCCCCAGATGTCCCTACTGCCCCAACACACTCGTCCCCACCTCCATCCCATCCCATCTCCCTCCTCAGCAAGGAATGAGGAAATATTTACTCATCCAACAGGTTGGAAAGGAAGCAAGCTACCCTTGGCACTTAACCTCTGTACCTTGGAGACTGAGGCGAACCTCTCAGGCCCTCATTAAACTCTTAGATCATTGCTCCACTCCTACCCCCAGCTTTGTGAGCCCAGTAAAGGTAGCCGTGCATTTGCAGGTCTCACAGAAATATTTGCAGACTAATAGGAGAGTGCATCCAGAGGCGAGCGTCTTTTCAAAAGCGAACTATGTCAATCAACGATTAACAGACGGTTTCTGGAAGCCAAATGTGGTCGGCGGGTTGCATAGGACAGGGAAAAGACTGCTCTGGTTGCAGAAAACCGGGAAATGGGAGTTCATGGCCTTCCGCTGTCTCTGAAGCATCCTTTCCTGTGTGAAGTTGGCTAAGTCATTGAAGTTAGTTTCTTTCTCTGGAAAGTGATATGGATTTATCTGAATTAATATGGGTACTGAAATTCCAAGCAGATATGCCACCAGGATCAATAATACAGCCAAATCGTCCAAAGTGCGGAGATCTCCTTAGAAAAGTGTATGTTACACAATCGATCTACCAGTAACATAAAGCCCATACTATGTGTCTGGCTTGGAGACTACAAAAGAAAATAATGGGGGTTGGGGGGGGGGAAGCCTCTTTCATTTGAATTCTCCTTAATCCTAAAAAAGACATCAGTGGGGAGGGGCTTATGCCCCTAAACAGACAAACAGACCCTTCACCCTTTATTGGTTCCAGTTTTCCTCAAAGGACCTTAACAATTCTGCCTGAGACGAGCGTCACATTGAGTTCAGTTCCAAGAGAAGCATCATCTCCACCCACCCTTCGGCCTCCTTTTAAGGAAGGGATCCTCAGCAAACGGACCAGGCTTTTGCTTAATGACCATTGACTACCTGGAGAGTGGGGCAGCTTAAAGGCGTTGCTATGCATTGGGTCACGCTTTGTGAGACTAGAGCCCAGAGGCAGGTGCTGGCTGATCCAGGTGCAGGGCGACGGGAAGGCCCTGTTGTCACCGCTAACTCTGAATTGATTAATTGGATTACTGGGGCTTCCCTGTCCTTTTCCTGGTTCCTCCTCCCAAATCTTCCCTCCCCAGACCCAATTAAAGAAAAGAAATCTTGGGCTAAGGGAAAAGCGAGTCTTTCAAAACATCTTATGTATGTGCACCACCTACCGACAGTTTGTGGTAGCGCTCGGGGGAATGTAAGCTTAAGAAGGCTGCTGCTTTTCGAGGATTTCATTTCGTGGGGGCTCTGACATTTACTGTAATGTCTTGTGTGACTTTGGGTAGGCCATTTCCCTTCTCTGAACTTCATAGGATAATAGGTCCAGAGCTGAAAGGATCCATAGACCTTGAACTGAAAGGGACCATCCAAACCCTCCCCCTACTCCATGACAGTTGAGGAAACTGAGACCATAGACAATTAGTTCAGAAGTAGGATTTGGACCTAGACCGGACTCCAGAACTAGTCTTTCTATCCCTCTCCCCCTCCTTTCTGTCTCTCTTCTCCTCCCTCCTCTCCCCCATTTCTCTTCCTTTCTTCACCTTCTCTCTTCTTCTTTCTTTCTCTTCCCCCCCTCTCTTTGTCTCTTTCTCTTTCCCCCTTCTCTCTCTTCCTGTCTTCTTCCCTTCTCCCTTTTATTTCCTCTTTCTTCTTCTCTCTCCCCTTCTCATCTCTCTGTTTCCTTCCTCCACCTCTCCCTTTCCCTTCCTCCCCCCTCTCTCTTTCTCTCACTCCATTTGCCCTTGTCTTTATCTTCCTCTCCCTTCTCTTCTTCTCCCCTCATACCCCGACTCTGTTCTCTCCCTTGTATGAACAAACTTTTAAAAGGAACTCTGGCTTAACAGTCTAGACTCCCAGGCCAAAATCATAAAATTCTTATCCTGGAATGTACCTTGAGCAATCCTCTGTGAGGAGCCCATGTGGCTTAAAGACAGAAAGACCTTGCTTTGCATTCTACTTCTAATACTGGCTTTGTGACCCTGGGGAAGCAATTTATTCTTTTTTTTTTTTTTGGAAGGGAGAAGGTTGGGCAATCGGGGTTAAGTGACTTGTCCAAGGTCACACAGCTAGTAAGTGTTAAGTGAGGCTGAATTTGAACGCAGGTCCTCCTGACTCCAGGGCCAGTTAAGTAATTTATTCTTGATGAGCCTGAGTTGCTTCACCCCTAAAATGGGGATAGTAACAGCTCTGCCTCACTGAGTTATTGTGTTCCTCAGATAAGATAAGGACTGAAGGAAGTACACTTTGCTATGCAAGTGCTAAGGAGATGACTGACTTCGGGATCAGATAATCCAGGTTCAAATCCCAGCCCTAAAATTTACTAACTGTATGTCATTGGGTAAATAACTTAATCTCCCTGCTTTAGCATCCTCTGACATAAAATGATGAGGTTGAAAGAGATGGCCTATGAGGTCCCTTCTAGCTCCAGCCCCATCTTCCAGCCCCTTGAAAGCAGATAAATTATTAGATACATTTTACAGATGTGGCAGCTGAGGCCTGGAGGGTTTCAGTTACTTGATGAATTGCCCATAATTTAAAAATTAGTAAGTAGTACACAGGAGGCAGACAGAACCCAGATCTCCTAACTTCCAATTCTGTGTATCACTCCAATAGTTCTCAATTTTTTTCCTGTGAGGACCCTTTTATATTCTTAAAATTACCAGGACATCCTCAAAGAGCTTTCATTTTAGGTTATACTATTTACCATATTCAAATTAAAAATTTTATTATTATTGTGAAAATAGTTTTGATCTTGCAGACTGCCTGAAAGGGCCTCAGGGACCCCCAAGAGATCACATTTTGAGAACAACTGAATCACAACATAAAAAAAGAAATTAGATTCCAGGATGTTTTGACATTTAGATTTTACTCACTGAAAGGCAGGGTAATTTAGTAAAAAGTTCTGGATTTGGAGTTAGGAGTGAACTAAATTTGAATCTCATCTCTCATAATTACTATCTTCATGACCATAGTCAAGACACATCCTCTCTGGACCCTCTGCTGCTTCATCTGTGAAATGGGAACAGTAGAAGCAGCACCAGCCTTACGGAGTTGTGAGAATCAAATGAGATAATGACCTTAAGAGGAAACACATAAGAGAGCTCTTCTTAATCTTCTACACAACCTTCAATTTAGAAAGAATGTTGGATTTAGAATCAGAGGACCTGGGTTCAAATTCTAACTTTGCCACTTTCTAACCATGAGACTTTAAGTCTTTTCATTTCTTTAGGTATCACTTTCTTTTGTAAATTAAAAAGGTTGGGCAGCATAATTTCAAAGACTAATTTCAGCTCTGTATATATGATTCAAAATACTTCTATTAACATTTTTTGAGGGGGGAGTTACTTTCTGGCACACAATTCATATCCATCAGTTAACAAGCATTTTTAAAAGTACTTTCTAAGCACTGGGGGACTAATTACAAGTGAAAAGGAGAATTCCTGCCCTCAGGGAACTTCCTTTCTAATGGGAGAAGGAAAACATATATACATGAGCATCTGAAAAGCAGGAGGAGAAGAGGTATCCGAAATGTGGCAGATATGGAGAATGAAGGCTCTCAGCCCTTTCCCCAAAATGAAAGTTCAGGGAAGAGTGCACCAATAGGAGAAGGGGACCCTTGGAGCACAGTGAGGTGGAAGTTGAAGTATGGCTACGTAATGAGGGATGACTGGTCTGAGCTCTCCCCCCAAATAGAAGCTCTGAGATAGGAAAAAAAATAAGACTTTGTCCTCATCGAGATTACAAAGAGTATACACGTTTTTAAGGTGACATTAAATACATCACAAATTCAGAAGATTCTAGATTTAGACCTGGAAGTCAGGACCCTTAAGAGTCAATTAATCCAAATTTCCTCACTTTTACAACTGAAAGAACTGAATCCCTAAAGAGAGAGGCCTAAAGTTACATGATAGTTAAGTAGCAAATCGAGGATCAAAAATCATCTTCAGATTCTAGGTTCATTGTTAATTTCATCATATCCCACACTGCCTCAACTTGGGCAGCTTCCTAGTTATTTGATCTGAAATACTGACTCCATGTTTATTAACTCTACCAAGTTAATCGGCATATATTAAATTGTCATCATTTTCTGACTTTCAACAAAACAACTTTATTTTTATTTCCATATAACTTTTATTTCCATGAAAAATCAAAATTCTCTGCTCTGATTAGAACAATTTACAGATCATCCTATAACAATGTATGTGTGTAAATTTTTATTCCAAAGTTTAAAAAAAGATGAGAAAGTTAATAAAGTGTTCTAGCAACTAGTCGATAATATTAAGAAAAATCTAAATAGATTAAATACAGTGCCAGATCTCAACCTACACTACAAGGTTGTAAATACCAAAAAGCTATTTAGCACTGATTAAGTTGGTTCAGTGGAACAGATTAGCACCTAAAGCAATGGCCCATAGTAGCATAATGTTTTATAAACCCCAAAACATCAACTGCTGAGGTAAGGATTCTCTATTTCACACAAAATTGCTGAGAAAACTGAAAAATAGTCTGGGAGAAAATAGGTTTAGACCATCCTATACCATATATGACAATAATCTCCCATATGGATCCTTAGCCTAAATATACACAAATTGAAGCATAAGGGGAAGGAATATATTTCACAACTATGGAGAAAGATTTTTTGATCAAATGGGACAGAGATGATGATAAATTACTAAACGGAAAATTTTGATTACATTCAAAGTCAATTTGCATAAGGAAAATCAATAATTAGAATGGGAAGGGAAGAAGTGAATAAAGAAAAAAATTGCAGCAAATTTCTCCAATAAAGTTCTGGCATCCAAGATATATATGGGCTTGATATAACTATATAAGAACAAGAGTAATCGGGCACAGAGCCAAGATGGTGGAGTAGAGGTAGGAGCTTGCCTTGAGCTCCCACGCTAACCACCTCCAATAGCTATAAAATATGAGTCTAAACAAATTTTAGAGCTACAGACCCACAAACTGACAGAGAGAAATAAATCTCCCACTGAAGGCAGCCTGGCAGGCTGGCAGGAAGGGTCTATTGCACCAAGCTGGGAGCGGAGGATAGTCCCGAATGATTCATGCTGTCTGAGATCTAGGGTGGCCATGACCAGTGGTAGCCCAACCAGTGGTGGCCCAATCAGGGGCACAGACTGGCCAGAGCAGATTTCAGGAGAGTGAATAACCAGAAGCTGTGGTGGTTTCCAGAATTCTCAACCCATAAATGCCAAAGAGGAAGTAAAATGTCGGTGGGGAATTCTGTTGGGACTGGGTGATGAAAGAGCATGGTCTGGACCCTGCCCCCAGGGTGAGGGATGGTGGAGGCCCAGTGGCTTCAGCTGCTGCTGTGTGGTTGCCTCCAGAACTCCTGGCCTGCAGATCATAGGGGGACCAAGAGACCATTCAGAGAGTAATCTCTCTTGCTTTGACCTGCTTGGATCTGGATCACAGTCTTAGGTGGTGGTCCTGGGGTGAGAAACACCAGTGTGGCAGAGCTTGGGGTGTCTGTAGAGAAGGTGCCTTCCTCAGATCTCTGACAACATTTGCAGAAAAACCCAGCGATTCGGGAGATAGCTCTCTCCACTCTGGAAGCAGAGTTCTACCATGGTGAAGAGCTCAAAAGTCAAGCAATTGACTGGCAAGATGAGCAAGCAGAGGAAACACAATCAGACCATAAAATCCTTTTGTGGGGACAAAAAGGATCAAAACATGGAACCAGAAGAAGTCAACATAGTCAAAACTCCTGCATCAAAAACTTCCAAGGAAAATATGAACTGGCTATAGGCCATGGAGGAGCTCAAGAAGGATTTTGAAAATCAAGTAAGAGAAGTGGAGGAAACATTGGGAAGAGAAATGAGAATGATGCAAGAAAATCATGGAAAGTGAGTCAACAGCCTGCTAAAGGAGACCCCCAAAAGTGCTGAAAAAAACGACACCTTAAAAAATAGACTAACTCAAATGGCAAAAGAGGCCCAAAAAGCCAATGAGGAGAAGAATGCTTTAAAAAGCTAAATTACCCAGATGGAAAAGGAATTTCAAAAACTCACTGAAGAGAATAATTCCTTCATAATTAGATTAGAGTAATTAGAAGCTAATGACTTTATGAGAAATCAAGATACTATAAAGCAGATCCAAACAAATGAAAGAATAGAAGGCAATGTGAAACTTCTTGTTAGAAAAACCATTGACCTGGAAAATAGGTCCGGGAGAGATAATTTTAAAATTATTGGACTACCTGAAAGCCATGATCAAAAAAAGAGCCTTGACATCATCTTTAAAGAAATTATCAAGCAAAATTGCCCTGATATTCTAGAACCAGAGGGCAAAATAGAAATCGAAAGAATTCACTGCTCTCAAAAAAGATCCCAAAAAGAAAACTCCTAGGAATATCATAGCCAAATTCCAGAGTTCTCAGGTCAAGGAGAAAATATTACAACCTGTCAGGAAGAAACAATTTGAGTATTGTGGAAACACAATCAGGATAACACAAGACCCAGCAGCTTCTACATTAAGAGA
>CM053581.1:420295529-420319250 GCA_028627135.1 Pseudochirops cupreus
TAAGAGGGGGGATGATAGAAGGGAGGGCAGATTAGGGGAGAGGGTAGTTAGAAGCACACGTTTTAAAAAGGAACAGGGGCAAAGTAGAAAATAGAATAAGTGGGCTGCAGGATAGGTTGGAGGGAAATATAGTTAGTCTTTCACAATATAATTATTATGGAAACCTTTTGTGTAACTACACATGTACAAACTATATTGAATTGCTTATCTTCCTGGGAAGGGGGGTGGGTGAGGAGGGAAGAAGAGAATGAATCTGCAAATCAAAGTTCTAAAAACAAATGTTAAAAAAAAAAGATCAAGAATAATCTTCAGCAGATAAATGATAGAACAGGACACTTAAAAAAAAAGTGCAAGTTATCAACAATCTTATGAAAAGATAGTCCAAATCATGAATAATAAGTAAAATGCAAATTAGAACAATACAGAAGGTCTGCCTACATACACAAGACTGATAAAGATTTAAAAAAAGCAAAATGTCAATTGTGGGAAAACAGGTATAGTAATTAATGTATTCTTGATAGAGCTGTGAATTGGTCCAACCGTTCCAAAAAGCAATTTGCATTTATATAAAAAAATTCACTAAACTCTGCATAGTCTTAGACCCAGTGATGCCATTGTTGAGTATATACCATGAGCGGTCAAAGTCAGAAGGAAAGGATGTATATATGCCAACAAAATTTATAGAGAATTGAAGTGTAATCACAAGATAGTGGTACCTCCTTCGGAACTTTGCCCCAAAAGTATGAGAGCTGTTTGTAGTGAACAAGACAACTCAGAGAGTGTGTGGGTGTCCTTATGACCATGTGAGTGCTGGGATGTGATAAATGATGGATGGACACCAGATACGTCCATTACAGAAAGAGATTTTGTATTAAAAATGCTTAATGTAAGGAAAATGGGAATATACTTATTCAGAAGCTATGAAGATGAAAAGGAAATTACTGATGAATTAACATGTAAAATTTACTCAAAAAAGATTATCTATACATATATAATTTTATATTTTATACATATACATTATACATATATATATGCATAAATATATCCCCAAGTTTCAAATTTCTGAAGCTTGTACAGAAAATGACAAGAGTATTCATTTATTTTTTCAGATTGAATATTTTATTTTCCCCAATTACATGAATAAATAATTTTTAACTTTATTTTTTAAAATTCTGAATCCCAAATTTTCTTCCTCCGTGTCCCCTTCCAGAGAAGGCAAACAATTTGATATAGATTATACATATGCAATCATGCAAAACATATTTACATATTAGTTGTATTGTGAGAAAAAACACAACTCCTCAAAACCCACCGCAACAAAATAAAATGAAAAATAATATGCTTTGATCTGCATTCAGATGGAGTATTCATTTGTGACAATGGAGACTGCCACTTGACATGAAATAAGGAAGAGAAAATAGGGTCAATTTGTAGAGGGTCCTGAATGGTGTCTCTTTCCTCTCTGGGCAAATCACATCCATAAACACATTCTATTTTTACTCAACAGACTCTTTTCAAACCAACACCCCAAAGCATATTCCCTGAACACAGTAGGGTATGAGAAATTAGAATTTTTCCTAGGACATCACCACTAATGGTTGGAGATGGGAGTGGGGGCTGAGAGGAGAAGTGCATCCTTATTAAAATTATCAAGAGACTGTCATTCTGATGTATCATCCATTATGGTTCTCCATTGCCAGCTCTATATAGTACAATCTTGATTCTCAATTTGCCTTAGCTCACCACACTCATGGTCCTGTTGCTATGATGTCCCTATTTTCAAGAGTGCCTTCTTCCCAAATCTCAATGAGACATGAGCTGGACTCTGAAGGATGGACAGCTCCCTCTCCTGGTGTAAATGTACCTGCAGCTGTATGTTCCCCTTTGTATCCCCTATCCCAGTCCTCTTCTTCCCCTATCTGCCTATTCCTCAGGTCTACACCTTCTTCTCCACTACTCAAGGGGTTCTTAACCTGAGGTCCCTGAACTAATTTTAAAAATATCTGGATAACTGTATTTCAATATACTTGATTTCCTTTGTGATTATATGTATTTTATTTTGTGTGTTTAAAAATAGAAGAGATCCTCAGGGCAGTCACAGTACTGCCATAATGGTTCATGACACACACACACACACACACACACACACACACACACACACACAGTCAAAAATGCATCATATGCCATCTTTTCTCCCCAATAAAGAAGGTAGGCTCCAGTATAAACCAACAGCTAGGTGGCACAATGGATAGAGCAGTGGACCTGCAGTCAGGAAGATCTGAATTCAAATTCTACCAATTCCTTACTCTGTGACCCTGAGTAAGTCACTTAACTTCTATCTTCCTCAGTTACCTCAATTATATGTATTAAGAGAGATAACAATAACACTTACCTCTAAGATTTTCATGGGGATCAAATGAGATAACAATTGTAAAGTACCTGGTACATAGTAGGAGCTTAAAAAAATGCTTATTTCTTTCCATTTGCCATGTTAGCTAAGAAATAACCCAAAAGTCACAGTTGAAACAGATTCAAAAGTATTTTAATAATATCCCCTAGTTCTAGGCATTGTTATTATACTAGATACAAAATAATGCAAAACACCTCCTGCCCTCAGGAAGCTTACATTTTACTTAGAAGAAACATGTTTACAGGCAATTCAAGATCAAATATGCATAAAGTCACCCAGTCAGTAAACATTTTAAAGTATCTACCATGTGCCAGGCACTGTACTAGGTACTGGGGATACAATGAAGAAAAAGAAAGCCAACCCCTGCCCCCAAGGAGCTTACAATCTAATAGCATAAGTCACTGGAAGGACTTGAACCAAGTTCATAGTCAGCTTTCTCTCCAGGCTTCCTAGCTGATAAACCAATGAGGCAGAAATGATTAGGCTAATAGAAACAGATGAAGACTAGATAGATCTCGGGCTGGTCACTTGTGGGAATCAGAAAAGTTGCCATGTTGGAAGTGGTGCTTGAAATGGGCTTTGATGGAGGCCAGAGATTCTCAGAGTCTAAAGTGATGAGGATTGAGTTTCGGAAATAAAGCAAAGCATGTGATCCTATCCGTGTGGCCTTAAGGAAGTCACTTATCTTTCCGTGCCTCAGTAAAATGAGAGGGTTTATGAGATGGCCTGCTATGTCCCTACCAGCTCTAGACCTATGGTCCTAGGTGAGTGATCTTGGGAAAATCACCCTCTCTGGACCTCTATTTCCTCAAATGTAAAAGAAGGGAGTTGGAGTAGATGGGCTTTAAGATCCCTTCATGATATTTATCTGTAGTCTTATTATTTAAAGGAAAATAGTCATTGTTTTACATTGCCTATTCTCTATTGGATCATGAGAGCTTGCTATTTACCAGTAGGTGGTGCTATAGAGCCATTTAAGCATCAGACAGATGAGGAAAGACTAGGTTGAGGGGCTTTGGGAATATATATAAGGAGAATGCAGGTTGGGGCAGGGGAAAAGTAGGAATATTAAAGACAAGTCTGTGACTGAAGTCCACAGAAAGTATTTTAGAATTAAATGATGAGGGAGATTGAACCTGGGTAGATTTTAGTCAATGGATATACCTGGACCAGAATAGTGAATTTTCCCAATAATGTGGGCTACCAATTTTACAAGATGTAGTGCCAATACTATATTTACAGTACCCACAATCATGATAAAGACCTTGAGTATAAATATCACATGACATTTGATTGCAAAATATACCAAACTCTCCATATAGAGGACAGAACTGAAGCATTTATTTAGACACCAGAGAAGCTAATCCCAAAACCAGTAAGCTGATTTCATCATAGTACCAAAGATATTCAGAAGCCATAATAACACTGAGAACCACAGCATCCTTCAGTCTTCCCACAAACCAATACAAGATCAATATCTACTCAGGAGCCTATCTTACTCCTTGCTTGAGCATCCTCTCCCCCACCATCTTGTTAGCTCTGACTACCAGCTTCCTGTGGCCTCTGCTTCCCTTCAGCAAACTCCTCCCATCACAGGCTCCATGTGACTACATTCAGCCTATTAGGGGGCAGAGTTTACTTTCAAAGCAGGGGAGGTCTTCAAACTCCCCCCTAGGTCTATTAAGGGGCAGGGAAGATCTTCAAATTCCCATTCCCATTACAGAAGGTCCCATTGGAACATAGTGTGACCTTCAAGGACCTCCTGACTCAATGACCTGTCTTCTTGGTGTATTATGAATGAGAGGATTCTGGGATTTAGGTTTCCCTCTATAGGGTAAATCTGGAATGGCAGCCTGAGGCTTCAGAGAAGTCCTCAGAGTTCAATTCAGTAGAGAGAGAACGGTCTTCTAATGAATGGCAACGTGAACCCAGAGATCTGATTCATCCTCTGGGAGAGTCAGGAAGAGGATTTTTGTCATAGATATAGAAATAGATATAGATATAGAGCTAGATAGTTATAGACATATATGTAGATATAGATATATATGTGTGTATGTATATATATATGTGTGTGTGTGTGTATATATGTATATATACATATATACACACATATATGTGTATCTATCTATCTATCTATCTGTCTGGAAAGTTCCACTGATGTAGGTCATGTTGACAACTTGTTTATAATTTATCACTTTAGAGAAGTGTCCAGGGTCATTCAGTCGATGTCAGAGTCATCCCTTGAGCCCAGGCTCTCCTCCAGCTCTCTATGTACCAAGCCTCTCCTTTTGGACAGTATTAAGCTTTTATCTGCTTCTTATACAATGAGAAACCCACTACTCCTCATTTTACACAAATCCTCTTCTTTATAATAACTTTTAAAATATGTTCATGTCCTTCCTAAGGCTTCTCTTCTTCAGTCTAAGTACTTAACACTACTCATGAGTCATCGTCTCTAGACCTCTTATTACTGTGATCACCCTACTATAGACATACTTCAGCTTATCAGTTTTTGCCTCAACACTTTGATGAATCTAGGACCTCATTCACATGGGGGTTCCTTGTAGTAGTGCAGTTTCACCACCCACTTTCTCATCCTGTGTGAGTTTTGTCTATGTCTTCTCATATATTGTCCATAAGGTGTCCAACCCAAACCCTGAGGCCTTCCACTTACTTAAAAAATAATAATCTGTAGGCATCTAGATGTGTCATGCTCACTGCTCCCTGCCTATGTTCATAATGTGCTTCCTTGACCCAGCCTCAGCCTAGGATGTAGGACCCCACCTCATGCCTTGAGGCCCTAGGCTTTTGACTGGTGATAGTTCCACATTTCTACTTTGACCTAAACCCACCATGCTGCTGTTCCTCAGCAATCTTCACGTGTTTAAAAAGCCCCTCAAAATATCTCTTACAGCTCTGGAAACAGTAACCAAATCAAAGGTACCATTCATGCAAAGGATATGTCAATCATTGGCCCTATGACTCCAATCATCCTCCGTGTACCTCCCATGACCAAATTTTCATCCCTGGCCATGATTCCCTGGTGTGCATTCAAATATAATCTCTCAGAGGGCAGGAACTTTCCTGGTTTTTGTGTTTGTTTCTTCAATGATTTCCACAATGGTTGGCATATAGTAAGGTTCATTAATGCCTTTCATGAATGCATACACTGATTTGATTTGTTATTCCTTGCCCTTGCTATATGACACGCTTACCTCTTTTTTCCAATGATGTATTTCCTAGGTTATATTTTTACTCTATTTATTATATACATATTATGATTAGTAATCACAATTAGAGATGACATTTATATAGGTACTTAAAAGTTTCCAGATACACACACATATATAGATATAGATAGGTAGCTATACATACATATATATATGTATGTATGTATATATACATATATGTGTGTGTATATATATATACATATGTATAATCTCAGTTTAATCTTATTTTGATTCTCACAACAAGCAATCAAGTAGTTGCTATTATCCTAATTTTACAGATGAGGAAGCTGAGACTCAGAGAGATCACATGCCTTGACCAGGGTCACACAGTTAGTGACTATGGCAAATTTTGAACCTAGATCTCCCTGACCCCCAATGTAGTACTCTATCCATGCTGGCATGATGCCCTACAGAGCCTAGTATACTGTAGTCCTACCCTATCTCTGGTCCAGGGATGTGCTGGAACCAGCTCATACAGCTGATTGTTAAATTTTCAGTCTGAGCATTTATGCCCAAAAATGTAAACTCTGCAAATCAGAACTTGATTTATTGTTTTGTCAATTGTTTAGACTTAAGAAAGTGATGGAGGTAACATTAACAATCCAGCTTAAATTTAAAAGTATGTCCTTCTTTTCTTTTTAATGGGGGGGTGGGGGCTGATTGTTAAATAGTGACACTCTTTTCAATAGACTTCCTGAAATAATGATGCCCAGAACTGAAGGCAATATCCCAGGTGATATCTAAGTAAGGTAGAATACAGTGGGAATATCATTGCCATATTTTTAAACATGATTTCCTTATTCATTCAATGTGATATTGAGTAATGGGAGGGTAATGGTAAAATAGCATGCTGTTGACTCATATTCAGCCTAAAGTTTGCTAAAAATCCCCTGATATTTTAAGCTATCTTTTGTCTACTTGTGCACTTAATTACTTTTAATGAATGAATACAGCATTTAGTAAGCTCTCACCATGTGCCAGGAGTTGTTATAAACACTGGAGATACACATGGAAGAGTAAGACAATCCCTGACCTTGAGGAGCTTTTCTTCTAATGGAGGAAATGATGCAGAAGCAACCTTTTCGCTACAAGTTGATGGAAAGGTCCCATGGTCCTTAGGGCCCAGCAGCAAAGAAGACGACAAGTCCTCTCCTTCCATGAGCTTTCCACTGAGTAAATTATATCTGTTTTGGATGTCAAACCATTTGCCAGTGCCAATGACTTTGATGGCCAGAAATCTCTCCCCTGGGTCTTCGGTAGCTGTGGCTAAAGTACCCATTAAGAGCATTTGCCAGACTGCATCTCTACAGGTCTGGCTCCCCAGAATGCTGGCTGAGGGTGCTGACCTAGAAGTGTCGCTTATTCCTAAGGCTCTTGGTTTCAGGGTCCTAGCCTATCTTCATTAGGTTCCCAGGGGAAAAGGTGGTCAAGGAAATGGTGATGGTTTCAGCTGAGATTAAACACACATATACGTGCTTGAGCTAGGTTAACTTACCTGCCTGGTGGCATTTGGCTGGCAATTGGTGGGGATGGCTGCCCCCTTCTCTATAGGAGTTGCTTCTCTGGATGATGACTGTGTTTGGTTCTTCTTTTGTTGTTTTGTTGTTCATCCTTCATTCTGGAAGAGGAACAATATCATCATGAGGGTGACGTTTTGACTTGCCCATAAATTGGATATGGGTAGGGCAGAGCTGTGCAACATCATCAATCCCACTCTCTCCTCTAGCCACTGAAGTCTAGTGGCAAGACAAAGGTCAAGACTGGCAATGGCCCAGATTGCAGTGGATGACCTTGGCCTTCCTAAGTTAAGGTGTTTTTCAGCTTGTCTGAGGCCATGCCCATTCAACGACTAAGGATCACAAAGATAGCAGTCTGAGAGGGGAAGAACCTCACAATTTCTGCCCAGAACAGAAAACAATTGCTATTTACACCCATTCTAATCTGACGACTGTAGCTGCTGGGTTGAAAGCAGGACTAGTGGAAGGATCACTGTGGTCCTTCAAATTTGCATCAAGATTGAGGAGAAGTGGTAGCTCACAAAATGGCTTCTGAGATTTCTTCTTCAATATAGGAAAAGTCGTATCTCTGACATCAGGGGTTCTGGGATGCTTTTGGCATTAATCTCAGGCTCTACATTTATTGTCATTAAATTCTATCTCAATAGATCTACCCTTTGGTTTCACCTGTCAAGATCTTTTTGGATCCTGACACTGTCATCCAATGTGTTGTTGGCTCTCTATTGTAACATTGTGTCTTCTACAAATTTAATAAACATGCTGTCTATGTTTTCACCCAAGTCATCAATTAAAATAGTGACCATTGGGGTGGCTAGGTGGTGCAGTGAATAGCGCAACGGCCCTGGAGTCAAGAGGACCTGAGTTCAAATCCGGCCTCAGATACTTAACACTTACTAGCTGTGTGGCCTTGGGCAAGTCACTTAACCCCGATTGCCCTGCCTTCCCCTCTCCAAAAAGTAAAATAGTGACCATTATAGGGTGAATTTGGGGAGCAGATTCCAAAACCTGGGTTTCAATTCCTGATCACCCCCACTCTAGACTCTCTGAAAACTGACATTAATCATTACTCTTTGGATTTAGTCATTCAGTCGGTTCTGAATGGACCATTCACACATCTCTGCAAGAACATCCTGAGGGATTTTGTCAAACATCTTATTAAATAAAGTCCAGGCATATTTTCCCATGGCATTCCCTTCATGTACTACTCTAGCAACCTTTTCAAAAGAGGAAAGGAGATTACTTGGTATAATTGACTCTTTTTTTTTTTTGGAGGCAATCAGGGTTAAGTGACTTGCCCAGGATCACACAGCTAATAAATATCTGAGGTGGGATTTGAACTCAGGTCCTCCTGATTCCAAGGCCAGTGTTCTATGCACTGCACCACCCAGCTTCCCCTGGTATAACTTATCTTGAGGAACCCATGTTAACTCTTAGTAATCACTGTTTTCCCTTCTTAGTGCTTACAGACTATTGTTAATAATTCATTCTTGACATTGCCCAGGTCAAATCTTGCTGCTTGCAGCTCTTCAATTCTCCATTATTTTTCTAATTTCCTTAACAATGGCTTAACAGTTACACCTACCAGCTCTGTGAATGCCTTGGCATGTTGTTGGTCTGGATATGTTGAGCTAGACTTACCAAGGGCAGTCAGGTTCTTATTCTTGGGGCCATTTCAGTCATGTCTGACTTTGTGAACCTATCTTGGTTTTTCTTCACTTCTCCAGCTTATTTTACAGATGAGGAAACTGAAGCAGACAAAATTAAGTGACTTGCCTAGAGCTACACATCAAGTGAGTGTCTGAAGTCAGATTTGAACTCAGAATCCAGAACAGCCAGCCTGCTAAATATAGCCAATAGGCATTCCCTCTGTCTTTGAACATACTTCTACAAGGAGAAACACCACTCTCCTAAGCCTCCATCTGACTTAGGGTTAGAAAGTTCCTTTTAAATTCCATCAATATTTAATTGTCAACCAACTTTCCTTAAAATAATTTTCGGGACTCCCCTTCAACAAACTGGTCCATTGTTGTTGTTGCTCAATAGCCTTCTTCCCTTTTTCTCCCCTATCATCCTTTGAGTCTCCAATGAAAAGGACAGATAACAGGAAGGATCAGGACAGCTTCCTCTAGGTGGAGCCGTTGAGAAGCCTACCTTGATACTTTGTTCTAAATTCCTGGCTTTATATGTACATGATAAGCAGTAAGCCACCAAAGTTTTAGGTTGACTAATAATTAGAATGACTTAATTAGACATAATTAAAGGCATACTTAGAATGCCTTCTCCAAGATTTCCAGGCACCCTCCTCTCCCAGAGGCATCCCTCTGCGCTGTAGCAATTTTTGGTGATTGCTAACTTCTGTTTTAAGGAAGGGTCCAGATTAGACATCTTTGCATCATTATTTCTCTCCAGGCTTTGCTCTTAGCTCTCTGGACTACTTTTTGCTACCATTTGTCCATTCAGGTGCCATGCCACTCATCCACAGCCCATATTTACTTAGGAATTGTCTTCCTCTGTAATAAAGTAAGCTTGAGGTCAAGGACTGTCTTTCCTTTCTGTTCTATTTGTATTCCCAGCAATTAGCACAGAGTTTTGCACATAGTAAGTGCCCTGGACTTGGCACAGTGTCTAACGACTCAATGCACATTGATTTGACTTGACTTAGACAGTAAGTTGAGGAAAGAGAGAGGACCAGCAATTGTTAGAAGAGGAAACAGTTTCCCATAGGGTGTGGTATCTGAGTTGAACCTTGAAGAAAGCTAATGATTCTAGAACACAGAGGTAGGGAAGGAACGTATGCCGAGCATACAAGACAGGGTGTATAAAGACATGAAGGCCAGAGATGGGACATCAAATTTGGAGATAGCTAGCTGGTTATTGAACTTGGGTTCCCATTTTTGCCTCGTCCAGTCCAAATTTCCCTTGGAATAGAAGACTATAATGGTATTCTTTCTCTGCTTTAGCACATAATGATTCATTGTTCTTGTTTCTAACTGTATCTTGATGATTGAGAGTAACCCCTTGAAATATAACTGATTTTTACTCTAGTCAAGTTAGTACATTTTTAGGAATCATTTATTATGCACCAGGTGAAATACTGAAGTAGAAGGCATGGCTTTTCTCTTGGAGGTCTTCATATTATTTTGGGATTACAATGCTGTCTGTTTTGAAAAAAAAAAGGTAGAGAGATCATTATTCCAGTTCCCACTCTCATTCATGAGTCAAGTTCTCCCCATGAATACTCTGGGGGTACCCCTCAAACTAGTGAGATTCTTCACTATGAATCCCTGTTCTGGTGTATTCTCCCTAATGTCAGCCACGAGTGATCAGTACACTGATGTTATTTAACCAGTTAACATTATTTAACTCTTACCAAGGGATATTTACTGAGAAGATATAGCAAAAACTACAATCATATTTCTCAAATCAATGAACTTGGGCACCCGATTTCCCGAGGTCACACTCTGCTCTAAACGCACAAAGGTGGGAGAGCATGAGGAAAATGCATTCAAATTTAAAGTATCTGCTTTGAATATTCTTCCTACCAAGTTCACTTTCAAACTTGGCAGAGTTGCTGGATGAGGCCCTCCTTTCTTGGTCAGGTCTGTTCGCTGTTCCTTAGCCTTGGAAAGGACCTGGCATTTTAGCTGCTTTGGATGGTAGTGAACTCCAGCCTAGCTTCCAAGAATTAGGCCCTAGATACTCTTCTGGCCATTTCCAATATTCTCATACCTAAGAGCTGGAAAGAAGAAATCCCAATATGCAAAGGTCAAATGTTGGCTCTGGTGGGGGCCAACCTGGGGGAAGCCTTAGAAGCTGATTCCAGGACTCAGATAAAGATCTAGAGTTTGTACTCTAATTAGGGCCTTCTGGTGATATGCCTAGCAGCTTTGCATAAGGCCAGCTGAAATTACACTTAAAAGACTTTTATTTGAGACCCTGACTTCAGGCCTTTTGCCCCCCAAAACTAATAAGACAAGTCCCTTATTAAATTATCCATCCTGTGTTGGTTCCAAGGTACAACAGACTAAGGACAATGATTACACATAGGCAAACTTAAGATACTGTGAAGTCTTATCTCTTTTGTATCCTCTTTGTTAATATCTTTAAGAATGTTAATTGACCTGTTGGTTACTTCCAGGAACTAATGGGCTTAAGACAATGATGGTAAAACTTGAATCCTTTCATCTTTCTGTATAAAAATCTTGCTCAAAGAATCATAAAATGGAGTTCCTCCCTGAACTACCCACATGGCCTGGTCACTTCTCTTTCATGTCTCTGATCATGCTTAGTGCTGGACACTAAGCAGCTCCCAACACCAACCTCTTTCCCCTCCCAGAGGCTTACAGAATTTCTTCCTCACTCAACCCAACCAGGCAGGAAAAGAGGGTCCAATTGCTTCCTTTCCCCTTCTACCCCCACCAAAAGTCATTGGTCTGCTTCTCATTTCTTGTTCATAATCCAACCCAAAAAGACTCCTCTTCACCAGGAGGTAGGTAGACTTGAAGCTGTCAGGATGTCTGTGTATGTATGCTCTGAACCATGGAGCACAGCCCTTCTATTGCCCCTCATAACACCTTTCTATAAGGAAGCCTATTTCACATAGGCTGGCAGCAGGCAGAATGTATTTTGTTTACTCTGGAGATGGGAATCTCATCAGCCAATCCTCTGCTACAGGGGGTATTGTTACAAGATCATAGATCCATAGAGAGAAATGACCTTTGAGGCCCTTTTGTCCAATTCCCTTGTTTTACAGTTGGGGAAACCGAGGGCCAGAGAGGGTAAATGACTTGCCCCAGGTCACACAGATAATGAATAGCAGAAGAAGGATTTGGACCCAAGACTTTAGACTCCAGCCACAGTGTTCTTTCCATTCTACTCCACAGTGCAAGCAGATATTCTAGAAAGAGTAATACAGGGAACTGTTCTGGGGGGCAGGTTTGAACATTTTACCTGCCTGCCCAGAAATTATTTGATGAAAATTCTGTAATTCATCGCTGCCTTTGTGCCAAACCTCTTTCCAGGGGTTCTTAATGTGGGATCCATGAATTTATACCTAGCACAGTGTCTGACATTACAGCAGATTCTTAACAAGTGTTTATTGACTGATTAACATGTATTTTGATAACCATTGAAATATAAATTGGTTTCCTTTGTAATATTTTGTACTTTACTGAGTCCATGTTCTGTAGCAAACTGCCAAAAAAAGACTAAAAACCTTTGATTAGGCTATCCCAGAGGAAGATTAGAGTCTCATTAGTTCACTTATTTCTTTTTATTGGTAAGCAAGGGAATCATAAAAGAGGGAATAAAAAATTCTCTAAAATTCTCTAACATCACTAAAAATTCTCCTGGTGTCCTGAACTCAGAGAGCCTGAAGCACTTATTCCACCACCAACATTCAAGAGAATGTGCCTTCTTCTCAGGGAGGAGAGACATAGCATAAGGGACCACTATGACCATTGACTGGCCTGCTAGCCATCTAACACCCCTTTTATCAGGGTCCTGTTGGGGGTGGCAGAGCTGGTACTCAAACCCAGGTCTTTTGTTTTTATAGCAAGAAAATTTGTTTCCATGCATGGAAATCATGAGATTGAGACCCCTTTGATATCCGATATCAGGAAAGTGAGCAGGGGGATGTCCAATTTGGTTTACTTCACATCCCTGGGAATACCCTTTCTCTTGCATGTTAAGATAAGCTGACCTCACTATAAAGTAACTGTTAATAACAAGAAAAACTCACATTTATCCAGGACTTTAATGTTTACAAAGTGGTTTACAGATATTATCTCGTTTAATTCTCACAAAAATCCTGTTAGATGGTGTTATTATCCTCATTTTACAGATGGGGAAAGTGAGGCTCAAAGAGATTAAGACAACTGCCTGGCTTTACACAGCTAGTTAGCATCTGAAAAAGGATTTGAATCCAAGTGAGATACTCTGCATGATGCCATATCACTACTCATTCAAGGGGAAGTCTTCATTGACTCTATTCTTTAGAAAAGAGAAAAAGAAATGAATGCTTACGGTTTGAAAAATAGGAATTTGCTGTTCATGATGGGTAATAGTAACAGCTGGCTAGACATTGTTAGGCCAAGGAAGACTTTGGAGCCAATTTGGAATAAAACATTTTAAAAACTAAATGGCAGCTTGCCTTTATTTCTTCATCCTGAGTAAGGAGGGCAGTAAAAATCTGACCGTTAAACATTTATAAAAGTGTACACTGATTGGAATTGTTTTGACTTCAAAGGCAGTTTGAAGTCTCAGCCAGGTACACTGTGGATCCCCAGGTACACAAGCCCTCGGCTTGCATCATAGCCCTGCCAATGTTCTGCCAAGAAGACAATTCGTGGGTCCTCGTAGAGGGAGATCTGCATTCTGATTCTTGATTGGTTCCCTCACCCCCATTTCTTCAATTCAATTCTTCTTCAAGCATTTATTAAGAGCTAAGTACCCGAAATGTGCTAAGTACTTTGCAAAAATTATCTCTGTCATCCTCACAACAGCCCTGACAGGGAGGATCTATCGCTATTTCCACTTTACAGTCGACGGAAATGAGGAAATGGAGGTGAACTGACTTGCTCAGGATCATACAGCTAGTAATTATCTGAGGCTGGATTTGAACTCAGGTCTTTCTGACCACAGGCCCAGTGTTCTATCTACTGACCACCTGGCTTCCTCAATTCAGTTCAATTCAGTAGATACCATTAAGCCCTGAAAGGCAATGTGATTTAGAGTATAGAGGGCTTACCTCCCAGCTAGGATGCCCTGAGATACCTACTGGTTATGTGACCCTGAACAAGTCACTTACCCTTTCAATTTGACAGACAACTCTCTTAAGACTGGTGGCTGTTTGCACTGATAGAGGGAGTACCACTGTGGCTTTCTATCCATGCTGCAATTTAACATGTTAGCATTCCCTGCAGTCACTGAGAAGTTAAGTGACTTGCCTAGGGTCACACAGGGACAGGACTTTTGGAGAGTAAGAATTGTTTCATTCTTTGTATTTGTATCTTTAGCACCTAGGACAATACTTGGCATATTATTAGGCAGTTAATAAATGTTTGTTAATTGCTTGACCCTTCTCTATGGTCATCTGTCTATCCACTCTGCCATTCTACTTCTCTGAAATTCTACTGGAATAGAGCAGCTGTATACAGTAGGCACTTAATAAATGTTTGTTGTTTGGTCAATTGATTCATTCAGTTCTCTGAATGGATCCGTGTTCTCATTCATAAGGGTATTCCCTTCAGTGATGCACCATGAGACTCAGTTTCCTTTCCACCTACGTCTGCCTATCTTGGTGTCTATGTCCTTTCATAAGTCTGTGCCAGGGGTCAACTCATCATTCTGGAGGCATGCCTTGAAATTGTATAAACACCAGTGGGACACATAGGCTATCTATTGCTTACCCACATGGAGGGGATACAAAGACAAATGCCTTAGGGGCAGTAAAAGCACCTAACTGCTCTTTAGAGGCACCAGGGGTAATGATATGTTCCTTAAAGAGGAGCTTCGGTTTAAAAGCAAGAATGAAAAATATATGAAAAATTGAAGGAAAGAGAATAAAATGACACGGGAGTCTAGCTATAAGATCATGCTCCTCTTCTCCCTAACTTTCCTTCAGCACTATAGGGAATCATTTTTACTGCTAGGACCAAGAGATGGAGTTGGGAGCATTCTGTTCCACTGATTTAGGAAGTGAGATTTTCAGCTAACTAATGTCAGTTTCATTTGATTCTGAGGGTAGGAACTGGATGGGACTATGATTTCGTTGATGTAGGAAACTTCTACCAATTCAAGTTGTCATCTTTTTTGCAATTTATAAGTCCCAAGAGGATGTGACATTCCCAGGGTCACAAGCCAATTTCTATCAGTGGTAAAATTTGAAACCAGGTATTCCCAGTTCTAGCTCTCTATCCACTAAAGCAGAGCTATTTCTGGTGACTAATATCTTTTTTTATAGCTGTTGCTTCATCGATAGTATATCCTTGAACTGCTTCAATCATAGGCTCATAGACATAGAACTGGAGCTAGAGACTAGCTTGAGTAGCCAGCAAGCACTGGATTTGGAGTCTGGGCAACCAAAGTTCAAATCTAGCCTCAGATGCTTACTTTTCTAGCTGTATGACCTGGGCAAATCATGTAACTGCTGTCTGCCTCTTCTGTAAAATGAGGGTGATGATAGCACTACCTCTTAAGATTGTTATGAAGATAAAATGAGATACATTTTGCAAAATGCTTTGTAAACATACACATATTAGCTTTTATTATTAAGGTATCTCAGGGATCATATCATTCAAACTCATCATTTTCAAAATGAGGAAAATGACATCCAGAGATGGAGTACAGACCACCTAGTTCAACTCCCTCGGTTTCACAGATTAGGATATTCAGAGATGATGTGACTCACCCAAGGTCACACGGTCTGAAGCAGGATTCAAATTTAGATCTTACAGATCGCAAACCCAACAATCTACTGCAATGTCTCCCATGTATGTGAATTTCTTTTAACAACATCGGTATTGCTGCATTACCACCAGCAAAGTCAAGCCAAGGAAGTGGTCAAAATTAATCTTGGAACTGCTATTGTTTGAATATGCCAAGGACAGTCAATAGTTCATAGAGAGTGATCAGCCAGCTAATTCTATGAGATCATTAGACAAATATTATCTCAGTTGGAGATCGTACCACATCCCACTCAAGTCAGATAAAAGATTTTGAAAAATAAATACTAGCTTTCAAAAACGATCCAGAAACAAAAGCTAGTTAACCTGCTCTCTCCTGGTCTGACTTTCTTCAAGTCCTGGCAAAAGTCTTGTCTCTAAGAAGCTTTCCCCAACCCCTCTTAAAGCCAGGGCCTTCCCTCACATGTTCTGTCCTGTTTGGCCTGTCCACGTGTTTTTGGTACATAAGTGTTCTTATATTGTCTCCCCTACAAAACTGTGAGCTCCCTGAGGGCAGGGCAGGGACTGTTTTCCCCTGGCTTCAAATCCCCAGGACTTAAAGGCCTGGAATTCAGCAGGTACTTAATAAATGTTTTTTGTCTTGCCTTGTTGATAACAGGTGTCAAATAAGAAGTACTTCGAGATGGAAACTGGTCCTTGAGATGACCGATGATAGAATATCTTCATAAGAAGGTAAGAGCAGGGTGTAGAATTCCTGGTACCCAAAGCTATTTTCTGAAGATGATAACAGTGATGACGATGCTGATAGAGTAGAGGATATCTAGAGAGTGCCTTAAGATTTATAAATCTTACAAATATTTTCTCATTTTATGCTCACAATCTTGGGAGTTAGGTAAATCTTATTGTCTCCATTTCACAGATGAGGAAACTGAGGCAGACAGGTGAAGAGATGCATAGCTAGTCTTCTAGATTTGAATGTGCGTCTTCCTGACTTCATGTCCTGTGCTGCTGTCGTCCCTAGCTGCCTAATGGTATCTATAATTGCTTACTGAGAATTTAGCCTTTGTGGACAAACCACTTTACTTCTTCTGACTCAGTTTCTTCATCTGTCAAAGTGGGACTGTGTGGACTAATTGAAATTTCAGGTTCCTTCCAGCTCTGAGTCTGGGATTAGACATTTTAAAGATGAAAGGAACAGAGGCTCAGAAAGCTGAAATGATTTGCCTAAGGTGGCACAGAGGTACCAAATGAAGGTTTTTGCTTGGAAGTCAAGGAAGTGTTGACCCAGAGTTAGGAAGACTTATCTTCCTGAGTTCAAATCCAGCCTCAGACACTTACTAACTGTGTGACCCTGGGCAATACACTTCACTCTGCCTCAGTGTCCTTATCTGTAAAATGAGATGGAGAAGGAAATGGTAAACCACTTTAGTGTCTCCTCCAAGAAAAACCTGAATGGAGGTCACCAACAGTGGAACATGACTGAAAAACAACTGACCAACAACAAACACGTTCATCACCTCGAGTGTTGCTAAGATCTTTGCTCTCAATTTAGCCTGCCATCTCAACAGGGCTTTGTTATGCTCCCTTGACTTTAAGGGGAAGTCATCACAAGCACTGTGAATGCTCATTGACTTGGAGAGAAACCTGGAACTGAAGTTGGGGGCTTGGTTTTTGCATCTCAGCTCTGCCAGTGGAAACTCTTTTTGTTGGAATGGAGGAAATGGATAGCTTCTAATGTCATGTTCAATGACACTTTCTGTAAGGACTGTTTATACTGGAGAGGAGTTCACCGTGGGGCCCATGTCTTCCTCCTGGGCTGCTTCATGGACCAGGCTGGAAGATGTTATCTCCCAACTCTTCCACTTACTACTGATATGAATTTGAGCAACTTAAAAAAAAATCTCTATGACTTAGTTTCCCCTCCTGTCAGACAAGATGGCCCTTTGGGTCCCTTCTGGCCTTAAGTCCATGGCTTAAAAATGGAAAGATCATCCTGAGAGATTTCCAAGGGATGAACAAGCAGGAAGAAAGGAAGGACTCAGGATTCTTACCCATGGTTTTTCACTAGGAAGCCAGAATCCCTTTATGGTGCATAGAGCTGCCTCCTCCCGGGCGGTGGGTAGCTCTGGGAGGGAGGCAGAGGAAGGCGTGGGAAGGAGGAGAGGCTGTGATAGGGAAGGTGTGGGAAGAGGGAGTATGAGATAAAGGCAGAAATGAGAGTGGGGGAAGGAGAAACAGAGATGAGAAGGGGGGAGAGGCTGGGGCTTGGCCTCCTGCGTCATGACAACGCCTACCCTCCCACGGAGTTGAAATACCTTTGCCCTGGGCTGTTCCAGCAAAGCTGGTCTCCTCTGGTCCTAGATCCCAGAAGCCCTTGACTTTGCCAGAAAGCCTGCCTTGGAGGGAAGCAATCATGTCCACTGGCTCTGTGGGCTGCCTTGGGTTTGACAGGAGAAACTCCCAGGTGAGCAGAACTCTGGATCATGCAGGGGATCCTCCCCCATTTACTCTCACCACTCCCAGGCAGATTTGTCTATCCCATATGGAAGAATTGAGACAGGTCTCTCAGCAGAGGGAGAAACTATTTCCAGATTGGACCTTCCAAAAGGAAGGTGAATTTCATTTGGAAGAGAAATTATTACCAGTTTGGAGGATTGAATTAGGGAAAGTTTTCTGAAGATGGTAACATCTGAAATGGGTTTAAGAAGGATCTATATTCAACAGTTTAGGAGTAGGGTTAGAAAGGAGAAAGGTATTCCAGACAGAGGGAATGTTGTAAGCAAAGGCTTGGAGGTGGGAAATTACAGAGGGTCAGGGAAATCGTCCAATTAGTTAGCAGTAATAAATGTGTGGAGTATAGTATGAAATTAGCCTGGGAAAATAGGGTTGTACCAGATTCTGAAGAGCCTTGAATGCCTAGCAATTGGAAGCCCTGAAAAAATTTTGAACAAAAGAATAACATGACAAGATCTTTGCAGAAAGATTAACCCTGAAAGCAATGTGAATGATGATTCGGAAGCAGCAAGGTAGTTTGTGCAGGGGATAAATGTTGTGGAGGGTTAATTTATGGGAATTTATAACTCAAAGGACATGAGAAGTGAGGAAGAGGGAAGAATCCAAAGTAATACTGAAGTTTTTTTTTTTATTGACATGAGGTACTAATGGTGTTTCTACTGACAAAAATAGGGAAGTCAGGAGGATGTATTTAGGGTAAAGTTAGAGACTTAACTTTGCGTATGTTTGAAGTGAGGGGGAAGGTGTGGGAATTCATAGGGGGACAAAGCCAGTTGGTAGCTGGAGATATGGGCCTAGAGCAAAGGAACAGTGTGTTACCATGGAGCAAGAGATGACCTTGAGTTCAAACCTTGGCCCTGCTCTTTACTCCTGAGTCACCTGGGGCATGGCCTCAGTTTCCTTATCTGTACATGGTGCCTTCCAGTTCTAAAACTTGAATCCTTTGAAAACGATATTATTGGCAGATCCTTCCATGATGTTTTCCACTGTTCCAAGCTAGACCTTGCATAAAACAGACCTTTGTTTCTAACGTGGAATGAATATTATCCTGATGGTCAGCAATACTCATGAAATGCTGCATTGGCTACTGTCTTTAACCTTGCAATATTCTGCCTGACCTTCATTCCTCTAAGCTGATAGCACAGGACTGCAAAGAACCCGCTTAGAGGATGACCATGGTTCTGCCGTCAAACCAGTCTTCCTAAACCATATGTCTGATGAGGTTACTTGTCTGCTCAAGAAACTTCCATGATTCCCTTTTGCCTCTAGGGTAAAATATAAACTCCTCTATTGGGCATTTAAAATCTTTCCCAGTCTGGCTCTAGGCTACCTTTCTAGACTTTTGACCTGTTGCTCCCTCTTTAGGCATTCTAGTCAAAATGGTCGACGTGGTGTTCCCCTGATACTATATTCCATCTCCTACTCCCTTATGGGCTTTTCTTCAGCCCAGCCTCTTCAGCTCTTGTAATCCCTAGAGCTTCATTCAAGACTTGACCCAGATATTCCTTGCTATCTTATTCCTCTCTAGGGATGAGTGTCTTTCCACCTGGAAATTACTTTTCATATGGTCTGTATTTTTTTTCCCCACAAAGCCTTGTTGTGCTACCTCATCATGCCCTGGCCCTAGGCTTGAGGGTTATTGCCATGGCACTCCTCTCCCAGTAGAGTATAAGCTCCTTGAGGTCAGGGGCTGCTTCACTTCCTTCTTTGTACTTCTAGTCTCTAGTGCAGTGCGCTTGGCATGCAGTAGTTACTTAAATTCTCGTTGAAGATCCATACTGGGCACTGGGTAGTACAGGGACCAACTGGAAGTTTAACCCCCCATTAACCAGTTCTGGGTCATGGAATCAGGTAGGATGGAGAAGGGGCCTCGTTCAGGTGAGGGGTTCCCGAGTGGTTCTAGGGTAGGGAGACCCTGGGATGTGTATTGGGAAAGGAGGAGCAGAAGCCTGCAGCAGCAGCAGTTGGGGATATGTGGCTCAGACATCCAAACAAAACAGGGTATTTCTTTTGGCATCTGGTACAGCCTGCAGAGGAATAACTAAGGCAGGAAGATCAGATGAAAGGGGAAACTCCAATTCTGCCACTCAAAACTACCAGAGCTTTCCAGCCGACTAAAAAGGCCAGAGTGCAACCGCATCTCCTCTTGATTAGACCTAAACCCAGGACAGGACCTTGCAGAGCTCAGACCAAAGGAAGCAAGAAGCTTACTATGCCCTGGATCAGACCATTCCAGATCCCCATGTGGCAGAGTGGATAGACTGCTGACCTTGGAGTCAGGAAGACTTGAGTTCAAATCTGATTTCAGACATTTACTGGCTGTGTGGCCCTGGGCAAGTCATTGGACCCCATTTGCCTAGCTTTGCTCATTTGTAAACGAACTGGAGAAGGAAATGGCAAACCATTCCAGTGCTCTGCCAAGAAAACCCCCAATGGGGTCACGGGCATGACTGAAAAAAATGACAACTTAAAGAGATGCTTGACTGTGACCACCTAGATGAAATGGGCCATGCCTAGTGCTCACTAATCAGCACCTAATGGTCTCAGGGATGGAGTTTAGTGGCCAAAAGGGTTAATCCTCTCCAGTAGAGGACGGTGACTGAGGCCTATCCTCTTCTCAACCCTGAGCAGGGTCAGCTCAGCCTCAAGACTTGGGTTTGAAACTGCTGCTTCCTACCTATATGACTTCAGCTACTTAGCTATAAAACAAGGGACTGGACTAGAAGGTTGCTAAGGTCTCTAGATCTTCACCTAGGATCATATTATCTTATGAAGACAGGTCCTTCTGATTCCCACCTTGGCATTCTAACCTCAAAACAGTGCTTCCTCAGCTTGGTATAAATATTTATTGTTGTGGTGCTCAAAGTGGTGGTGGTGATGAAAGTGATGAAAAAGAAGGTGGTGGAGGAGAAGAAAGAAGGAAGAAGGAGAAGAAGGAGGAGGAGAAGAAAGAAGGAAGAAGATGAAGATGATGATGGTGGTGATGATGATGAAGGAAGAAGAATATGACGATGGTCCTGATCTCTCCTTTTTTGTAATGGGGAAACCCAAATTGTAGAAATTCACTCAATCAATTTAGATGAGCAAATCATCTATGATTTAGTCTTAGAGAGGTGCCTAGAGACACAGAGAAGTTACATTGATTAACCCAGAATTACAGAACCAGTATGTGCCAGGGGCAGGACTTGAACCCAGGTCCTTCTGACTCTAAGACCTCTGTACTTAGTAGGCTCAAATATAATTTTCCCCTTAAGGATATGGCTGTTTATTTTGTTTTAAGCGCCACTTTCCTTCCACAAACACTACTTCCCTTGCCTTCTGAATGGTATATTCTAAGTGTTCATATGATAATCATACCTGCTCATGGTCTCCAAGACCTTGAGAAAAGGAACGAATTACTTAGGTTTTGGTCCAAAGCAATTTAATAGTCTTATTTTTTTAACTCCATAGGAAACCAGTTACATTGGTGATAACACGAACCAGAATGGTGCAATATCCCTGATTTTCTCTCTTAAAGAAGAAGTTGGGGCACTGGCCAAAGTCTTACGTCTATTTGAGGTAAGGACTCTGCAGGTTTTTGTTATGTTTTTACATTAATCATGGAACACAGCAAACGTCTTAGCTGGTAGATAATTTTATTTTTTAAATTGATATTATCTTCATTTCCAAATGAATCTGCCTCTACAACACTCCAATATCCAGTGAGTGTTTCCCTGCAATATACAATGAAAAAGAAAAAGAAAGAAATGCAGTTTAGCAAAACCAAATCAACACATCAGATCTCCCAATATGTGCAGTATTCCACCTTTCTACCTCTGCAAAAATGGAGGGAGGAGAATTTTCTCCCTTTTTTAGGGACAAGCTTAGTCATTACTAACGTTTGGTCAATGTGTTCAGTTGTGTTTTCTTGTTCTCTTTATTTACATTGTTGTAGTAACTTTGTATATTCATTCCTGGCTCTACTCCCGTCACTCAGTATCAGTTCATAAAAATTTTCCTATACTTCTTGAAATTCTTCATTATCATTGTTTTTTATGAGATGGACAGTAACTTTCTTGTGTACCATAATTTGTTCAGCCATTCCCCAATGGGCATATGTTTTATTTCCCACATCTTTTCTGCCACAAAATTGTTGCTATGAATATTCTCATGTATATGTAACTTTCCTTTCTACCTTTTACCTTCTTTAAAATTATGCCTGGCACTAGGATTGCTAGGCCAAAGGTTATGATTATTTTTTGTCATTTTTCTAGTAAAATTCCAAGCTGCATCCCAGGATACTTATACCAAGTCACAACTGGACCAACTGAGTATAAGTGTGTCTGTCTCTCCATAACTCTTTCAACATTCTACTCAGAATTTTTCCAACTCAGAGTTTTTATGAATTTTCTAACAGACTTCTCCTAAAATAGAATGTGCTACCTTATAAAAGAGTGAATGCCCTGTGACTGAAAGTGTTCAGAGAGAGGTCAAACAATTATTTTTTTTATAAATAGTGAGAGATTTAATAAGGGACTCCTGAGGTTCTTTCTGACTGGAATTCTTTGATTATGAGTTGGCAGATCATTAATAATGGGTTTTTTCTTTTTCCCTTCCTTTTATTCTGAGATGAATTGCAATTTTCTTTCTTTTTTTAAATTAAATTTTATGTTCATTTTTAGTTTATGACATTCATTTCCACAAGATTTTGAGTTACAAATTATCTCCCCATCTTTCCCCTACCCACCACCCCAAAACAGCAATCCCACTGAATACTCCCTCCCCTAATCTGCTCTTTCCTATATCCTCCCCCATTCCCACTCCAACTTTCCGGGAGGGCAAGATGGATCTCCATACCCCAGTGCCTTATATCTTATGTTCCAGTTGCATGTAAAATAATAATAACAATACTGATAATGATAATAATAATAATAATAACATTTTTTAAAAAACCATTTGATTTTAGAACTTTGAGTTCCAGATTCTTTCCCTTCCCTCATCTCCCACCCTTATTGGGAAGATAAGCAATTCAATATAGGTTGTACATGTGTAGTTACACAAAACATTTCCATAGTGGATATATTGTGAAAGATTGACTATATTTCCCTCCATCCTATCCTGTCCCCCCCACTTGTTCTATTTTCTACTTTGACCCTGTCCCTTTTCAAAAGTGTGTGCTTCTAACTACCCCCTCCCCAATCTGCCCTCCCTTCTATCATCCCCCCTTTTATCCCCTTTATTTAAATTAACCCAATTTAGTGTGTATGTTATTCTCTCCTTAAGCCAAATTCAATGAGAGTAAGGTTCACCTATTCCCTTTTGCCTTCCTGTTCTTCCCCTCCATTGTAACAGTTTTCTCCTGCCTCTTTTATATGAGATAATTTACCCTATTTTGTCTCTCCCTATCTCCTCTCCTTATATTCCTCTCTCACCTCTTAATTTTATTTTTTAAATATCATCTCTTCCTATTGAATTGATCCTGTGCCCTCTGTCTATTTATACCTGTACATATGTGTAGGCACACTCACATATGTATTCATATGCATATATACCCTCCTATATAGACATATATACATATACATACACATACACACATCATATGTGTGTATACATATATATACACATTTATATTCCCTTCAACTATCCTCATATTGAGAAAAATTTCA
>CM053581.1:420319750-420346642 GCA_028627135.1 Pseudochirops cupreus
GGCGCCACAGGCTCCACGTGACCACATTCAGCCTATTAGGGAACAGAGTATACTTTCAAATATCCAAGGGTCCTCAGGGTCACGTAGCCACTTTAACAAAGGGCCTAGGGGCAGGGAAGATCTTCAGATTCCCATAACAGGGGGCTGACTCATTAACCTTCTTAAAGGATCCTCTTGTCTTTGTTCTTTTAACCCTCCTCATTGTGATCAAGAGACATTGGGTAAAATCATGATCCATCAATGTCATTGGGTCCAATCCCTTCATTTTACAGAGAAGAACACTGAGTCTCGGAGAGGCCACATGATTCATCATCAGTAGCAGGGGAGGCTGCGATACAGTTTAGTCCTGATTTCTGGCCCAGGGACCTTGCCAATACTCAATGCGTCTTTCAATTTAACAAGTATCTATTAAATGCCACTCACCGTGTTGGGTTCTGGGATACACAGAAAAAAAGACAGGCTCTGTCCTTGGCTGGTGCTCCACATACACGGTAAGAGTTGTATTCAGGAATTTGGCAAGCGAGCAAGAACTTAATGTCAGAAAAGCTGAGTTTCTATCCTGCTCTAACACATGGACAGCTGGGTGGTGCAGTGGATAGAGCACCAAACCTAGAGTCAGGAAGACCTGAGGTCAAAGAAAGACACTTATTTGTGTGACCCTGGGTAAGTCACTTAACACTGTTTGCCTCAGTTTCCTCATTTGTAAAAATGGACTGGAGAAGGAAATGGCAAACCGCTTCAGTATCTCTGTCAAGAAAACCCCAAATAGGATCATGAAGACTCAGACATGACTGAGAAAACTGAACAGCAACAACACACTCCCAGATGAATATGGGAAGATCACTTCACCCCATCTGAGCCTCAGTTTCCTAACTGGTGAAATGTAGATGATTAAACCTGTGCTAGCTGCTCACTCCTCAGATTATTGGGGGCTATCATGCCAGTTGCCAAATCTTGTCATTTCTATCATCCTAATATCTTTCCAATGTTCCTTCTCTCTGCCCATGTCACTACCATCTTGGTTCAGGGGTGGGGAACCTGGAGCTTCAAGGTCACATGTGGGCCTCTAGGTCCTCAAGTGTGGCCCTTTGACTGAATCCAGATTTCACAGAACAAGGATTTGTTTGGATTCAGCCAAAGGGTTGTGCTTGAGGACCTAGAGGGCCACATGTGGCCTTGATGCTGCAGGTTCCCCACCCTTGGTTCAGGTCTCCATCACCTTCCTGGACTACTGCAGTTAACTTCTGGTTGGTCTCCCTTGCCTCAAATCTCTTCCCACTCCAATCCACCATCCCATAGATTCTAAAGTAATTTTGCTAAAGTGCATGTCTGATCATGTCACTCCCTCAATAAACTCTAGTTTATTCCCTTCTGCATCTAATATAAAGCTGCTTGTCATTTCAAGTCTTCCTCACCTTTCTGGTCTTCCTATACCTGATTTCTCTCCATGCACCCTATAGTCCAGTCATGTTGACCTACCTGTTGTATGATACACATGATATTCAATCTCCCATCTCCACACCTTTGCACTGGCAGTCTCCTATACATGCCTGCCATGCCTTCCCTCTTGACCTTTGCCCCTTAGAATCTCCAATCTCCTTCTATCATTTAGCTCAAAGCACCTTCTTCTAGAGTCCTCTCCCAGGCCCCCTCTCCCCACCAGCTTTCAATGCATTCTCCTCTAAGGTGAACTTCTATCCTTGTATTTATTTTGTATCTGGTCTCTCCTAACTGAGTAAGTCAATGATTTCGAGAGGATGGAGGTGGTGAGGGAGAAGGCGTCCACAATGATTTGACAATGTCTCCATCCTGGCTACCCGCCTGATGACACCATCCAATTAACCCAATGACTCTGTGTGTATTTGTCTATTTATTTACATACTATCTTCTCCATTGGAATGTAAGTTCCCCAAGGACAGGGGCTTTTCCTTTTTTTTTTCCTGGTAGATCCCAGCATTTCTCATAGGACTCTCCACATATTAAATGCTTAATAAGTATTTGGTGGCTGATTGATTGCAAGAAGGCAATGCGCCTTGATGGAAAGCTAGCTAGATTTGGAGTCAGAGGACTTGGGTTCAAATCCTGATTATGCTGCTTACTATCCATTTGACCTTGGGCAAGTTTCTTAATCTCTCTGAGTCTCAGTTTCCTTATCTATAAAATTAGGGGGTTGTGTTAGATGACCCCTAAGGTTCCTTTCAACACTGTGATACTACACCCTAAGCAATTAGGCAAATACACAAGTGAAACAGATATGAACAAGTCAATAAAAAAACCAAGAATGAACCAAGCCAAAGGATTGTTATCATATCCTCGACGGAATGGTGTTATGGGATGGATCCCCAGCTTACGGACACAGTCATTGTGGACCTTTTCTTCCCTATGCCATTAATTTTTAAAAGTCATAGCGTAACTCATGAGGAAGAACAAAAAAGGGAAGAAATGAAGAATGTCAGACCTCCGAGGTATTTTAGGACATGGAATGGAGTATCCACCTACATTAACGTACCTATTCAATGCCATACCATTCAAACTGCCAAAGAATTATTTTGTAGATCTAGTAGTAACAAAATTCATCTGGAAGAACAAAAGGTCAAGAATATGAAGGGGATCAATGAAAAAAAATATGAAGAGAGGTAGCCTAGAATTTCAGATTTCAAGCTGTATTACAAAGCAGCAACCATCAAAACAATCCGGTCCTGGCTAAGAAATAGAGTGGACTGAACTAAATACAATATCCAAATACGGTCTGAGCAGGACCAAACACAGAGCACTTTCTGCTGTGGGCACCGTATCTCTATTAAAGCAGCCTCAGTTGGCTGCGTCACACTCATGTGTGGACTCATATCACACTTGAGGTCCACTGAAACCCTCAGATCTTTTTCATATAATTCATTGTCTGGTATGACTCCCCCGCTTCCTGCACTGATCCTGTACTTGTGAAATTATGGTGTATTTTTTAACCTATAGGACCTGGCATTTTTCCATGTTATATGTCGTCTTATCATAGTGGGTTCATTATTGCCTGCCAAGGCAATTTCTGGACTCTGATGCTATCATTTAGCGTATTACCAAATCCCTGCCAGTTTTGTGTCTTCCAAAATCTTATCAGCATGATAACTATGTTTTAATTGAAAATTCATTGATAAGAATGTTGGACGGTACAGAGCAAAGGACAGAGATCTGTGGCATTCCACTAGAGACTTCTTTTCAAGTTGATGTCAACTCATTAATGACTGACTATTTTTTGAGTCTGGTCACTTAATGAATAGCCTTGTTTTACTGGATTAGAGTTCACATCTCTATATTCTATACACAAATGATGTATGGAATATTGTTTCAAAGAGTATTGTTTCAGAAAGGAAAACAATTCCTCCAGGGTCCTGGAGTGCTTCATGCAACTAGGTGGTGTAATAGATAGAGAACTGGATCCAGAGTCAGGGAGACCTGAGCTCAAAACCAGCATCAGACATGTACTAGCTGTGTGACGCAGGGCAAGTCACTTAACCTCTGTTTGCCTCAGTTTCCTCACCTGTAAAATGGAGATAATGATAGCACCTACCTCCCAGGGTTGTCATGACAATCAAATGAGATGATAATTGTGAAGTGCTTAGCACAATGCACATATTAGTTTCTTAACAAACGTTAACTATTCTTATTTTTGCTAGCTTATATTACCTGTCTAGCATTCCCCTGATTCACTAGGTCCCAGGTCCAAGGTAAGGAGTCACTACTACTGAATAACAGGACCACAGAAAACCTTATTCTGGAAGCAAATTTTTGTCATTTTATGATGTGTTTTTCTGGTGGGAGAAATTCCAACTTCACCAAAGCTCAGGAGAGATACTTAGGCTTAGGCTTAGAAGCGACCTCAGGGATCATCTGGTCCAGTCTTTTCATTTTTACAGATGGAGAAACTGAGACTCAGAGAGGCTAAGTGCCTTATACATGGTTACACAGGTAGCAGATATCAGAGCTGGGAATTGATCCCAGATCTTATGGTCATAGGATCATAATAATATAGCTGGAGGGGAACTCTCCCTGACAAATGAGTCGATTGAAATCCAGAAGGGCTAGACTGATTTGGAGAAGTATCAGAGGTAGAATCTGAACCCAGGTCCACAGCCACTGCTTTTCCTACTGTATCACAGTGATTCCTTCTGGAGGTTAAACATTCAACAAATCCAATCCAACAAAGAGGCACTGAGCACCTACTACGTGCAGGTTTTGTACTAGTTGCCAAGGGGGAGGCAAAATACCCTAGGCACTTCTCTGAGACTACACGTTGCAGCGGAGCTGCCGCCCTGCATTTGTGGAGATGTTTCCACACTGGGAGTTCCTGACACTGTATAATGTATACACACGTGATATGATTATCCATTCTGGCCTCGGAGAGGTAGGACACAGTGCAGGGAGTAAGCCTTGGAATAAGAAATATCTAGCGTTAGGTCGTGATTCGGACACTCTCTAAATGACCAGTCGGGTCATTTCTCAGCGCTGAAGTAAAGCCTTGAAGACTGCAGCTTGCAGGCCAGGTTCCAGTCTGCATAAATCAAGGGAAATTATTCACTGGGAGCTCTCTGTGCTTGGAAAACCACCTGTCAAGTCCAGTGGGTGGAACTCTCGCCCTGGAGTCAGGAAAATGAGTTCGAATCCTGGGCCAGGAACTTGCTCGCTATAGTCTTTGGGTAAGTCACTTAACCCCTGTCTGCCACAGTTTCCTCATCTGTAAAATGAGAATGCTAATGGCATCCATCTCCCAGGGAGAGCATTTATAAAGAGTTTTGCAATCCTTAAAGTTCTATTTAAATTTTTGTTGTTGTTGAATTGTTTTAGCCATGTGGGACTCTCCGTGACCCCATTTGGGGTTTTCTTGGTAGAGATACTGGAGTGTTTTGCTATTATCTTCCCCAGTTCGTCTTACAGATGAGGAAACTGAGGCAAACAGGGTGAAGTGACTTGCCCAGGGTCACACAACTAGTAAGTGTTTGAGCACAGATTTGAACTCAGGTCTTCCTGACTCCAGGCTCGGTGGTCTACCCAGAGCACCACCTAGCTGCCCGTATTTAAATACTATTATTATTATTTTTATTATTTTTTTAATGGTGCAGCAGCAGATTTCTGGAAGTTCAGAAGGAGGTGACACACATTGTATATGTGCCTCCTAGTTCTGTGAAACAGAGAATTTAAATGGAATTTTCCCTAAATACCTTTGTGATGAACAATTTGTCTCTTTAATACCACATCTATACTTTGCCCTCAGGTCCTAAGGCGATCAAGGAAGCATCTGTCTCAATTGTCTAAAGCTGACCACTAGATGGAACTAATACTCTTTTCTAAGACTCAACGGGGATTCTTATTGGAACATTGGCCAAGTGTCCCCTCTGCTGTCCATGACATGCTTTAGATGCAATGATGGTTGTTAGGGTAAAGAATCAACAGCTCCTCAACTCCAGGCACCCCAAAGCCTTAACTCAACAGAGCCTGGATGGCCTCATAGCATTAGATGAAAGGACCTCCAAATCACAAGTGGGATAGACTCAGAATCAGAGGATTTAGAGCTGGGGGTTGAAGATAGAAGGGACGTCAGAGGCCATCTAGTTCAATTGTTCCATTTTACAAATGAGGAAATAGAGGCATGTTCCTTTAAGCAATTTTTTAAAATTTTATTTTATTTTTAATTTATGGAATAAAACAAGCATTTTCCTAACAGTACAATTACAAAGATGATTACACATGAAATGGCGAATCTACTATGCAGAACTTGCTATTCTTTTCAAATATACAACAAAATTATCATGTAAATTTCTTTCCTCATTTTTTTTCTTCCTTCCCCATCCCCCCACCCTAGAAATGGCTACCATTAGACACAAATAGGTGTGTGTGTGTGTGTGTGTGTGTATGTAAAATTATTCTATACATACTCCTATTCATCAGTTCTTTCTGCACAGTATCATTTAAGCAGTTTCTGAACATACATTTACTTTTTAAGCAAATATTAATCACTTCCTACCAGTTTGCCCTTTGATAAATCACTTTGCCAGTGTAGATCTTAGTTCCCTTCACTATAAAATGAGGAGGCTAGGTTAAATGGCCTCTAAGATCTCTTCTAGCCTTAAACAAATTATCTACGAATCTCTGGAGTTCAGTTCTTTCCTCTGTTAAATGGCGGGGTTGAACTAGATGGCCTCCAACCTTGGTCCTACTGACTCCACAGCTGGCATCCACTGTGCCAGGACTGCCTCCATGAGCCGCAGTTTCCTTTGCTGTAAAATAAAGAGATTAAACTATATTTCTTCCAAGGCCCCTTGCAGCTCTAAATCTATGATGTTAACATCCTAATGCAGCTTTCTTTATGCCCTTTTAATAACAACAATAATTGAAATTGGTTTATGTAGTATTTTAAATGCTTTACATATATCATCTCATATGAACATCACAATAACTCTCCAAGTGCTGCAGGTATTATTATCCTCATTTAATAGACAAGGGGACTGAGACTTTAAAAGTTTGTCACTTGCCCATGGTTCCATGACTAACAAGTTTTGGAGGGAGGATTTGAACTTGGGTCTTTCAGAATTCAAGTGGAGTGCTTTAAGCAATATGGAAGGACAGAAAATTTAAGTCACAGTTATTTGTGTATGTTATACTTTAGCAGACTGATAGCTTCATGCTAATCATATATGTCTTGGCCCTTCCTTTGACCACAGATAGTACATGTGTGTTAGGGCAGCTCAGTGTGGTAGATAGACTGCCTAGCATGGGATCAGGAAGACTTGTCTTCCTAAGTTCAAATCTGGCCTTAGAAATTTACTGGCTGTGTGACCCTAAGCAAGTCACTTAACATTGTTTGCCTCAGTTCCTCATATCCCAAATGAACTGGAGAAGCTACTGGCAAACTACTCCAATATTTTTGTCAAGAACACCCTAAATGGGGTCACAAAGTGTCAGACATAACTGAAAACGACTGAACAAAGTGCATTGAACCTAGAGACAGAGTACATGACATTTAGTGCTAATAGGGCTGAAAATGACATCAGAGACCATCTAGGCCAACCCACTAATTTTACAGAGGAGGAAACTGAGGCTCAGGAGAGGAAGTGACTTTCCCAAAGCCACATAAGCAAACACAGTGAAGATAGGACTCTCATTTATAAAATCGTAGAATCACAGACTATCAGAACTGGAAGGAACCTCAGAGGGCACCTAGTCCAATCCCTTCATTTTGTAATGGAGGAAACTGAGGCCCAGGAAGGATAATTAACTTGACTAAGGTCACATGTATAGTCAGTGAGGAGAACTGGTCCCAGTGGTCTTATCTCTATACCACGATGTTGGGGCAGGGGAGATCATGTTGTATTAGAGCAATCAAGGAAGACTTCATGGAGAATATAGGACCTGATATGAGTCCTGAAGGATCCACAGGATAGGGAAAAGCAGAAAAGCTCTGAAGTTGGCCTCTGAGGCCATCTTGTCCAATTTCTTCATTTTATGGAAGAGGAAACAAAGTAAGATGCTTGCTGATAGAAAGCAGTGGAGGGAGGATTTGAACGCTGGTTCTCTGATTATGAATGCAGCTGCACTGTTTGAAGGTAGGTGGTTGGGGTCTGAAATGGGCATAGGTGTTAGGGGAAGGAAAGAGTAAAAAGAGATCACTAAAGGGGGCCAATGGGAAGCTATCCTGGTGTAAAGGGTGGCCTTCTGTTGAGGTGCAGTGAGAAATAACGTTTGATAGGTAGGATGAACCAGATGGTGGAAAGCCTTGAATGTCTGGCTCCAGAGCTTGATTAGTTCTAAATTTAGCTTTAGAAGTTCTTTGCTTTACCACTTATAAACTATGTGGCCACAGGCAAATCACTTCACCAGTTGGGTCACTGGTTCCTCATCGAGAAAATGAGGAAATTGAATTATACTGAAAAAAAAAATACAGGCTTCTATTGGTAAGAAGAGGTATTGTGGCATAGTAGGAAGAATTCTGGACAGGAGGTCAGGAAGGTCTGAGTTCAAATTCTGCCATAGACATTTACTGGCTGTGTGACCTTAGGGAAGTCACTTAACCTCTCTGATTCCCAGTTTCCTGTTCTATAAAATGAATGACCTCTAAAGTCTCGTTCTTTGCTAAATCTGTGTTCCCATGGTGGAGGCACCCCTAGCATTAACCAAGATGGCAATGACTCCCCCTTCAAGAGGTAGGTTCTCTCTAAGTTGCTATGGCTCCAAAATTCATCTGCCCAGACTTCTTCCTGGTCAGATTCTTTTCTTCACTTAACAAGGATGGTTCTTGGATGACAAGAGATACTGTCTATTTCTAGTGTTATACTAAAAAGCCATTCCAGTTTGTAATTATTTTCCATAGGAATATCTCCCAAGAGACCAGGGTTGCATCGCGCTATGATGAAGCATCAGAGTGAGACATTAGTAGGGGAATTTTAATATTAGTTTAAGAAAAGCATTTAGTAAGGGACAACTGCTGGAAAAATGCTTTCGAGACCAATATCAAAACCTTTTGTAGTGTTCATGGATAGGGGTTATCAGTGTCACTGCTTTCATGAATGATTGATATGAAAAGGTTTCCAATGTCCTTTGGATGTACCCTAGATACTAAAGCCTGGAGACTGGATTGAAAGAAGTATTTTCCTTTCTACATTGCAGTGCCATGGTTCCCAAGAACCATCCAAGAGCTCGATAGATTTGCCAACCAGATTCTCAGCTATGGGGCCGAACTAGACGCAGATCACCCGGTAAGTTGAGCATCTCACTCTCTTCCTTCTTCCCTCTTTCCCTTCCTCCTCCCATCCTTTCTCCCTCCCTTCCTTCCTTCCTTCTTTCCTCCTTCCCTCCTTCCTTCCTTCTTTCCTCCTTCCCTCCTTCCTTCCTTCTTTCCTCCTTCCCTCCCTCCCTCCTTCCTTCCTTCCTTCCTTCTTTCCTTCTTTCCTCCTTCCCTCCTTCCTTCTTTCCTTCTAAACTTTATCTCTTGTGCCCCTCTTTTTTATTTGCAAAATGAGGGGGTTCAACTTTCCATCACTACCAAATACTTTCTTTTTGCAAGGATTCTAACTCTAACAAGAAGTCCTATAAAATGAATGATGTAAGTGCTTGAGGAGATGGGTGTCACCAAAAAGAAAGGAGGTTGACAGACTCTATGGCAACCCCAAGTATTTTCCTCTTGAGGGAGAGCAGCCCCAGAAGGCCTGGGTTCAAATCCTGATGCTACCCAATTATTTCTTCCCAGAATTTACTTCTTTGAATCTCATTTTTCCACCTGTAAAGTGAAAAGGTGAGACTCTATGATCTAAAGTCCTTTTCAATTAGAAATCTATAATTCAATGAAATCCAGAAACTCATATATGTCTCTAGGATGTGGAGACCCATCAACAAGGAACAGAGAGTTGCCTTGACTATTTTGAGACTTAAGTGTGACGTGTGTCTATTGGTTCAAATGTACCATGTTTCTTATAAATATATTGTTGACCTGTTTGCTGACATATCTATGAGCAGATGGAATTATTTCAGAATATCAGAGTTGGAAGGGATCTCAGAGGTCAGTTAATGAGCTAGTTGGCATTTAAGCCCCCAAAATGAGCCAGGCACTGAAGACACAGATAAAGGAATCAGTTCTACAATTCGTCTATCTGGATACTTTTATTTTATTGAGAGAGACAAAAGGCACATATATGAGCATATGCAAAATAAATACCAGGTAGTTTTAGGGGAGAGGGCACTAGCTGCTTAGTCTGGAATTCATAGTCTATTGAGAGATATCAGGGGTCCATGAATTTGAATAGGAAAAAGAACTACTTTATTTTTACTAACTTTTAAGTGAAATTTGGGCAGCTTAGTGATGCTACAGTAGATAGGGTACTGGGCCTGGAATCAGGAAGAGTCCTCTTTCTGGGTTCAATCTGGCCTCAGACACTTACTAGCTGTGCAACCCTGTGCAAATCTTTAATCCTGTTTGCCTCAGTTTCCTCATCTGTAAAATATGCTGGAGAGAGAAATGGCAAACCATTCTAGTACCTTTGCCAAGAAAACCCCAAATGAGGTCACAACGAGTTGGATATGACTGAAATGACTGAGCAAAAATGTGAAATTTAATACTGCCTTCTTATTTAAAAAAACATTATTCAGAGAAAGAGTTCCATCCATTTTACCATAGTTGTCCACAGCACAAAAAAGGTTCAGATCTCTGGATGTAGAAGATGGGACTTGAGTTGAGTTTTTTTGTTTGTTTGTTTTCATTCCTTTATTTTCAAATTGATTAAAACACTTAAAAAAAAAACAACCTCCTTTGTTCTGACTGCTTCCAGATTCTTTAACATTTACTTAAGCAAGCAAAGGGTCACGTTTCTCTCATCCAACAGAGGGAAAAACTTGGAGAAGGGGAAAAATGCTTAAGTCAGCCCTGAAAATGAGTCTAGAAACTCAGTTTTTTCATTTATAGTCACAGTCTGGTGATGAGCCTCCAAATGAGGCTCAGTGAATGCATAGGACCACCCGGTATAGCTTTCCTAGGATGCCTTATCTCTAGACAGGCTCCTCACTTATAATCAGAATGTTGTGTGGATCAGAGTTGGTGGAGTAACAGACAAAGGGCTAGTGGATGTGTTAGTCAATAAACATTTATTATGCACCTACTATATATGAGGCACTGTGCTAAGCACCAGGGTTACAAAGAAAGGCAAAAGACTTTTTGTGCTCTCAACGAACTCAGTCTACTGGAAGAGACAGCATGCAAATGACAGATAAACCACAAATGAGAGAAATTGGGGGCACTGAACAGCAGGAAGGAGTTAAGACTAAAGAGGACCAGGAAAGCCATCTCATAGAAGGCAAGACATTAATGGAGACTTGAAGGAAGAAGCCAGGGGAGCGAAGAGGTGGAGAAGAAGGAGATCTCCAGGCACGAGGGACAGCCAATGCAAATGCTGGGAGTTGGGAGTATGAGGAATAGCAAGGTCACTCTGCCTTGATCCTAGGTTCTTTATCCAGTGGCCAATAGCAAAGTTGATGCTTCTTGTATTCTTCTAGGAGACAAATAACAGGAGAGCAGCTAAGGGGAAGAATTCTTACTAGTCACTGAGCATCATGGGCATCTTTCAATCAACTCTGTGAGAAGGTTCTCTGCCCTTCAATCTGCATGACATTCTCGGTGGGGGAGAAAACCAGGAGCCAATCCAAACCTTGCCTTGATTCGATATCTTTGATAGACCAATCAATCAACGTTAATTAAATGCCCACCATGTGCCGAGTCCTGCATAAGTTTTAGAGCTAGAAGGGGCATTGGAATTTAATCAATCCAACTCCTCTCTTCCTTTTTTTATATGAGAAAAATGTGGCCCAGAGAGAGGAAGGAACTTGCTTGTCCAAGCTCATTCAAAACTGATACTCCATCCAGTCTTGTCCAGACAGAAACCCTTCCTCTGTTTCTTCACATGTCAAAATGAGAGGTTTGGGTATGAACCCTTTTCAGCCCTGGAGCAATGTTCCCATGATCTTCTCTTCCACTGTACTTCATGATTAGTCTGAACCCCAACTCTTATCTAGGACACCCTTTTGCTTCTAGTTCCCAGCTCCCCTAAATGCTTCAGTTTGTTCCCCATCTCGCACTTTCATTCTCTAGATTCTAAAGTCTAGAATTGTGGTTCTCAACCTTCCTAATGCCACGACCCTTTAATGCAGTTCCTCATGTTGTGGTGACCCCCAACCATAAAATTATTTTCATTGCTACTTCATAACTGTAACTTTGCTACTGTTATGAATCGTAATGTAAATATCTGATATGCAGGATGTATTTTCATTGTTACAAATTGAACATAACCCACAGGTTGAGAACCGCTGGTCTAGAATATCCTTCCTCACTTGGGGGGGAATTGGAGAATTGTCAAGGATCCCTAAGCCATACTTTCCTCTGGTTACCTTCCTGTTACCCAGGGTACAGATGTGGTCAGTTGTAAATCTGGTTGGCCTTTCTTTTAAAAACAAATCCCTCTAGCATCTCTGACTTCTCTGGCCTCTAAGGACCATGAATATTTTATTATAAAAAATAAAATTTATCAGGTACAATGATTCCCTCCACAAAGAGAACATGTCAGGCTCGTGGTGTTCCTGTGATTTGTTTAATTCAGGCCCTGGGAATGCAGTCCAAGGACAAGGCAAACCCTCTAGGGTGTTTCTCAGCATCCCCAGAGCCCCCTCCCACAAAAGCATGTGGCCCAGACTATAATGTGTGAGATAGAAACAAAGCCTGGGAAGCAGGCGTGTTCTTTCCAAAAGGACCCCCTGTTCCAAGATTTCTGTTGTGATGAATATGATATCTTTTCCCATTCCCACCTCTCCCCCCACCTGACCCCTGAGCCTTGGCAGCTGGAGTTAGAGGATGACTTATATTTCATGTTGGGACTGGCCTCCAGGTCAATCACTTGGAGAGGGGCTTGTTCTCTGCACAGAGGGTAAAAGGCTCTCCCAGATCTCCCCCACTCCTGACCCAGTGTGAGAAATGAAACAGAAAGAGAAGAGAGTAACTCTCCCTTTGCTGAGTACTGTTCTAGATGTCAGAGGCTTAGGATGGCGTAGCTTGGAGGGGCTCTAGTTGAGGTCTTTTGTTTTACAGATGAGGAAACTGAGGCCATAGAGGTTAAGTGATTGTTAAGTACAAAGGGAGGGAATTGATCAGGTTCTCTAACATCTAATTCAGCCTTCTTTCCACTAAACCACAGATTTATTAGCTTAAAAAGACCAAGGTTTCCTAATGCATCCTGGGCCATCTGCAATTGTCCTGAATCTATATTTGGCCACTGGACCAGATGGCTCTGGAGGAGAAAGTGAGGTTGGTGACCTTGCATGACCCTCCCTCACTTAAATACAATAAATCCAATTCTTGTGCATTTCATGGCATCACCTCCCTGATATCATGGTCCTCTTCAAGAGCCAAGGACAAACCATAACCACTCATAGGATCAGAGTCAAAGGACCTTGAGAGCCATCTCCATCCAACCCTTTTCTGCATGAATATATCTTCTCCTACACTTCTGGCTGGCGGTCATCAAGTCTTTATTTGATAACCCCTGGTAATGGGGAATCTGTGCCCTCTTGAGGTGGCTCATTCCACCTTTGGAGAACTCTCCCATCTAAGCAGTTTAACTGACATCCAGCCTACATTAGACTCTCCATCCTCCATTCCAAAGGCAGCTAGGTGGTACAATGGAGAGAGTAAGGAATGTGGAATCAGGAAGTACTGAGTTTGAATCCTGCCCCAAATATCTAGTAGCTATATGAGTCTAGTCACTTGGACTAGTCACTTAACTTATCTGTGTCTCAATTTCCTCATCTTTCAAAGGCAGAGTGGGGATGGGGGAGGGGGGATAATAATAACACCTACCTCCCGGGGTTGTTGTGAGGACCAAATGAGCTTACATAGAAAAAATGCTTTGCAAACCTTAAAGTCTGTATAAATGCTACTATGGTGTTATTTAGTCTTTGGCACAGCAGCCTTTTGAATTCTTGAAGAGAGCTGGCCTGTCTTTGCCTTCTTCTAGGGGGTTGCTCCCTTTCTCTCTCTGCCTTGCCCCACCTCCAGCTGTCTCTTCTCTTGATTAAAAATCCCCAGTTCTTTCCTGTGATCCTGATAACCTGAAGCCCTTCACTATCCTGATGCCCTGCTTTGGGTAGTCTCCAGGGCACCACTTTCTTTCCCAAGCTGTGGTGTCCAGCACCGAACATGAAGCTCCACACCAGATCAGGGAATGAGACCATCACCTCCTTTGTTCATGATGTGGTACTTCACTTAAATTAGCTTATGGGGGCGGATCTTATTATGGGTTGTTATTGAGCCCAATTCTACCGACAACCCCCAATCCGTCCATGACTCTCTGAAACGGTAAAGCCAAGCTTTCACTATACAATCACTTTGAATGCCTTCAATCAACTAAGATTTATTATACATCTACTATTATTAAGCCATGATCTTATAATGCTAATTCTGTGGATAGAAAAAAAAGATGGCAATGAAGGAAAAAAAAGAATAGATTTTGCACACATATACACACATAAACACCTTTAAGGTGAAATGGACACCATCATATTCTTCACAATAATGGACATTTCAAGCACTTTATGGCATTATTTTAGGATTGTAAGGTTCAAGAAGCATTCTGCACACATTATCTCATTTCAGTTTCCTAACAACACTGGGTGGTAGGTATAATAGGGGCAATTGTTCCCATTCTACACATGAGTAATGATGAGCACAGATGTGATTTAGAAAGTTAATGACTTACTTTACTTTAGAAGACCCAAGTCTTTCTAATTCCATACCTCTTTCTACTACACCAGGGGTGTCAAATACAAAGCCCAGCAGAGTCCCCAACACTCCTGAGTGTGGTCTGAACCAGATTAAAACATAACTGGAAAATATTATAAGACAAATATACAATGAATGATGAAATATAAATAAATAAAATGTACAATGTGATAGAATATAATAATAAACAATAAAACTAAATTAAAATAAACATAGATAATACTATACTTTAACACTAAGGCAACATGTGACCCTGAGAGATCCTTATGTACTTATGGGTAGTTATCCCGGTTCCTATTTGAGGTCAACACCATAGCCCTACTTCAGCCTGTCACTTTCATTGTTTGGAAAAAATCTGGATTAAAAATTTGAGTGCCAAAAGTATGTATCCAGAGTGGGCACCTAATTCTTAGATGCAATTCTAGCAACAAGTCATTAAAACAATACAAACAATGAGATGTTATTGTTACCTTTCATGAATAAATGTCACTTCTGACCATTGTTAGGGGTTTGACTTTGTCCTGGCTAGCTCATATGGGTGACAGGACTCCTGGTCTTGCCACGTTACGATAGTGAGCTAACAAACAAGATTGGGGCAGTTAGGTGGCATAGTGGATAAAGTGACAGGCCAGGAGTCAGAAAGACCCATGTTCTTGAATTCATATCTGACCTCAGACACTTACTGGCTGTGTGACCCTGGGCAAGTCAATTTGCCTTGGTTTCCTCATCTATAAAATGAGCTAGAGAGGGAACTGGGAAACCACTCCAGTATCTTTGCCAAGAAACCCCAAACGGGGTTGTGAAGAATTGGACACAATTGAACAACAGAGGATATCTTTTTCTACCTAACAGGTCAGAAAGAATCGTTCCCCCACAACACACACACACACACACACACACACACACATATACATACACACACACACACACACACTCACACACACCCCTTTTCTTTATTTTAAAGGCAGGACTGGGGAAGTTTGATTGATTGTTCAGGTACCTACATAAGGAAACTCAAAGAATTGCAATAATTACAGCAAAAAACCTCTGTGTGTGTGTGTGTGTGTGTATGTGTGTGTGTGTGTGTTTAAATCATGTTGTATCTTACTACAATATGCCTATTCCCTTCCTCCCCCCTCCTTCCTCAACAATTTATTTTCCTGTCAAAATATACTGAGTTCCACGCTGTGCAGTCCAAATTGCTGCTATTAGTTTAATTGAGATGGAGCAATTATAAATAAATCCCATGCAGCGCCTGCTGAAATTGCCGCTATTAGTTTAAATGGCGACAGGGTGATTAGTCATTCACCAAGTATAGCTCACTCCCTTCTTATTGCAGCCCTGTGGGTGACAGAGGCCCTGGGATCCCCAAGAGGTATAATAGTCATCCTGCTGACCAAAGGAAAGAGAAAATCAGGCCAAGAGAGGAAACCAAGTGGGGACATGAGAGCTGCCTTCAGGGATCTGAAGGGCTGTTATGTGGGAGAGACCCCAAAGGGCAGGACGATGAATGGAAATTGTCATGACACCCTTGTGCACTTGTCAGAAGACCTTCCTTAACAATGAGAGCTGTCCCAGAGCAGAATGGGCTGCCTTTGGGGTTGGTGGGGTCCCAGAAAGGTTCATTTGGACACACTTTGGGGGTCACTATAAAGGGGATCCTGGGGCATAACAGTTGGACTGAATAGTCTCTGACATGGCTCCCAACCCTTAAGATTCTGGGATTCTATGAAAGGCTCAGGGCTGTGATTCTAATTACTCCCACAGACGTATAACAACAGAGACAAAAATGACCACAGTAAGGTGAGAAGGGGAAATAGAGGCACAATCCTACCTTTTGTCTACTCATATTCATCTGTGAAATAATCAATTATCATAGGATTTAGCATTGGAAGGGACCTCTCAGGCCATCCTGATGAGGAAACTAAGGCCAAGAGAGGTGAAGTCACTTATTTAGGATCATGTGGGCAGTGAATGACAGTCCTTAGATTATAAATCCATTATAGTCTTTCATTGCATGGCATTACACTGATGTACAATAAATGGCAAGGGGAAGGGGAGCAGGAAAGGGAAGTTAGGAAGTTAGGAGGACCTTCCTAACCAGTACAATGGGCTGACTTGGGAGGTAGTGGGTTCTCAGCAAAGATTAGATTAACACACTTCTTGTAAAGACTGTACTTCATTTCCAACTAAACCTGGTGCGTAGTCTCAGTTCAGGACACCAGTCATAGGATTCTGGGACTGGAAGAGACTTTAGAGATCATCTGGTCCAATGGTCCTCATTTCACTGAGTCCCAGACAGTGACTCTGATGAGGATGCTGAGTGACCAGGAAGCAGAGCTGAGGATGGAACTCAGGTCCAGGCACCACCCATGTCAGAGAACAAGATGCTGGTATCAGAGGACTCTGGGTTCAGATCTCGTCTCAGACACCTACTGGATGTGTGACCCTGGACAGGTCATTTAATTTCCCTGTGCCTCAGTTTCCTCATCTGTAAAATGAGTGGTTTGGACTAGAAGGTCTCTGAGGTCCCTTCTGGTTCTAGGTCTATAATTTGATGAACTCTTTGGACCTCAATTTCCTTCACCATAAAATGAGTGGGTTGGAACAGACGAGCTCAAAGGTCCTGTTTATAATGTCTCTGGGCCTCAGTTTTTTCCTCTGGAGTATAAGGCAGTCTCTGAGATCCTGACCAGTCCTAAGGCTACAATCCCATGAACTTATTTGAAGGGGTCATTCAGTGTGTGTGTGTGTGTGTGTGTGTGTGTGTGTGTGTGTGTGTGTGTGTGTGTGTATGTGCGTGTGCATGTGTGTTTGTTGGAGGAAGTGCCTTCCAAAAGTTGAAAAACATCTCCTGAAACATCAAACCCTCCACAAAATCACAAGAGGCCTCTTCAAGGGGGCTGTGCTGGAACAAACAATTTCACGATGTCCCCTTCCTGGGACATTTGGTTTTTTCTGCATTGTGTGGAGTCTCCTGATAGTCCAAGGTGCATCTTGTCTGTTTCTTTCTGTGGCTATAACTTTTAAAATGAAAATAACATTTAACTCTCAAACTGGCTGCTCTGTCCTTGAATGACCTGAGCTCTCTGAAATAAGAAACACCCAAGAAAAACCTGCCAAAGAACCTGCTAGGGGCAGGCACTTTCTAGCCATCATTTTCCATTAAGTTTACTGAACCAGTCTTCTGTGTTTCAGGAACTGGACCCAGAGATGATGAGGAAGGGTTGGGACAACCCAAGGCAGGATCATAAGATAGTCAATTTAGAGCTGGGAGGGGACCTTGGAGGTCATCCAGCCCCACTCCCTCACTTCATAGAGGGGAACATGACTCCCAGAGAAGGGAAGTCACTTGCCCAAGGTCATACAACAGGAGAAGGATTTGTATCCAGGTTTTATGACTAGAGATTGAGTTCTCTTTCCCATGGATATACCATGATAACAGAATTGCCATGTTAAGGTTTCAGGTCTTATTCAGGGCAGAACTTCTTAGGCTCTTAAGGAGAAGGGACCTCAGAGAACACCTAGGTTAGTCCTGCCCATGATTTCCCTCTAGAACACACCAAGTAAACAGTCATCCAGCCTTTCTTTAAAGGACCTCCATTGAGGGAGACCCCACAATCTCCTGCGGCAGATTACTCTATGCATGCACAGCTTTGATCTTAGGGCGGCTTTTCATTGTATGAGTCAAAATCTGCCACTTTATATCTCCCACCCACTGTGTTGATCAACAAGCACCTATTATGTGCCAGTTGTACTATTTACTGAGCGCTAGGCATGGAAAGACAGTCCCTATTCTCAAGGACTCAGAATCTAATGGGGGAGACAACATACAAATAGCTACATACGGAAATGAGATAGATTGGATAAATTGGACATTTTCAATAGAGGGAAGGTGCTAATATTAAGGGTGATGGGAAAAGGGTTCTTGCAGAAGGTCAGACTTTAGCTAAGGCCTAAGGGAAGCCAGGAAGCAGAGATGAGGGAGGAAAGAGTTCCAAGCATGGCATACAGTCAGTGAGAATGGCCAGAGTCAGGAGATGAGCATAGAGTTCAAGAAACAGCAAGGAAGCTGTTTCATCCTAAGCCAACGATCACATAATATGTGCAGGGTAAGAAGGTTGGAAAGGTCAGAAGGGACAAGGCTATGGAAGACTTTGTAAGCCTAACAGGATTTTTATATTTGATGCTGGAGGTTAATATAGAGCTATTGGAGTTCATTGAATGGGAAACTAGGTCATGGTCAGAGCCAGGCTTGAGGATCACTTTGATAGCTGAATGGAGGATTGAGTGTTGTGGGGGGAAACTTGAGGCAGGCAGAGACACCAGTGGCTGTTGTCATAATCCAGGTGTGAGGTGATGAGCATTTGCACCAGGGCCATGGCAATGAGGGAGAAGAGGAGGTGGCATATTCAGGAGTTGTTCAAAGTAAGAAATGCCAAGACTTATGGGTTGATTTTGGGGAAAGATAGAGAGACATCTTTGAGTCCAGAAAACCAACAGGATGGGGGTCCCGGTTCTGATCTCGACCACCAAGTGACCAGTTTTGTTGTTCAGTCGTTTTTCAGTCGTGTCCAACTCTCCACGACACCCTTTGGGGTTTTCTTGGTAGAGATATTGAAGCAGTTTGTCATTGCCTTCTCCGGCTCATTTTATAAATGAAGAAACTGAGGCAAAAAGCATTAAGTGACTTGCCCAGGGCCACACAGTTAGTGAGTGACTAAGGACAGATTTAAACTCAGGTAGATGAGGCTTCCTTTTTAATTCTAGACCCAGCAATCTATCTACTGCACCATCTAGCTACCCTACCCAACCTAAACTCTCAGTTTAAAGATAACTCTCCCATCCTTCAGGTGAGTCCTTTCTTCTCTGGGTTGAGCACCTCCAGTTCCTTTACTTGACTCTCGTGTCTTATGAGACCCTTGATCCCCTGCTTGCTCTTCTTTGGGTCTGTTCCAGCTTTTCAGTTTTCATCCTAAAATATCACACTTACAAGTAAGACTTCATTAAAAACCCACTAGAAAGCATTCTGGACATTGGGAAGAGCCTATTCCAAGGCATAACTGTGAGTTGTAATGTGTACTAATATGGCATCTGCTCCCTCTTTCTCTCTCTGTCTGTCTCTCTGTGACTCTGTCTCCCTCCTCTCTCCTTCCCCCCCTCCCTTCTTTGTTTCTCTCTCTCTCTGTCTCTCTCTGTCTCTGTCTCTGTCTCTGTCTCTCTCTCTCTCTCTGTCTCCCTCTCTTCTCTCTGTCTCTGTGTATCTCTGTCTCTCTGTCCTACTTGATACTTGATCATAACTGTTTCTTCCAAACTATGGACCTGGGTTCAAATCTCAACTCAGCTACTCACTACATGTGTGGTCTGGGGAAAGTCACTTCCTCTCTCTCTCTTTCTCTCTCTCTCTCTCTCTTTCTCTCTCTCTCTCTCTCTCTCTCTCTCTCTCTCTCTCTCTCTCTCGCTCTCTGGGCCTCAGTTTCCTCATCTGTAAAATCCTGGGGTTGGAAGGCTTTTGAGGTTCTTTGAAGCTCTAAAACTCTGATCCCATAATCCTAAACATGATGCTCTTTTTCCTTAGGGTTTTAAAGATCCTGTGTACCGGGCCAGGAGGAAACAATTTGCTGACATTGCCTACAGCTACAGACAGTAAGTATTCCTCACCTCCCAGCTGGGCAAGAAAAGAAAGCAAACCCCAAAGGCTCTCCTCCCCCACCTCTAATTTTCCTGGCTTGAGAAATGATTGACTAGAGACTGTATTCTTTCTTTTTTTTCTGTGTGGGTGTTCAAATCCTAGGCCACTAGCATTTATCAAAAAATTGCCAGAAGACAAAAAGAAATTGCCCCCGGTGCTATTGAGCTTGCTTTCTCTCCTCTTGGCTTTGTTGACTAATTGCAGAAGCTTTGTCTTCTATAACTACAAAGGACTCTAGCCTGAATCAGTCCCCTCCGGTCTCCCCCACTTCTTTCAATGGGGAAGACCGTGGAGGAGAGAGAATCATTTACATGAATGAGCGGTCTCTATTCTGGGCGTCAGATAATGAATCCCTTGTGGTCTCTGGGTAAACTGGGACTCAGTGCCCTATTTTCAGCCACCTAACCTAGATGCCCTGCACAGTTTTAGGTTATGATTTGTTTGGGGAAGAGTGGAGGGGGAGGGGTTGGGGGTTTCTTTGCCTTCCCTGCTCATTCTGGTTAAAAGAAAATGGAGAGGAGGAAAAAAAACTTGGAGTTTGGGTATTTGTTGTGGGTGGTCACAGGATCACAGATTTAGAGCTGCAAGGAAACTTAGAGTTCACCAAATCCAGCTCCGCCCCCCTCATTTTACAGATGAGGAAACGGAGACCCAGAGAGATTAAATGACTTTCCCAAGGTCACGCAGGCAGTACATGGCTGGGCTCCCTGGCTTTAAATCCCGGGTACCGTATGCATTCCACTGCGGGATCGTGGCTACCATGTAATCGTTGCGCCCTGGTTTTGTTTTGTTTTCAGTCCAAAATTTGGTCAGTGGCCTTTCATTGTGTAATCATGACATGGTATCATTGTTTGTCAGGCTGCTTAGAAGGTAAACAGAGCAGCAGTTTCTTCACCGTTTATCTCCGGTACATCGTGAGCCTGGCAGCCTGGAATTCTCAGTACATGCACATTGTCAGTATTTGGTATTCAGGAATATTCCATGCATCCTAGTCTTGCACGTTTAGTAATACATGATTTTTAAGTAATATTGTAGAAGTCGAAGAATGCTGGGACTGCAAAATAGTGACACCTGGGTCCTGCCCAAATGAATTTGACCCTAGCCTTCTTTCAGCCAAAGAAAAACAAAAAAGTACCTGAAGTTTTCCTAATTCCCTAATGGCAAGAGAACTGAGAAAACTGGACATACTCTTCTTCCAGATACAGTGTCCATCCTCATCCTCTATGAAGGAGTGCCCAGGTCCATGACCTTGAATGTAACCACTGGCGTGAGAACCTGAGAGCATCAGGCTGAGTTCTAGACAGCCTTGTAGCTGTCTGACCTAATGGGACCTTAGAGGTCAGGCCTGAAAAATACTTCCAAGGTGCTTGGAAAGAGATCCCAACTGTAGCTCAAGAAAGGAATAGGGGGAAGGGGAAGCTTACACACCTTCCAGTCCTGTCTGGAGAAGAACGAGGTTAGGCAGTTTTCCTGGTCTCAGGGAACCAAAAATGTTGAGGTTTAGGGGTGCTGGGACCCCAAAATAGCAACATGTGGGTTCTGCCTGAATGAATTTGACCCAAGTCTTCTTTCAGCCAAGGACAAGGTTTATTAAGACACCTATAGAGGGTATTCTAAAAATCTGCCATATTGGCCAGAATCTAAGCATTGGCTAGACTCTTAAGGAATCTGAGTGTTTGTATCGCTAACACAAATGTGCCAGATTGAATCTGAGAACTTTCATGGAAACGAGATTGATATTATATTCAGAAAGATTTTGGGAGGGATCTAGGAGTAGGCTGGGGTGACTGGAGGTCTGTGCTGGACAAAGTGAATTGGGTTTAGGGTAGGAAGCAGCTGGAGGCCATCTGAAGATAAAAAACAAGGAAAGACCAGGCTATGTTCTGGGTAACAGAGTATTGGGCTTAGCCATCATGAAAGCCCAGTTGAGAGGATTATAGCTTCAGGTGAACACCAGATCAAGTGGGGAGATTTACGGAGAGTACAGAGCCTGTACCCCATCAATACCAGCACAATTTTTAAAGCTTCACATAATGGTTATACCTCACTTTTTCCAAACAAAAAAATTGGCATAAAATCTGCAATGATTATGCAGTGAGATACTGTATGCTTCCTACTTGCCTGATCTAAGAATTATCTACTAGATTCATAGCTCTAGCACCAGAAGGTACGTTGAAGGCCAACTTGCTCATTACAGTTGAGGAAACTGAGGCCCAAGGAGTTTAAGTAACTTTTTTCCCCAAGATCATGAAGGTAGTAAATAAGAGGTAAGATTTGAACCTAGGACCTCAGGCTCTGTATCCACCACATTGCCTCAGAAGCACCTCCTCTGAGCTGGGCATTGGTGATGCAAAGAGATAGTCTGCTCTTGAAGAGTTACATTCTCCTGGGAAGATGTGTCATTGAAGAGAAAAGAGAGAGTTCTAATGAATTAAAGATTATTTTTAATCTTTAATTAAAGAGATCAAGAAAGGCTTTCTTTCCGAAGTGGCAAAAGAAATGAGTTGAAAGTGGCTAAGTGTTCTAAGAGAGGAAGGGAGCAAGAGGCACATTCCAGAACAGGGATTTAGTGAAGGGGGAGGTGAAAAGCATATAGGTGAGGGATGAAATGCTGAACTTAAGAAAAGCAAGCAGGCCATTTTAATTAGGTATGCAGTACAGAGGTCAAATTCCAACCTATAGAGTAGAAATGGTCTGCAGAACCTCCTAGGGTAGCCCAAACCTGATTAAAATGTAACTGGGAAATGTTTAGCAAAAGAAATATATATTTAGACAGAGATAATGTTAATTTGTAGTTTTCTAATTCAATATATGACCAGCAGGAAACCATTTCTACGAATTTGGTACTCCTGCTTGTAGAGTTTGTAGAGAGTGAGGAGAGCAAGGTGAGAAAAGACTGGAGTGGTAGATGGGAACCAGATTGTTCTTGTTCAGTCATTTCTGACTTCATGAACCCATTTTGGGGTTTTCTTGGCAAAGATACTGGAGTGGTTTGCCATTTCCTTGTCCAGTTCATTTTACAGATAAAGAAACTGAGGCAAACTGGGTTAAGTGACTTGCCCAGGGTCACAAAGCTAGGAAGTGTCTGAGGACAAACTTGAACTCAGGAAGATTAGCGTTCTATCCACTGTGCCACTTAGTTGTCCCTTATAGGTCCCCTCTAAATCTACTTATGATCTTAATTAAATGAAGCAGATTTTGCCTCATTTTTCCCCCTGAAACAGACCTATCATTTCATTTGTGTAGGGAATATTCCATAACGAAACTTCTTTCATAGATACAGATTTACACCTACTCTGCTATTACAGGCTCAGAGTCCACTGGGGCCATTCCATAGAATTTGACAACAGCCTCACAGCTAACATGTGTTAAAAACAACACTTGAACCCAAGTGTTCCTCACTGAGGGCAGATTTCTAGACACTATATCAGGGCTGCCTTGCTAGAAAGACAAAATTTCTCAGAATTAGAGATGTCTGAAAATGTGAATGTCAGTAGAGAGTTCTCCATCGTTGGGTGTCTACAATTGGATGGACAACTCTCAGTGATACCATGAGTAGGATTCGTACTCTGGGTCAACATTGACCACTCACTGAATTCTTCAGAATTCTGTAATTCAATTCTAGAATTCTGTAAGGTTTCAATCAGCAAACATTTATTAAGCACCTACTATTTGCCAAGATGCCAGGTGTTGTGCTAAGCTCTGTTGATACAAAAAAAAAAGAGACAAAAGAAAATCTACATATACAAGCAAGTATATGTAGGAGAAATATGAAATTGTTAACAGAGGGAAGGCACTGGAATTAAGAAGGAGTAGGCAAGGCTTCAATCCTTTCCCCTCACTTTTCACCAAGTCACAGATTTAGGATCACAGATTTAGAAAGAAACTTATATACAGGTCACTCAGTCATCTTTCAGGCAAATATCTCATAGCCTATATGACATGTGGTGGGAAGGATCCACCACTCAAATATATGGTGGGAAGGGTCACTCTTATCTTTGATCTACCAGAATCTATGATTCTGATTTGCTGCCCTATGAAGAATGGAGAAATTGTGGCTGTTTGTGTTCTGTTCCTTACCATATATAAATCAGTAATTAATCATTGTCAGGGACAATTAATCGACTTCTAAAAATTGATAGCCTGTCATTGGGAAGAAGAATGAGGCTTGCTTTGCTTGACTTGAAAAGGTAGGACTGAGCAATGGTGGGAAGTCTTAGGGAAATCAATTTTGGCTCAATCTGAGGAGGGCCTTCATAGCCATTAGAATCTTCTAAAAGGGAAATGAGTCACCTTGGGAATTAGTGAGTCCCTGTCACCAGAAGTCTTTAAGCAGAGGCTGCCAGACCATTTCTCATGAATGTTATAGATAGGGTTACAGCCTTAGCTATGTATTGGAGTATATGACTTCTGAGATCCATTTGAACCCTGAGATACTGTTTCTGTTTACCAAATTAAAACTAGGGTCTTCTAAATTGTTGCTGTATGCGATTTAACTGGGAACCAACCAGAAACTCTTTTAGTTAAATTTTAGAATTAAACTTCCTTCTTAAATGCCATCCTTAATAAACACTGTCTAGAACAGGGTTTCTTAAACTTTTTCCATTTGGGTTCCCTTTTCCCATTTTGGCAGCATTGGTGTTGCATGGCCTGAGAGCATGTGCAGAACAAAGTGCACATGCTTTGTGTTCAGAACCAAAGCTGCAGTAAAGTTTCACGATGCAAGTGCTGCCAGAAACACCTTGGATTCATTAATGCATTTGATCTTTAACTAATTTTTCGTTGTTGGTCCAGAAACTTTTTACTGTGGCCAACTTTTTTTGAGACTCTACATGAGGTCATGATGCACAGTTTAAGAAGCATTGTCTAGAATATATGATGGCGTCTTTCTTTGAAGACATAGAATGCTGCAATGTCTCATTTTTGCTCAACCCTTAACACAATTCTTGGAATGTTTTAGGTGCTTAACAAATGAGTTTTCATTCATGCATTTGGGCATCTAGTAGGTCCTATGGATACAGGAAGCATAGGGAAATTGGTTGAAGGTATGAACTTAAGGGTAATGTCCTGAAAGCTGGCATGTCTGAGGGAGTGTGGGGAAATGTAAAGAGGGTTAGATTAGGAATCAGATGACCTGGGTTTGAATCTTGACTCTGTGGCTTATTTGTCACTTCCTCTCTCTGGACTTGGAGTCAGAAAGACCTGAGTTTCGATCCCATCTCAGAACATTGTTATCTGGGTGACTTGAGCAAGTCACTTAATCTTACTGCACCTCAACTTACTCATCTGTAAAATGATTGGGTCGGGCTATTTGGTTTCTAAATTCTATTCTGGTTCCAAACCATAATTTTAAATAAAATACTCCTGCCATATTACTAATCTGATCTAGAAACATTCAGGATGGGGGGGCGGAGTCAAGATGGTGGCGTAGAAGCAGCAAAACTCCACAGCTCCCCCCATAACCACCTCAAATACCTATAAAATATGACTCTAAACAAATTTTAGAGCTCCAGAACCCACAAAAATTACAGAAAAACACATCTCACGCTGAAGGCAGCTCGGCAGGCAGACACAAAGTGGTTCATCGCAGCTCAGTGGGAGCCCAGACCAGCACCACATGAACCTTGGCTTGGCTCTGGAGTGGCCAGAACAAGCCACGGCTGGAGCTTTCAGGAGAGTGAATTGCTGGCAGCTGTGGCATTTTCCAGAATTACCAACCCATAAGAAACAAGGACAAAGTGAAAGGTCAGTGGAACTCAGAGAAATTCAGGGGAGAGGGTCTGGCCAACTGCCCCAGGGCTAGAAGCAGCTGAAGCAGCAGCCCTGCCACCTCCACATGGCTGCTTCAGAAGCTCCTGGCCTGCAGATTGCAGGGTGGCCAAGTGACCATTCAGAGGCCAAGTGCTCTTGCCTTGAGCTGCCTGGATCAGGATCCTGGTCTTGGGTGGTGGTCCTGAGGTGCGTTTTCAGTGAGCCAAAGCTGGTGGGGACTGCAGAGATGGTGGCCTCCTAATAGCTCCGGCAGCTGCAAAAACCCCAGCAATTTGGGACAGAGCTCTCCCCTCTGAAAGCAGAGTTCTACTGAACCTAATGGTCAAGTAATTGACTAGCAACATGAGTAGGCAAAGGAAGCAAAGCAAACCCAGCAATGCAACTTTAGATTCCTTTTTTTGGGACAAAAAGGATCAAAGCATGGAGTGGGAGAAAGACAAAACAATTAGAACTCCCACACCAAAAGCTTCCAGGAAAAATGTAGACTGATTACAAGCCACAGAGGAGCTTAAGAAGGATTTTGAAAACCAAATAAGAGAAGTGGAGGAAAAATTGGGAAGAGAAATGAGAACGATGCAAGAAAATCATGAAAAGAGAGTAAACAACTTGACTGAAGAAAATAACACCTTAAAAAATATAATCTATTTTTTACTCAATTTTTTACTCAATTAACTCAAATGGCAAAAGAGGCCCAAAAAGCCAGTGAAGAGAAGAATGCCTTAAAAAGTCGAATTTGCCCAATGGAAAAAGAATCTCAAAAGCTTTCTGAAGAGAATAATTCCTTCAGAATTAGAGTAGAGCAAATGGAAGAAAATGACTATATGATAAATCAAGATACTATTAAACAGATCCAAACAAATGAAAAAATAGAAGGCAACGTGAAATATCTCCTTGAATAAACCACTGACCTGGAAAATAGATCCAGAAGAGACAATTTAAAAATTATTGGACTACTTGAAAGCCATGATCAAAAAAAGAACTTAGAAAGCATCCTTCAAAAAATTCTCAAGGAAAATTGCCCTGATATTTTAGAATCAGAAGGCAAAATAGAACTTGAAGGAATTCACTGATCACCTCTTGAAAAAGATCCCCAAAAGAAAACTCCTAGGGATATTATAGCCAGGTTCCA
>CM053581.1:420347142-420390512 GCA_028627135.1 Pseudochirops cupreus
AAAAAAAAAATTTTACATGTGAAACCATACAAAACATTTCCATATCAGCTATATCACATAAAAAAGCAAAAAAAAAATTGAGAGAAAATTATACTTCAATTTGTACTCAGAGTTCATTGGTTCTCTCTATGGAGGTGAAGAGTGTTTTTTTTTTCCATCATGAATTCTTTGGAATTATCTTGGATCATTGTGTTGATGAGAGTTGCCACGTCTTTCTATTACTATGAACAATGATCCTCCACAATGTTCTTCTCAGTTCACTTTACATCAGTTCATATTGTTCAGTTAATATTGCATCAGTCTTGTTATATTTTTTTCTGAAACCACCTCCCTTGTCATTTCTTATAGCATAAGAGTATTCCATTACATTCATATACCACAATTTGTTCAACCATTTCCCAACTGATGGGCATCCCCTCAATATCCAAATCCTTTGCCACCAACAAAAGAGCTGCTATAACTATTTTTGTATGTATAGGCCCTTTTCCTTTTTCTTTGACCTCTGCTGGATCAAAGTGTATACACAGTTTAAAGCCCTTTGGGCATAGTTCCAAATTATTCTCCAGCATGGTTGAACTAGTTCCCTACTCCACCAAAAATTCATTAGTGTACCTATTTTCCTTCATTCCCTCCAGCAATTGTAATTTCTTATAGGTGTGAGGCGGTACCACAGAGCTGATTTGTCTTTCTCTAATCAATAGTTATTTAGAGCATTTTTTCATATGACTGTAGATAGCTTTGATTTCTTCTTCTGAAAACTGCTTGTTCATAACCTTTGACCATTTGTCAACTGGGAAATGTCTATTATTTTTTTTATAAATTTCATTTGTTTCTCTAAATATTTGAGAAACGAAATCTTTACCAGAGAAACTTGCCATAAAATTTGTTGACATTGCTTCATTGTCTACAGTATTTTTTTTTAGCAAAATATAGTTTCCCTGATTATCTCTTTCAATTAGGTCTAATGTTATTTTAACTTTGTCTGAGATCACCCCTTTCCTCTTCACTTCAGCTGGAGCATAATAGCCTCTGTCCAGCCCTTCATTTCAATTCTGTGTGTGCCTTTCTGTCCCAAGTGTGTCTCTTGTATGCAACCTATTGTTGGACACTGGTTTCCTGTCCATTCTTCTAACCACCTCTATTCTATGGGTTATCTCATCCCATTAACATTCACAGTTATGATCAGTAACTGTGCATTTCTCTCCATTCCATTTTCCTGTTTATCCATCTCTTTCTGTTTGTATCCTGTTCCTCCTCAAAAGTTTGTCTTGCTTCTGACCATTGCCTTCCCAATCTGCCCTCTTCCTTATCCGCCCCCATTTCTTATCTTCTTCCCATTTTGTCTTCCTATGGGGTTAGACTTTTATATCCAACAAAGTATGTGTGTGTATGTATGTATTGGACCAATTCTGATGAGAATGTGGTTCAAGTATTGCCTGCCACCACTACCACCATCATGTTATTTTCTCCTCTACTAATAAAAGCTCTTCCTTGTATACCTCCTTTATCTGAGAAAATCTGCCCCTTTCTACTTCTCTCTTCTATTGCATCCGTCTTTCTTACCCCTACATTTTTTTTTGGAGGTAATTCCAACATAATTGACTCAAACTCACGTCCTTTGTCTATACAGACTACTTCTAACTGGCCAAATAATGATAAAGTGAAATCTTCCCATACAGGAATTATTCTTTTAAAAAAGAAATTGAACAGCCCAGACTTGACTATGGATAGATGGTTATTGCTAGTATCCTTCCAGTTTCTTTTGTTGGCAACATAGAGTATTGTCAGGCTCTGGTGGAAATACCTTCTGTTTAAAGTACCTTTTTAAGAGATAGATTTTTATATTTTTAAAACCCCTACAACTTCCTGTTGAAGAAGCTGTTATACATAGTATAATAGCTATTACATTTAGCAAGCAGAATGTAGCGAACAGGACACTGGACTGAGAATCAGGAGGACCTGGCGTCAAATTCTGCCTCAGATTCTTACTAGTGGTGTGATCCTGGACAAATTGGGCAAACTTTTGCTGCCCCAGTTTCTTCATCTGTAAAATGGATTGGAGGCAGACTCAATAGTCTCTATTATTCCTTACAGCTCTTTCTGTGATCCTCTGACGCCAGCATGGTCTGATGGAAAGCATTAGCCTTAGACTCATGAAATCTTGGATTCAGATTCTCATCTCATGGTTCTACGACTTAGCAGCTGTGTGACCTGGTATAAGTGACAACCTTTCTGGTCCCGAGTTTCCTTAGGGTTATTCTAATTGACAGTAATATTATTCCCTTGAAACCCCTTCTAGGTCTGGGTCTATGATCCTGTCTTCTCCTGCTATGATTGTGTTTATTCTCAGACTCATATCTATGTTTTCTACATCTTTGTTACAGTGGGCAGCCTATTCCAAGAGTTGAGTACACTGACGAAGAGAAGAAGACATGGGGCACGGTGTTCAGGACCTTGAAGTCTTTATATAAAACTCATGCTTGCTATGAGCACAATCACATCTTCCCTCTTCTGGAAAAATACTGTGGTTTCCAAGAAGACAACATTCCACAGCTGGAGGATGTTTCTCAGTTTCTACAAAGTAAGTTTGCCTGCTACTTAAGGTCTAGGTGGGACAACTTCTTCTCGGAAAGTCATTGTATTTGCATAATCCTGGTTGTTGAATTTCCTGGTTCTCCCTGCCTCTGGTACCCTCCCCATCCATATGTGTGCCTGTGTGTGTGTGTGTGCGTGTGTGTCTGTGTATGCGTGTCTGTGTGTGTGTGTGTGTGTGTGTAAGACAGAGAGACCGAGATAGAGAAAGAGAGAAGGAAGGAAGGAGGAGGAGAGAGGTGGGAAGAGAGAGAAAAGAGGGAGAAAGAGGGGAAAAAGAGAGAGGAAGAAGAAGGGAGAGAGAAAAGGAGAGAAAAGGAGGGAAGGAAAGAGTAAAAGAGAGAAGGGAGGAGAGAGAAGGGGGGAAGGAGAGAAGAGAGGGAGGGAGAGAGAGGGGAGAAAGAGGGATAGGCGAGACAGAAACAGAGAGAAGGAAGGAGAGAGAGAAAGAGAGAGGAGTGGAGGGAGGGGAAAAGACATGGATTCAAATCTTAGCTCTGCTTCTTACTAACCATATGACCACGGCAAGCCCTTTAAACTTTCTTGACCTCAATGTCTTCACCTGTTTAACGAGAATCATATACTTACTCCATTTTCTCTATAAGGCAAATGTTCTCTATAAGGTCTGAGTTCCCCCAGACCGAAGAGGACAATGCCCGTATAGAAGGAGGAGTACAATTTAGTAAACAGGCCCCTAGTTTTAGAGACAGGAAGACTGGGATTGGAATCCTACCTCAGACATTTGCCAACTACATGACCCTGGACACCCCCTCAGCAAATCAATGAACTTCTCTGCATCTTCCTTTCCTTAACTACACAATAGGGCAATGGTCTTGTTGCTTGTAAGTTCTCTAGCTCTCAATAAAGTGCTCTACAAAATGTAAAGTGCTATATTTTGTGACTTTGTGAATATGTAGGGAGGGGCTGATAGGGAGGATTGGGTCTGTGCTTCCCTTAGTATAGGGAATTCCCAATAAGGAAACTCTGTCCACTAATGCAGATTGACCACTCATCTATATTTTATAGTTTTAAACAGCTGTCTGGAGGCACCAGGAAGTTAAGGCCTCTCAAACCAGTATGTGCCATAAGGACTTGAACTCATACCTTCCTAGTTCTCAGACCTTCTTTTCACAATTCTGTGCTGCCTTGTCAGTCAAGGACAATCATTCCTATTTGGCTGACAAAAGGGATCTAGAAGACTTGGCCTTTGGGAAGTTGACTGATTTGAAAATATTTACCTCATTCTTAAGTGCTCATTTTTGGTCTTCTCTCGAACTGGCACCCATAGGTTTTCTAGTTGGGTTCCAAGGGGGTTGATTAATCTCAGGTTGAAATATGCAGTCTCTCAGTCTGTATTCCTACTACTATAGATCATGAGCCCCCTACTGATGTACTTCTTACTAATAATCAAATGATAGATACATGTAGCTCTTAGCAAACTCATTTGCTTAGATGGCATAGGTAAGATCAAGAGCTACAAAATATTCCTTCCCAGAAACCTAGGATGTATTCTCCCACTGATGAACATGGTTTCTATGGAACCTGTACAGTAGGAATGAGGCAAATATGTAGGGAACACATGAGATATTTCTTGGCATTCCTCTGATAATCAAAATTGTTTCTCTTGTGCCAAGTCTACATAAAGCTTCCCCCTGTGACATCTCTGCTGAGTCCCAAGGTCTGTTCTTCCTAATTCAATTCTTTTTTTTTTTTCTTTTTGGAGGGGGGAAGGCTGGGCAGCTAGGGTTAAGTGACTTGCCCAAGGTCACATGGCTAGTGAGTGTTAAGTTTCTGAGGCTGGATTTGAACTCAGGTCCTCCTGACTCCAGGGCTGGTGCTCTATTCACTGTGCCACCTAGCCGTCCCCCTAATTCAGTTCTTAATTACCAGAAATAACTCTAGCCATGTGCTAGAACCAGCTATAATCCAAGAGCTGATTGTTAAGTTTTCAGTATGAGAATTTACAGCTCAGAAATCAGCTACCTATATATCAGGGTTTGATTTATTATTTTGTTAATAATCTAGACTTACTTAAAAATGCATTCAGCATACAATTCCTTCCAACAGATAATTGTTATACATTTGCCAGCACATCCCTGGATAATTCTCTTTGGTCTCTGTTGTTTAGTCATTTTCAGTCATGTCTGACTCTTCATGACCCCATTTTGGGATTTTCTTGGCAAACACACTGGAGTGGTTTGCCATTTTCTTTTCCAGCTCACTTTAAAGATGAAGAAACTGAGGCAAACAAGGGTCAATGATTTGCTCAGGGTCACACAGCTAGGGAGTGTCTGAGAATAGCTTTAGCCTTAGGTTTTCCTGATTCCAGATCTAGCACTCTGTCCAAAGTGCCGCCTCGCCAACTCTTTTTCTTTGTGGTCGGAGATCTCGCTCCTTGAAGACGCCTCTGACCTCAGGTGGCTGTTTCTTTATATCATGCTGCCTGGGGTTGCTTCTCTTTGTGCTGTCTTCCAAACTTGGGCCGTCATTTGGCACATTCTGGTTAGACATGGAGATTATTCTTCAGATTTCTTCTTCTTGTTAATTAACCCTTGATTTACTTCATTTATTCTGTTATTTGCGGCTTCAGTGAAAACTTCTACTCTTTGGATGTTATTATGTAATTTCCTCCAAACTGTTCCTTAATTTGTATGTGTGTGTGTGCGCGTGTGTTCCTAATAAACCTCCTTTTAATAGCTTTAATATATTTGTTATATAATTCAATATATGACTTAATTTCTCCTTAGAGACACCTTCAATCCCTTCCATAGATGTTTCAGTTTTCATTACAGAGGGAATTTTATCTCTTAGGACTCCTAGGTTACAACATTTACCTTTTATGTTATAATTTTAAATTTTATTATGTAATATTGTGATCAGGAGTGAAGACGATGGTAGACAATGCAGGCCTAGCAAGGCTGACTTGTGTATAAGCTGAGGCTGTTGTGACTGGGAAGTGTACCAGGTAGAAAGCTTTGCTCAGTTTCAGATGTCTCCTTTAGTCCAGTTGGAGGAGTAAAGAGCTGGGGGGACAGCTGAGAAGACTCTCAGCTTTAAGAAGAGAAGAATTCTCTCTACTTTAATGTAGGTATGGAGTGAAGGAAAAATATTCCACTGCTTTCAACACCCTGCCAGGTACCTTTTCAGTAAGATGAGGGAGTAAGGGTATAAGAGCTAAGGAGTGGGAAACTTTCTGCCTCTGTGTGGGGTAGATTTCAACAAAACAATAGGAAGGATAAGTTCTTAGGGAAAAAAAATCTACTTTGCCCTCTACTAAATATATCATATATATGTATATATAAATTTTATATACACAAATATGAATGACATATGATCTTTTCTAACTTTAAAAGAAATAATAAAATTAATTTCAAAATCATAAAAATTCCATATGTCAATATTTGTAGAATATAGTCGAAGCAGTGTTTAGAATCAAGTTTGTATTGTTAAGTTACTACATTAATAGAGAAAAGAAAAAAAATAAATGAATTAAGCTCATTTTTAAGGGTGCAAGAAAAGGAGCAATCTAGAATAAAGTAAAAAGAAGGAGATTGGGAAATAAGAGCAAAAAATACAAAATTAAAAACCATAATAACTGATAAATAAAACCAAGAGGTTTTTAAAATATATGTCAACAAAAGTGACAAAGCATTTACAATTGATAAAAAGATGACACGCAAATAAGCAAAATTACAGTAAAAAGAAAACATCACAACAAAGACTAAAGAAATTGAGAATAATTTTCTAAAATATTGGTATTTTATTAAAGATGTAAATTATTGCCCGTTCACAGTGGTTGCCCGGTCAAAGGGTATGAACAGACAATTTGTTTAAAAAGAAACGTAAATTGTCAATAATAACATCAAAAAACCCCTCGACCTCACTAATCATCAAAGAAATGCAAATAGAAACAAATCTGAGGTGCCCTCTCACGTGTGTCCAATTTGCAAAAATGGCGAAAAGGAGTGAGACTCCCAACTTAGCGGGCTTGTGGAAAAAAGGCGTCGTTATTAACTGTCAATGAAATTGCCAAACAGAGTATTGTTAGAGAGGAACTGAGCAAAACACAATCAAAGTTACAAAAAAACATTCTGTTTGACCCAGTCATTCCATTTTTTAGGAACAAAACATGAAAGTGTTATCTAAAGCACACATACACACACACACATCTGCTCAAGGTTTTTTCACGGTAACTTTATTTCTATTAGAAAAAACTTAGACGCCACCCTAAAGGAATTGTTAAGTTGTGATAATAATTACATTATAGCAATCTGGATGATATGAAGATGGTGGGTAGGCCTTTAGGAAATAATTCAAAGAAAAATGTGGACAAGACTAACCCTCCCTCCCTCCCTCTTTTAAAAATATTAATAAAGCATTAAAATTGACGTAGACTGAAGCCTTTGGACTAAATGGAAAAAGAAACCTTATCCACCTTTAACTATCAGTTCTGAAATGCTTGCTCCCTTCTCTTTGGAGAGTTTTTTGCTCTTGTCCTGTTAACACTCTGATTAAGACATTTCTTCCACACACAAAAATGGCACCAGAACAGAGTCCACACACACACACACACACACACACATACACACACACACGGTCATACAATACACACACACTCCCACACATACATGCACTTATTCATACACATATACACATCCACACACATACGGAATATAAGACAGGATCAAAGATTCCTGATGGAGGTTGAGAGGGATTGCCTAAAATGTTGTCATGACATTTTGTGCATTGAAATTCAATTAAATGTAAAGAATTGTGAAACAAGTTTGATTTTTATAAATAACTCATTAAAATAATAAATACTATTGAAGAAGAAAAAGGTCAATTTGAGGGACACTGAGAAAGCCCTCCCCAGCCCCCAAGTATATCTCTTATTTGTCTCTGCTAATAAGATCAGAATCTCTATTATCACAGCTTAATTACTTTAGTTTAAGGCATAGTTTCCTGGGAAAATGTGAATACCAGGAAAGGTAAATAAGTGGGAAGAACACTAGAGTCAGACTCACTGGACCTGCGTTCAGATCATAACTCTGCCAATTATTACTTCTGTGATCTCGGGCAAATCATCTAATCTCTCTGGCTCTTCTCTTTTTAAGTCTGTAATAAGAGGGTTTGTTGTTGTTTACTCACGCCTGACTCTTTGTAATCCCATTTTGGGGATTACAGACATTTTTCCGTTTCCTTCTCCAGCTCATTTTACAGACAAGGAGACTGAGGCAAACAGGGTTAAGTGGCTTGCCCAGGGTCATACAACTAATAAGTATCTGATTCTAGATTTGAACTCAGGTCTTCCTGATTCCAGGGCCACCTTTCTATCCACTGCACCACCTCGTTGAATCAATAAGCAGGCAATAATAGATAACTACATACATATGTATACATGGATGTGCACATATCAGCGTATGTACATGCACATACATATGAACATACAGATGCATATGGCGGCATACAAACGCAACCTTTCCAATGGGACTGTTTTGAGGACAGTGCCTGATAAATCTCGAGAGGGAATCTAGGTTTAAATTCTATCTCTTCCTGTTGTTGCCTGTATGACCTTAGACAAGTCATTTAACTTCTCTAGTTTTCTGTTTCCTCATTTGTAAAGTGAGGGCCTTGGACCCCTTGGCCCGTAGTTCATAATCCATACCATTATAACTTTAAAGTTCAGATTTGTTCATTAAAAATCAAATTTTACCTCCACGATATTTATACACCTCGTTATTTATACAGGTTTCTGCTAATTATTTATAATTAAGTAATATGAATTTGATTATTTTCTTTTCCTAATTTGTCGCCTGAAAGGTTTAGACTAAATGAATTCAAAGCCCCTTTTGTTTCGAAATTCATGACATGGGGACTTGAAGTGATTATCTATGATTAGGTCAGATTAGCACATTAGGCTGAATGAATTCCTCAGATCTTTTCCAGGTTCTATTTTCTCATCTGTAAAATAAGGAGGAATATATAGATAACAACTAAGGTCCTTTCTATGACTTCATATAAGCATTTGGGGAGGATAGTTAGAAGTTTGGAGCAGAGATACAGACTCGGGGCAGCTGGGTGGCACAGTGCCTAGAGTTCTGGGCCTGAGTTCAGATGTGGCCTCAGACGCTCCCTAGCTGTGTGACTCTGGGCAAGTCACTTAATTGATTCTGTTTGCCTCAGTTTCCTCATTTGAAAAATAAGCTGAAGAAGGAAATGGCAAACCATTCCAGTTTTTCTGACAAGGAAACCCCAGATAGAGTCACTTACGTGCATGTGCATGTGTACACACTTGCACACACACACGCATTCATTGCTCAGAGAAAGGCTTCCTCTGCCTAATTCATCATTTGTCGTCATGCAGGCTCTGGCTTGTTATCTGTAAAAAGGCCTGTCAGAACCTACTCTGACCAGCTCCGTTTCCTTTGTCCACCTCTCATTTCCAACTCTTGCAGGCTGTACTGGATTTCGCCTCCGACCTGTGGCTGGCCTGCTTTCCTCTAGGGACTTCCTGGGTGGCCTGGCATTCCGGGTTTTCCACTGCACACAATATATCAGACATGGATCTAAGCCGATGTATACACCAGAACCGTGAGTAGTTGAGACAAGAGACCCACAGAGACGGGGTGTGGCAACGTCCTGAGACCATTAGACAGAACTAAACTGAGAGTTCCTGCCTTGATTTCTCTTGTTGTTGCTGTTGTTTCATTATTATTGCATCATAACAATTACCGGATATACTCCTCCCCATCTGTCTCCCAGAACTGAACCTTCCCCCTCTCACTACCATTACCAACAAAGCAGTGAAGCAAAACAATGCTCCCTCTCCCACCCACCCAATTAGTCCTGTTTGACTGCCCATAACTCCATTGGAGGTTTTCTTGGCAAAGATACTAGAATGCTTTGCCATTTCCTTCTCTAGTTCATTTTATAACTAAAGGAACTCAGGCAAATTGGGTGAAGTGACTTGAAGTCACACAACTAGTAAGTAAGTGTCTGAGAATGGATTTGGTTAGGTACTCCTAACTCCGGGGCTGGCACTCCATACCCTGTTGTCAACTACCTGCCCCAGAACAAGCATACAGTGACTATATCTGGCAATGCATTTCACATTCTGCCTTGCTAACCTCCTGTCCTGTCTCTTGGACAAGAGGAAAGAGGTGCATTTCAGTGCCTCTTCTCTGGGACCAATATTGGCTTTTTACAATCACAATCAGAGTTTGTCTTCCTTTGAGTATTTTTCCACATCCATTACTGCAGTCACTGTCTATAGTTTTCTCCAGTGGTCTCTGGGTTGGGGGGATCTGGGTGTGTTGAAGGTTGAGCAGTTGGTGCCTTTGTGACTTGAACTCAGATGCCTAGGGCTCTGAGAGAGATTGACTATGGGGGTCTGGGCAAGTCCCAATTTTGCAGACCTCTGAGAAATAGTGCTCTCTCTCTCAGACACTGAGAATGTGCTAATTTTAATTGGTGAAGGGAGTTTGAGACAATATTTGTAAAGAGCACATAGTAGGTACTTTAAAAAATGTTTCCGTCCTCTTTCTCCTCCTCCCCCAATTTTTCAAACCAATGAAATCACAGAGTAGTAATTTCTTGTATCTACCAGACTACAGCCAGATGGATGACAGCCAAAGTAGTAGACATAAGCAAGACTATTTTCTACTAATTTTGAAGTTTCCATTTGATCCAGAGAAGTCATAGAGGAACAAACATAACAGATAGAGCTCTAGCCAGGAAGATCTGGATTCAAATCTTGCTTCAAACTCTTAATTAGCTATTTAACTCTGGGCAAATCATTTCAACTCTCTAAGCCTAAGTGTGTTGATATTTATAGATGTTCGTTGGTTCTTCACCAAGGAAATCTCAGGTCATTAATGTACTGATTACAAGAAGGACCTAGGTATTTTTGTCACCATGGAAACAGTCAGTAAGTCAGTCAACAAGCATTTATTAAAGTTTGCTAGGTGACCCCTATTATTCTAATGACTGGGGCTACAAAGAAAGGCAAAAGCACAGTCCTGCCTTCAAGGAGCTCACTTTCTAGTAAGGAAGACAACACGCAAAAGGTCATGTACACAAATGGAACGTCCACTGGGGATGGAAGGTGATCATCTCAGAGAGAAGGTGTGCTGCTCCTTTCTTTGCTCCTTTCCTTAGCTGCAGTCACTACATGGTATCATTCAGCCCACTAGGACTCAGTGCCACAGTTGACCAAACCTGTGTCCAAGTTTGCTTTTGTTATATCCTTGGCATGGTCCCAATTTGGTGCCAGCCGAGTTTCCCTCGTGGGGTAAGGTAGGATGGAATCTTGGAGTCTACCCACCATGGCCACAATTCTGGGTTGATAGAATGGTTGCTGGATTTGGAGGTAAAGGACCTGACTTCAGATCCTGATAATGCTACTTATCACATATTTGATCTTGGGCAAGTCATTTCCTCTCTATGGGCCTGGTTTTCTAATCTATAAGATGAGGGAGTTGGCTCAGATGGTCTCTAAGGCCCTAAATCCTTTGATCCCTTAGAAATGAAATATCAGGATCTCAGTTTCTGCCTGGCACATAGTTGGCACTCAATAGGTGTTTGTTTCCTTCCTCTTTTCTTTCCCCTTCCCTCTTTGGCCTCCTTCCCTTAAATGCCAGAAGGAATAATAGGGAGTCATACTATCCATGCCTAACTATTACTATACTCCCTGCTTCATTATGTCTTACTCCAATTCCTTGCTCAGAGAAAGGCTTACTCTTTAAGAGTTCGGGCCTCAATGATTTTTTAAAACTTTGTTCTTGCCCCATGTGAATCCTGTGAATGACACGTTTTTTTTTTTACTCCTTTAACTTTATTTATTTTAACATTTATTTTTTTAACATAATTGAGTTCCAAATTCTTTCCCTTCTTCTCTCTACTCCTCCATTCCTTGAGAAAGCAAACAATGTGATATCAATTATATATGTGAAATCATGCAAAATATGCTTCCATCATTATCATGTCGCAAAAAATAAAATTTTTAAAAAGCAAGAAACATAAAGAAAGTGAAAAAAGTACGCTTCAATCTCTATTCAGAGTCTAATCAGTTCTCTCTCTAGAGGTAGATAGCATTTTTCCTCATGGGTCTCTTGGAATTGTCTTGAATCATCATCTTGAAAAGAGAAGCTAAGTGTTTTACAAACGATCATTGTTAAAATACTGCTGTTACTTTGTACAATGTCTCCTGATTTTGCTCGCTTCACTGTGCATCAGTTCATATAAATCTCCCCAGGTTTTTTGGAAACCATCCTGCTTATGAATAATACATAACTTCTGTGCTTTCTTTCAGTGACATCTGCCATGAGCTATTAGGGCATGTTCCATTGTTTTCTGATCCAAGCTTTGCTCGGTTTTCCCAGGTGAGGAAATAGGTTTCCATATACATTCAACAAACACTTATCGAGTGCCTACTGCACACAATGCACTGTGCTAGGTGCTATGGATAATACAAACATGAATAAGGCAGTCTTCCTTCAAGGAGTCTGTAATCTGGTAGGTGAGAGATTTATATGTAGATATAGTATTTTAATACAGGGCTTCTTAGCATGTGTACGTGCATGTGTGTGTGTGTGTGTGTGTGTGAGAGAGAGAGAGACAGACAGACAGACAGACAGACAGAGACAGAGACAGAGAGAAACAGAGACAGAGACACAGAGAGAGACAGAGACAGAGACACAGACACAGACACACACACACACACACACACACACACACACACACACACAGATGGACCCTCTTGGTAGGCTCATAACGCCCACAGACTCCTCAGAATACAGGGTTTTGTGTTTGCTTTTGTTTTAAAGACTGGGTCTCCCTATATGTGCCTGGAACACAGCAAGCACTCAATAGTTATTTCCTCCCCCTCCCCTTCCCCATCTCATCCAATATGGTAGAACATCCAAGGGCTACTTCTCAGGCTCACGTTGCTCAACACAGGAGATTTGACTCCATTTCCAAACTGGGTCAATTCACTCTTCCTTAGGCAACCTAGTTCTCCCCTCCCTGCACTTTTCTGCCAGGCTTGCCATCTCAATGCCAAATTTAGTGCAGACACCTAATTGTCATTGCTTATTATACCTCAGAACTCCTGAAGTCAAGAGATCCAACAGCTTTAGCCTCCCTGCTACCTACCATTATAGGTATATACCACTGCACCTGGACAGAATTACATTTTTAAATGCAGAGGATTACACAAGAAACCAATTGTATTGAAATGCAATTCCAAATACACATGTATGTGTGTATATATGTATGTATACACTGACAGGCATATATTTAAACCAAGTTCACAGACTCCAGGTTTAGAACTCCTGTAAGCAATGCAGACTATAAGTACCATAAGAGATTTGGGAACAAAGCCCTAAGAGGAGTGTGGAGAGATGGAAAAGATAATATCCAAGATTTTTTTCATGAGGGGGGAGGTCATGGAAGGCTTTATGAAAGAAGATGCTCTTGAGCTGGTACCTGAAGGATGAGTAGGATATGAGAGTTGGGAAGCGTGAGCAGACTCAGGCTTTAGGGATGGTGATTTGGCTGCTATATGGGGGATGGATTGAAGATGATAGAGGATGGATTTGGGGAGCTCAATTAGGAGACAATGGCAAAAGCCTAGGGGAGAGGTGATGGGAGCCTGTCCTAGGGGGGTGGCTGGGTGAGTAGAGAGAAGAGGACAGACAGACCCCCCCCCCCCGGTACCCAGAGTGACACTTTGCATACAATATAGATTTAGTAAACTGGCTGATGGACCCCTAGCCTCTAATAACATAGTTTTGTTTTATTATTTCAGGAAATTGGCCTGGCTTCTTTGGGTGCCCCTGATGAATACATTGAAAAACTTGCAACGGTAATGTGAGCTTTGTGGGACTTTAAAATGATCATCCTGGCATAGCAGACAATTACAGCATCATAAGCAGGAGGCCTTTGACTATTGAAGTCTAGACACTTGACTATTTTGGAGAAGTCAGGGAGACTTTTAAAAATCCATATGGCACAGAGATAAAGTACTGGGGCTTGTACTTGTAACACCAATGCCATATTCACAGTGCCCACAGTGGTTATGAATATGCTGATGTAGTTGTGAATCACAAAATGTAACAGGCTCTCCACATGGAGGACAGAACCAAAGCATTTATTCAAATACCAGAAAACCAAATCCCAAAACCAGAAAGTCAAATTCATTACAGCAACCATGAAGATGGTACACATAATCAATGCAGCAAACACCCACATTCCCAAACCTTCCCTCCATCAGGTCTTCAAAACAAAACAGATTCCCTCAAGCAAGAATGCCCCTCTCTCACTCATAGTAGCTCCTCAGCTTTCACTGTTGCTTCCAGCAGTTCTGGCTAGCTCTCAGTTTGTGCTCAGCTTTTTATGCTGGTCATTAGCTCCTCCCTGCCCCACCCCTTCCTGTTGCATCAGCAAGTTCCTCCCACTGTGGGGTTCACAAGTTCTGGCTTTTTTTTTCCAGCAAAGGCCTGATATAATCAAGCAGAAAGCTCAACTTGTTACAAGCGACAGGGAAGATCTTCAAATCCCCATTACCATTACAGGAGTAAAGATCTGTCATTGAAACTTGCTAACTGGGTGACCATAAGAAAGTCACTTAAACTTTCTGAGTCTCAGTTTCCCTACATGCAAAATAGGAATAATAATAGCACCTAATTCACAGGGCTGTTGTGAAGGATGTGTGTGTGTGTGTGTGTGTGTGTGTGTGTGTGTGTGTGTGAGAGAGAGAGAGAGAGAGAGAGAGAGAGAGAGAGAGAGAGGAGAGAATGGGGTGGGAGTGGGGCATGCCTTCACCCAATTCTCCATTTCAGATCTACTGGTTTACTGTGGAGTTTGGTCTGTGCAAACAAGGTGATTCCATAAAGGCATATGGTGCTGGGCTCTTGTCTTCATTTGGGGAATTACAGGTGGGTAATTTGAGCCCCACAAGAGCTGATGACAGTTTCCACAGACTGAAGCATTGGGGAAAGGTGTTACTGTTGTAATTGGCCTGGTTGTAGCTCTCTTCATGGCCCCCATCTACTAAAGAGGAAGCCAGAGGGTAGGGCAGGAGAGCAATGGAGAGGGGAAGGGTGAATTCTCTTATAATTGTGACTTTGGGAAGTTGGGGGATGTTATGGGCTACTCTGTTTCATTACCTTCACATTCCCACCCACTGGCTGATCTGCTGTTTCTGGAATTCAGAATTCCATCTTCCACTTCTGTGCTTTTTGCATGGGCTATTTCCCATGCCTGGAATATGCTTCTTCCTTAGCATACTTGGATAGCTCAGGAAGAGAAAGTGAGGTGGAGGGACTTTTCACAACCTTGCCTCACTTAAATCCATTCCATGCCAAGTCAAGACATCACTTGTGATGTCACTGGCCCTCTTTGAAAAAGAAAGAAGAGCAACAACAGCCTCTTAGAATGCTTAACTAAGGGCTTAGTTCAAGTGCCAACTTCTATGGAAAACCCTTCCTGATTCCCCCTAGTTTGTAGAATGCTCTTCCTCCAGGGCCAGTTAGGTGGCACAGTGGATAGAGAGCCAGGTCTGGAGTTGCTTGAGTTATAGCCATCTCTTAACCATTGGATCTCCCTGCGCAGTCAGCCAGCCTTCCCTCTGAGAGTGCCAGTCCTCTACTCTGTGCGTATCCAGTTTGTGTTTTATCTTTGTGAGCATGTGGTCTTTGAATGCAAGGTCCTCGAGGGCAAAGACTTGGTTCGCCTTTCTGTGTGTCTCTAGTGCTTCATGCTCTGCCTGGCACACAGTAGACACTTACTAAAGGTTTGCTGATTGACCATTAATTGAAAAAAATTCCATTTCTGACTACTAGTACTGCTTATCTGATAAACCTAAGCTTCTGCCCCTGGAGCTCGAAACAACCTCAGTTCAGGAGTATCCTGTGACCCAATTCCAGCCTGTGTATTTTGTGGCTGAGAGCTTCAATGATGCCAAAGAGAAAGTAAGGTAAGTCTGCTTCCTGACGGCCTCCCAGAAGGCTGGGGCTCTTCGCCTTTGTGGCGTGGCCTCGCTGGCTGCTGGGAGGTGGGTGGACTCCTCCTCAGAGTATTGTTTGTTGCCGTATTTCATAATGGAAAGAAATGCTAAATTCTAGTTAGAGGTTAATAAAAATTCAGATGTGTTTTTTTACATCCAAGTTCAGAGATCATCTGAAATCTGTTCATCTACCCCTCGGAAGGATTTGTGGATCCTCTAGGTTTAGAATCCCCAGCAATAAAATAATCTTCCTTTCAAGGTGTGGGTCACTAAGGGCAGTTCTTGAGATGGTATGATGGTACAAAATAAACACTGGAAATAATTTTTCTCTGCTAATTATTTTTTAAAATAAATTCTCTCGGTCAAATTTTGGCCTTCACCTGTTTCTGTTTTTGCCTTCAGGAACTTTGCCTCAACAATTCCTCGACCTTTCTCAGTGCGTTATGACCCGTACACCCAAAGGATCGAGGTTCTGGATAACACTAAACAGCTCAAAATTTTGGCTGACTCCATCGGTTGTAAGTAATGGCAGCCTTGGGTTTCTCTCTTTAGATGGCAGCTGAAAGGGCAGGAGGGAGGTCTGCCATTTGTGAAAAATCAGGAAAGACAGCTAAGTTTGACCAAAGACTTTAACTGAGAGGCAGATAGGTGGTACAGTGCACAGAGCACTGGGGATGGATTCATGTCCTGAGTTTAAATGCAACTTCAGACTGTTACTAGCTGTGTGATTCTGAACAAGTCATTTTCATCTCTGGGACATACCATATGAATGTACTACAAGTTGGGTCCATAGTTTAACAGGAGGAAGAAGGAAGGATGGATTACTTTGGGGTAGCTGTAGAGATCCTTTACTGACTCCAAGTTTCCCATAAAAGCCATGGCCCATCTTTTCAATAATGGCATTTATTAGTGTAGCTATGTGATAGTGAGACCTGGAACACCATCACTTCTAAAGAGATAATGACAAATGTCCCACAGAAGCCAATGAAGAGGTTCATGGTGGGTTGATCATGCTACAAAGTAAAATCAACAAGCACTTAGTAATTTTTAACTCAAGTAGAACTCCAAAGCAGAACAAGGGTAAATGATGTCATTAAAGAATTCCCTGACAGGAGAAGAAAATGGGCTATGGCGAGAGTGAAGAACATCCAGACTTCTCCACTGTCCCCTCAGAATGGCAGGAGACATCAAAGAAGGCTTTGGGCATGTTGGGGGAATCCTTTGTTGAAACATTGTGTAAAGACATGGACAAGCCAGCTTAGGAAGGCATGGAAGCGAGATGGTGATCATTTCTTGCAGGGCCTACAGCTTTGATGAAATAGAACCATATTTCAAACTTGGATTTTGATTCTTCATGGTAGTGATGGCTATGATTCTATGTCTCATTGGTCCCTTGAGGAAGAAGGTAGCAGGAAATGTGAAGTCCAGTGTGCCTCAGTTTATCAACTAGTAACTAGACTGAGCTTTCTTTTTAGGAGAACAGTCAGACAGAACGTTTGTCAATTCTACTGGTTTTGGAGTCATGAGTTGGACTGAGGGATTCTATAATTGACATTTTTGTAACTTGCTCATGTTGTTTTCCCTTTATAGGTGAGTTTGGAATTCTCTGCAGTGCCCTTCAGAAAATGAAATGAAGATGTATGCCAGATTCTGGAATATCAACTTGTTGACTATGTGCATGAAAATCCAGAGTGTTATTTAACTATCCTATCTAAAGCATCAGAATTGTCAACTTTACCAGTAGTTAAAAGCTAGACATACTTCATTTAATTTTACATGACTGTATACTGGCATACACAATTCTGTCCTATTGACCTTTCTCAATCCTCTTTGGGGAATATCATTCCATTTTTCTCTGTTTAGCTTTGACTTAGTGATCTCCCATATTCCTAGTGAGATTAGTATACATTTAGGATACCAATTATTCAAAGTTGCAAGAATGACAGATTTTGTTGAGACCCAGGTTAAAATTTCACCTCTCACACTCAATAGTGGTGTATATCTGGAGGTCACTTCTCCCTGACCTCTTGGTCTCAGTTTCCTGATCTATCAAATGGGGGTATGTTGAATTTAACTTAATTCAGCATGATTTCATTAAGCATTTACCATTTTCCAGATGTTGGAGACTAAAGGACAAAAAATAGTCCTTTCCTTCAAGGAGCTTGCATACTAATGGGGGGAGGCATGATATGGGAGAGGGACTGAACTTGTAATTTTCTTAGTATGGGAACCCCTAGGTGAGAAGATTTCCTCTATCAAGGCAAGTTAGCACCTCCTCTGAAATGTATAATGCTAGAGATTTGCCCAAGGCACCAAGAGGATAAGGAATTTGACACAGATATGCAAACACAAACTATATGCCCAATTTCTAGGAGAGGTTAGAGACCTAAAAATGGGGTTGAGAGAATAGGTTTTTACCTCCTAAGATCCTAGCTTTAGAGATGTCAGGGACCCTTGAGGCCATTTCTTCTAACCTGCTTATTTGTGCTGATGAAGAAACCAAGTCCCATGAAAATCAAATTCCTTGTCTAAGGTCACCCAGGGATCTGAATCAAAGGCTTCTGACTATAGAGTCTGTGGTCTTACCCATAGGCCAGACTGCCTCTCCAGTGTCAATTTCATAGTGTTGATGTATGGATCAATTGAGATAAGACATCTGAAGTCCCTTGTAAACTTTAAAATGCTACATAAAGATCAATTCCTATTATTATTTTGTCATCCTGATAATGTACTCCTGAAACAGTTATCCTGCTCAGATGTGAAATACCGTGAACACATATATGTACACACATGTTGTAATGGTAATTAATTTGAATTTGAAGACCCCTTTTTGAATTAGCAAGTAAGCAGGTACTTAGCTCTTAGTAACTAATCAAACCTCTGTGAAAGAAATAGAAGGTATGGACTCCTGTCTCCTGTTGTTGACATAACAGGAAGGGATTGGTTGAAACAGGAAGCTAATGCTGTGTGTATATAAGAAAAGCCACAGAGAGGCAAAGTCAGAATTTCTTGAGACCAGAATCTGGTGGCAGAATGTGTTCTGCTGGGGAGAGAGGGTAAGAGTTTCTCTCAGCAGCATCTGCAGGTTGGGCTGCTACTGCTGGACTGAGAACTGAGTAAGAATTTTCTTTGGACAAGAATCATGGAGACTGAAGTTGCTGCTGCCAGGAAGGCTGAAGAGGAAAGCACCCCCTAAGCTGGAGAAAACAATTTTGATTTTGAAAACCTGGGAGGAGTGATTTTGATTCCCAGGAGCCAGCTGAGATTTCTTCTGGGTCCTAGGGCCAGCTGAACTGGTGGAGGACTGGGGAAGAATGGCTGTGATGCCAGTATTCTGTCTATCTGTTTTGATGTAGTTTTGCAAGATTCGTCTGCTAGTGAAGGACAGTGCTGTTGTGGCAAAGGTCCTGGAACCTTGCTGTTGGCTCAGAAGCCCTGAAGAAGGGTTTTCTTGATGTACATTTACAGAAATCCTGGAAGAGGGTCTTGCTGATGTTTTCAGGGGTCCTGAGACTGTTCTGCAGGCAGAGAGTGAATTGATGAGGACACTGGCAATATATGTTGTGGCTTTGTTAAGCTTTGTCTCCCCAGCAACAGAGACTGCTGAGAACGTGCCTCAGGTCAAGATGAAGAAAAGACCTCTCCTTGGGTATTGAATGCTGTATTAATATCATGGTTTACTAGTGACTTAGGGGTGGAGGGTTTGTGTATTTTCTAATGATTGTACTTAGTGACTGATGATACTTAGCAACTGATTGCTAAATAAGTGACTGATTGAGTTAACCTAGTGTGCCCCATGAGTGGAAGACTGACTATTGTACTGTGAGATGACTTAATGACTGAATAAAGAGGCAAACCTCCTTAGGGATACCAGATGATTGTTCTTTGTTGAAAACTATTATGACCACTTTGGTGAAAACTATGTGGTCATTTCAATGATAAGCTGTTGTGAATACTATATTGTGATTTTTATGTGAAGTTGTAATATTGTGAATGCTCTACCTTGATTTTCTGTGAATGTTTTGCTTTGATTTGTTATGGAATAAATAGAGTGTTCACTATACTGTATAATCAGAATCTTAAAAGCTGTTCATAGTAGCATTCTTCTGGAAAGCTGCTCGTGCATGGCATTACATATATATATGTATACATACAAATGTGAACTATCTATACTATTTCATGTGTCATGGGTATATACGTGTATATATACATGGGTATATATGCATGTATATACGTATACATGTATGTATGTGTGTATATCCATGAATGAAACTTCCAATCTGTTTTGAATCATAACTGGCACAATTTCCTACTCAAATAAACCATGTTTCCAAATGATGCCTCTTTTAATCCAGACAACAATGAAGATACATTAAAAATGTGTTGTTACATGAAGTTCCCTGTAATAGATGCACTCCTATTTTGTTGTCCTAACACCTAGACTCCCATGGAAGACAGAAGAGACTCTTCCCTTTCCTAGTATGATTTTCCCATAAGGACTTAAAACATCTTTTGAGGACAGTTCTGGTGTCAGGTCACTGTGCGCTTTTGTTCTGGACCATTCACAAATTGCAACCAGTGTGAGAAAAAGAAGCAGCTAGGCTTTGCTTTTTCCTGTCTGCTTCCCACGGTGGTGTCAGCCAAGGCAGAAATCAGTTTCACCTTTGTTGGATATTCTAATGGTTCCATGGTGGAAAATATATCTTGATTAAAAAATGTACACAAATCTTTAAGTAGCCGCCTCCACCACACTGAGATAGTTAAATGATATTCATCTAAGTGACTCAGAGCTGTTTGGCCTAAAAATGCCTTTATAAAATAACATGGTATCCTACATTGTGTAATGTGTGACCGCCATGCTCCTATCCACTTTTCCATTACCACCAACCCCACAACAGTGTTTTTGCAAAGTTGAGTCTGACATTGGTTCTAGAGGTAAAATTAAAGTTGACCCCCCGATTGTATCACCTAAATTTGTCTTCTAACTCTCAGAGCTAGAAAGGATCTGAGAGGTGATCTCTTCTATTCCCTTGTCAGATCTGTGAATCCTTTTACAACATTTTTTTCATACTAGCCTACCTGAAGGGTGACCATATAGTCAAGACCACATAATTTAGTCAATAACATAAGCAATAGCTTTTCTGCACAGCTGGAAAAGGCTGGACTCGGAGTCAGGTGAACCTGGGTCTGAAGACAATCTCTGTTGCTATTGCTGGACAAATCACTTAACATCTCCAAAATTCCTCCCTGCAGAGAAAGAATAACATTTGTTATACCCATGGGAGGGAGTTGTTCTGTGGGCCTAATGACTTTGTTTATATAAATATCTGCCATTATTATTATGGATTTTAAGGTTCAGCTAGTTGCATTTTATGATTGAATCTTTATTTTTTTCTGTAGACCATTTCATTAGGAAGTGATTTTTTTGCCTTCCATTTAAAAGATCTTTAGGTAATTAAAATTAAATTTCAGTCTTTTAGACAAAGACAATTTTTATAGAATAAACCTACATGAATAGAATATCTTCTCTGAATTTTCAATTTGTAATTTATGTCACAACATCTACATTGATAGGGTGGATCATTCTATCTGGCAGGCAGATCATAAAGATCTAGAGGGACGTCAGAGACCACCAAGTCCATCCCCCTCATTTTACAGATGAGGAAAGCAAGGCTAATGGGTATGCAGTGGCTGGCCCAAGGTCACAGCAGAGTAAACACCATTGTAGGATTTGAACACAGGTCCCTTGACTTAAGGATCAGGGCTCATTCCATTGGAGCACACAGCTTCATCCAAATCTTATGGATATCTTTTAAATGCTATCCAATTCTTTCCCACTCTGTGAAGTCCAAATTTTGTAGCAAGGTCTAGACTCTGAAGAGAATTGTGTTTTAACAAGAGTAGCAATCATTTTCCAGATGCTTGATGATACTCTTTATAAGTGAAGAAATGTATGAAATGATAAAAATTTATGTCTGTGTGATAGCAGTATTTGTTACTAATCAGGAAATATAATCTATAATTTTTTTAATGTCTATAGTTCATCCTGGTTGAAAAGAACAGATTCCTATCAAAGTACAGAGATTAATCCACCAGTTATATTTGGCAAAATAAATTATTTCCAAGAGAAAAAGTAACAAGAAGAATTGCTCTCTTTTCTTTGCATTCTTTAAAGCCACGGAGAATGTCTTTTTTAAAAATCATTTTTAAATTTAAATTTTTTTAAAACCATAGTCATTTGTCACTATTACCTCTACCCACTCACAAAACACACACTCGACACTCCTTTAATGAAGAAAAAGGGTGTTAATCAAAATAGATTAACACAGTGACTGCACCTAACACCTGAAATATACCTTTCTCTTACCACTACCTCCCGCTTAGTGTGTCCTGATATATTCTCAAATACCTGTTGTGCATGGAAGTCTTGATTTCAAATTGTGGGAGCTCCAGGACAAAGAAAACCAAAAAGAATTAGCAAAATAGATCTTACTGAAAGTTACAGTGGGAAAATTATTAAATAGGGGAGATCAAGCTTCTAGTAGCAAAAAAAAAAAAATGTTGGCAAAGAGCCCTCAGAATCTTAGCTATGAGAAACTGGGTCACCAGCCCAATCCGGATTAAGGTTTGACTGAATCAAATGCAGCTCTTCCTTTTATTTTGGTTTCCTCATAGGAACTCAGTCCAGAGAGTTCGATAGGTCACAGAGGATGTTGTTACAACTGAGGGAGCTCTGATGGCCAGCAGAGTTGAGGCAGCAGTCACTACTTGGCCAAGCAGGTGTTCCTCATTTTATCTAGCTGAGCAGGTGCTACCTATCAGACAGTGATCACTGCATTAGCTAGAATTTAGAAAGACTATTTGTTCACCTCATTTTTATATATAAAGTCATCTATGAATTCCATCTCCCGCAAAATATAGAACAGCGGAAGCTTAATAGGTTTAGCTTCAGACTGACTACCCAGTATAGGTGACCAAGACAAAGTGTGTCTTGGGAATGGTCAAAATAGATCAGACTGACAAACATACTTAAAAGAAAGCTGAATATCTGAATGAAGAGAAAAGAGCAAGGAGAGGAATAGAAATTAAGAAAAAACTGTGGGAAAATGACCTTTGCAAGGGAGAGTGAAATATGTTTTTTTTTTACTATAGAATATAGGTATGTATATATGTACTATGTACTATATATCATATACTACATATTACATACTATGAGAAACAATATGATGTAGCTGGTGGATAGAGAGCTGGCCTTGGATTCAGGAAAACCTGGGTTCACTTCCTCCCTCTGACACATAGGGTTGATCGACCCTATGGAAATAATTTCGCCTTTGAGTGCCCCAGGGAACTTCCTAAGAATGTGAGTTGCAGAAAACTGCATGTATTAAGTTCTTCACTAAGAAGTGCCTTGTTGTTGTTGAGTTGTTTCAGTCATGTATGACTCTCCATGACATCATTTGGAGTTTTCTTGGCAAAGATGCTAAAGTGGTTTGCCATTTCATTCTCCAGCTCATTTTACAGATGAGGAAACTGAGGCCCACAGGGGTAAGGGACTTGCCCAGGGTCACACATCTAGTATGTGTCTGAGGTCACATCTGAACTCAAGTCCAGGCCTGCCACTCTATACACTAGTCATCTAACTACCCAAAGAACTCCCTACAGGAAGTTAATACAGTTAAAAGTGAATATATAAACAAAGTGTCATAAGGACATTACCTTGAAAGAGTATTATGACATATAGAAAGAGATTGTATATATATCTGTATACATACATATATTTACACTGGGTCATCATACAGTGACTGCACTTAACTTGTACTGTGCATGCAATTCAAAATCTGTAAGTTTTGGGGAGCATTTTACAAAATCTCTTTCATAGATGACATAGATCTTAATTTTGCTAGTCTTGGGACATAGACTTTGTAACTATAGTAACTTTTTTTAAAAGAAAAATCATCTGATGAACATAAGCAGGAATACATATGTCCATATAAACATTGACATAATTTCTTTTTAAATGCCACATTAAATAATTTCTATCATGTCAACCTGATTTTTGCATCTATTAAAGTTAATTAATGAAAAAATCTTAACAAAGATATATACACAAGTGATGTGATATTAATTGTAGGGAGTGCTTTGAGTGCTTTGGATGAACAGGCATTATAATTTTTCCTTTCCCCAGGTATTGCATACATAAATCTTGAGTAGATAGACCATCTACAAGCATTTATTAACTTCCTCTATGGACCAGGCACCATCTCAAGTACTTCGAGGGGGTTAGTGGCAAGATAATGAGTTCAGCTTCTCAGGATCCATGATTAATAAAAGGATGATAGGAAATGAATGTACATTGCAGGTTAATTCCAAGGAAGGGACTAGCAGAAATGGTGGCAGACTCTAAGAAAAGGAGAGATTTTGACTGCCTACCTTTGTTTAAGTTTAGATTTGGTTTATCCTTTCACTATGGGCTAGGAATGAGATGGATTGGGTTTTTTTCTTAGAAGCAAATTAAAGCAGAAGGAAATTAAGCCTTCCCTGAATCCAGCATAGGTTAAGATCCCATATTTAGACCTGGAAGAGACCTTGGAGATTATCTAGTCCAACCCTCTGAGCCTCAGAGAGGGAAGCAACTTGTCCAAGGTCACAAATAGTAAGGAGCAGAAGCAGGAGGCTGAATTCAATTCCTTTGACATCTACCCCCCCACCCCCAACCTCATAGGTTTTTAACTACAGTGAACTGCTTGTTTCTCAGGTCAGCCTTATGGGTGATTCAGAGAGCTCTGAAAATCAGCTCCACCCTTTCAATGTCCTTGCTTCTGGACTCTCACAAACATTACCAGAACATCTGCCCTTCTACACTGATATCCACAAGGGTCTCCCCAGCTTCCCTATATCAGATCTGGTATTGTCCTTAGCTTTAGTTGTACCAGTTTAAGACATTTTGTAAATAGAAGTGTTCTGCACCCCATCTCCTGGTGAGGAACACAATCTCAGCACTTTTCATGTCATTCACTCCTTGCTTTATGTAACTGGAAGTGTAAAACTCTGAGTTCCACTTGTAAATGGCTTCCCTCACTTTATTTCCAAATTGCCAAAAATCACATTGAAACATACCGATTCACTGGAAGACAGGATTCTGTTTCTCATTAGGGAGCCAAGGACCATCTGATTCTTTTACTTTGTCCTTGGCTCCAGCTATCTTCATGATGCTAGAGGCAAAGAGAATCAATTTTAAAGTCTAAAGATTACTAAGGGATCAAACTTCCAGGGGGATTGTCATGACATCTCCCCCTTCCCCCCCCCCCCAAAAAAAAAGTTATCTGGCAATGTGATGGCTTAGAGTAGTGTGGAGATTAGAGAACCTAGGAAGAAAGCCTGGCTCTCCCACAGCACCTGTTTGTTTCTTCCCTGGATAATCAGGGCACTGGACTTGATTATCACTAAAATCCCCTCCTTATATGATATTCCATGGTCTGAAATTTGGGAGGGAGGGGAGAGGGATCAGGACACTTCCTTTTGCCTAGACACAATTTTTTTTTTAACGGATTTCTTCTTACTTGAATTCTCTCACATCCTCTACGTTTGAGGGTATTGGTAATTGGCTATTGATAATAATTTCCTTTTAATTTATGAATAGGTTCTCTGTTTTCTGCAAGTGAGAGGAGATCCGACTTAGTGCTAAGCTTCCCAATAGCCCTGGAATCCTGATAGAGAGGGATTCCAGGCAAGTTCCTTAGGAAGAAGCCCTTTGAGACTCACGTTTCCCTCAGCTCAGTGGGAAGAAAGAATAGATGAAAGGAGAGGCTGAAATCCTTGTGGGAGAGTGGAGCCTTGCTGGAGAGTGCGGGAGGGTGCTTCGTGGGACTGGGGAGGAGAGTTTTGCCAGTTTGCTCGGATGATTCTGCAAGTATCTCTGCGGCTCCGCAAAGCACCCAGAACGTTGGACAGCGCACTCACCTTCCAGGACAAGGACTGCTGAAGAAAGGGAAAGGTAGGTAGTGGTGGGGATTGGGGATAGAAGTAGAGGAAGGGGCTGGAGATTCTCCACCACAAGGAGCCATTTTATAAATGGGCATACTCAAATTGCTCTACAAGCCAGTAGCTTTGACATTTTACCTGAGGTGACAAAGTAAGAAAAGGAAAGAGAATAAAGATATATCAGCAAGCGAGATAAAGGGAAGCAAAGGGAAAATACAGAAGAGTGAGTTAAATGAACTATCCTCACGGAACTTTAGAGTTTAGAGATATACTTAGAGAGAGGCAGCCTTATACAATAGAAACAGTGCTGGATTTGGAGTCACACAACCTGGGTTCGATCATAGCTCCTCTGCTTCCCACTAGTTTTGTGATCTTGGGCAAGTGTCTCCATGTTTCCAGGTTTCCTCTGTAAAAAGAGGAGGTTGAATTAAATAACCTTTCAGGTACCTTCCAGCTCTAAACCTGTGGTCCTAAAACCAATGTAAGTCTACAGAGGGTGGGAGCAATTTTGTTTTTGTTTTAGTCTTTGCATTCTCTTCAGCTAGTGTAGCATCTGGTACACAATAGTTTCTTAATATATGTTCCTTTTTACATGTAATTGAAATAAAAATAAATTATTAAAGTAAAAAATGTTCTTCGGATTGAATTGAAATTTATAGTTCCTTGTATAAGATTATCAGTATTTTTCCTGTGCTATATGTAATCCATAATTTCAAAATCTCCCCCTTCAGGGCAGCTCAGTGGTGTGCAGGATATGCTGGACCTTGAGTGAGGAAGACTTAAATTCTAATCCTCCCTCACAAAATCCCTGTGTTACCCTGGATAATCATTTAACCTCTCTCAGCCTCAATTTCTCATGTGTAAAATGGGGATGACATCTATCCCCACAAGATTGTTATAAGAATTATATGATAATATATGTAAAGTGCTCTGAAAACCTTAAAGCACTATATAAATTTTAGTTCTTGTACTTAAATATATCCATTTATTTGTAAAATGTACCCATTTTAATAACGCTCCATATTAACTAAAGAGTAGCTGTCACAAACTCCCGCCCCCCCCTTCTTATTCATTAGTATCATCGATTATGACTTGAATCTTCATTTGTAGGTCAAATAAAATCAGTTCCTTCTGTCTCCTGGCCAGAGAGACAGTTTGCAGTGAGAATGATCTTACTTAATAATAACATGGCAATGGTTAATGCTTCCATGCATTAATATCCCCATTTTTATTGGCATGAGAACCCTCCATTCTGGGCTCCCACTGAAAGCCCTCTGTCATTTGGTAGAGTGAAATGGTAGTTTTTCAGTACATAGTATGACAGTAGTGGGGAAATCCCAGCACCCCATGGTTAACAGCAAGGAGCATCTGCAGATTTAGCCAAGTTGGTACTGAGTCTTTCCCAATTAATAGGATCCAAAACTTGTGCTCCCCTCAAACTGACTCATATAATAACTTAGAGAAATGATATTATAGCTTCGTAAGAGGAGGTTCAGAGCCCCTCCCCCCCCACTTACTAGCCAAATTGGCAACTATATTAAAAATGACAATATTCAGTGTTAACATCACTATGGTAAAACAGACACATTGCCAGTCAAATGGTAAATTAGTAGAGTTTTATCTCAATGATATATTTTCCCAAGGGCCTTGCACTATTCTCTGCACACAGCAGGTGTGCAGACAATTTGTTGTCAAAATAACAGCAATGACAAGATGAGAAGAATGAGAATGTTGGTAGCAAATGCAATGGTGACAAATGAACTGGTTTAGAATCAAGATTTAGAGGAAGCAGAGATTTTTAATTGTAACATATTCTCCCCTTCTCCAACAAGGCCCCCAGCGAATGGAAAATGGAAAGGTAATGTTTTTACTCTCTATTAAGGGAAACTATTCTCTCTTTACTTCCAACACCCCAACAAGACATCTTGCTTATTTCTGGGACCAAGAATTGTTCACCTGTACAACTGTATATCACACCCACTCAAAAAGTAAGAGCCTAGTCAGGACTATACCCAATACTAACAATGAAACATTTGAGAAGGGCAGGGTAGGAAGTTTCCTAAAAAAGACTGATGCTAGACAGTGACATTTAAAAAAATTCCTAAGCCTACATTGCCTAATGGCAGCGACTAATTTTTTTTTTTATGTTGTGTGCCCCTTTGTCAGTCTGGTGAAGCGTAGGGACCTCCTTCTCAGAATGTTATTAAATGCAAAGGTAAAATACATAGCACTACAGAGGAAACAAATTATATTGAGATATAGCTGTTAAATATATTAAAAAACATTCACAGATCCTAGATTAGGAATTCCTACCTTAGAGAATTAAAAATGACCAAGTGTAGATATAGTCACATTTTAACCTCTCTCTCCAGCCTCAAAAATGCAGATAAAACATTTCAATCACATCAAGAAAAGATGGGATAGTTTTTCAATCCTCCAATCTGGGGCACACCAGTCAGACTGTCTTCCCCAGCTTAAAACTGCTCAGGGTTCTGGGTCTTAGGTACACATAAAGTGTAGAAAGTATCAACACATAGTTAAGCCCAAGGAGAAAATTGACTACAAATGCCTGGCGAGATAGGACAACCCAAACTTCAACAACAATCAAACACAAATCAATATTGACCAATTTTAAGGACCAAGTTGGAGGAGCAAATATGAACTTAGTTGCAGGGTATTGTTTCTAAGAAAATGCTTTTTATTTTTAGGAACACAAACAATAAAAATAATCTATATGTTTGTAATACATTTTTATGATGCCGCATGGCTACAAACCCTTCCATGCACTTAGAGCAGTGCAACTTGTGGGTAGATCTTAAGAGAAGTCATCTTCTGATGGCTAGCTATGGTTTAGATGCTGTCAGGGATATAAAACTCCCAAAACCTGAGGCAGAGCAGGTTTGATTCCAGGTACTGGAATTGGAGTCAAAGGAGCTGGGTTTAAATCTGTCTCTGCCCACCCCATCCCTTTATCTGATTGACCATGTACTAATCATTTAAACTCTCTAGGAAAAAAGGAGGGATTTGGGGTTAAGTGAGGATTCCTTCCAGATCTAAATTTATGTTGAGGGCAAGGACTATATACTGTTTTTATCTCACCCACCCACCCACCTCCCTTCCCAGAACCTAACACAGCATCTGGTATGTAATAGGCATTTCAACAACTGATTTTTGAATCAATTCAAATTATACTGAATCCAGCCATCAATCCATTTCAATAACTTGATAGCACTCTATTCAGCTGAGGGTCTTTACCTCAGTTCTGCAAAACATTTTTTTAGGAAAAAATACTTTGCTGTCTGTATTTCTATATTAATTAGTTCCTTTTATGATCATGTCAATACTTCTATGTATCTAAAAACATCATTCTGAAAAGGAACTCATAGACTTTACCAGACTATTTAAAGGGTCCATGATACAAAAAAGGGTTAAGAATCCCTGCTTTGTTTCATGTATTTAAAAGGAGCAAGATTTGGGGAAGAATTGAAGAAATGATCACCAGTCCATCTCTTTTAAGTTGGAGAGCCCCAAGATGTCAAAGGGAGGTGAGGTACAGGCACAAACATGAAAAGAAATTTTCAGATCATCAAAGTAGTGATGCCCCAGACCCACCTTCCTCCTCCACAGCCTGGCTTTGGGTAGTTAGAGGTGAGGACCAAGCACCTTATAAATTCTGTTCTCCACTGCCAATTGCCTTTCAGCACCAAGGACAGTCCTCACCTTCCAGCTTCCCGTAAGGGCTCAACCCAGCCACCCCAAACAGGCTGAGGAGAGGAAGCAGGGAGAACTACTTTCCCCCAGATTCTCTTCTCCTTCTAGATCAGCTGCTGAGTCTGCTGAGTGAAATCTGAGGTGTTGCTGTTCCACAAAGACTGAAGTCTCCCATGTCCATTCCTCTCCCCCAGGAGAGGCAGTGAAGGACAGGATGGCAACATGGAGGAGTCTAGGGACCCCTGTACCCATCCCCAGGCTGCAAAATGGGAGGGAGAAGAAGGAAGAGCAGAGATAACCATGCTCTTTTCCCTTAGGAAGGCCACTTTGTCAAGGGCTGCCCAAATCTTTGAGGTACTGCTTATTTCCACCTAGAGGGACTACAAAATCTTCACTGAAATTTGGTCAAGGAGCCTTGTAAAGGCTGTAGAAAGAAACTCATAAGCATAGGTCTTGAAGAATGTTAAGTTCTTTCTTCTCTAGAATGTCTTCCAGTTCCCTTACTCACATCATTAAATTACTAATATTATCCTTTAACTTCCTTTTCCTATCTATCTTCCATATACCATCTAGTTTTTCAGGTAACTCTGCTATCAGCTATAAAACTCTTCTCTATTTTGACCTTTTTTACTCTTTCCTGTCTCCCTGTAGGTATCTAGGTCAAATGACACCACAAAATCCAGAATACCTACTCCCAGGCCTTTAAGAGTTAGGGATGGGTGCTTGTCTGGAATGGTCTAGGCATTTCTGGGGATGAGACTTTCAGAGGAGATTTCTCTGTAGGGATATACTTTCCATTCCATAATCATGGCCCCTGCTGTTGGAATTCAGAAGGATGGGAAATTCCTTTGCTGCGTCCCATGATTATTCCTGAATGTTTGGGGGAAGAGGAGTAAGAGAACAAAGAAAATGCAGCTCTCTCTCTAATTGGGAAAGAGAGTGCTCTTCCAGGGGATCTATCTGAGACTAGAAATCTTGGAAGTTTCCCTTTTGCATTCTTGCCTATGGGGAACAGTTTTACCTATGAAAGAAATTCAGTAGGGTTCTGGTCCATAGGAATGAAAGTCTATTCATTGAGTTTAGATGTCATTACCATGTAAACTGCTTGGAGGCAGGAATGGTCAATGCAGAAGTACTGGGGGTATCTTGCAGGATGCCTGATGACTCCTCTCCCCATCCATTTTGTCATACAGCTAGTCTGAGGAAGGGAGAAAATGAACCATCTTTTTCAGGGTGAAGGGAACAGAATTTAAACTGTTTCTCCTAATTCTGTTTTATTTTAAAATGGAAATGCATATGTAGGAAGCTTGATGGGGGGAGCAGGAGGATGGGGGGGGGAAGCCTGAGTTCTTTCAATCTTTACCTGGACAGATAGTTTAAACAACAATAGCAAACCTCTCTAGTGTAAATGCATATTTATTACATGAGTCATTCTATTAATCTATCAGAATTTCTTAGCTGCTTTTCCTCCCCTCTTTTCAGTCCTTTGAAGTTAAAATTCACCATCTAGAAACCAGGCCTGCCTCCAAAGCCAGAAATGCTTCACACCATCTAGAAGTTTTTATGAAGTGCTAAATCCATAACTCAAGCATCAGTCTGCTCATCAGTTCCTTGAAGAAAGTGGCTGAGGATGTAAAAATTCACTGGGGAGAAAAAGGTATGTAGAGCTTCTGTACTTTTCTTCATCAGCACAGGCAGGCAAAACCAGACTTGGAGATACAGGTATATGATTCCGTTTGTGTTGTCTGTTGTTTTTTTTTTTTACCATCTCTGCTGGTTAACATCTCTGCTGTCATTCGGCTCCTCCCAAAGACCCATTCTTTTCTTCTTTCATTCTAAAAATGTCTATTAGGGGTCTACTTTGTACAACTTGGATTTGGCAACCAGGGCTCACCTCCCCCTTCCCCCAGGGCACCATTAGATAGAGGCCACTGATAGTGCTTGCAGTCCTTCAACAGAGTAGGGGCAACTGACAGTACCTAGCTATCAAGAGTTATTAGGCAAAATAAGCAGTTGCCATATTGTTCCCCTTGCTAGAGAGCTACACACCAGATGACTTCTTCCCCAGTCTGCCCTGTCCTGTTTCAGTATCTCTCTTCACTTATAGGGTCTATCTCTAGGGGAGTCCCTTTCCCTCTGCTTCCCACAAGATAATGTTCTATGACCTCTCAAATTAATTTGTCTTAAAGCATTTAATTGAAGGTATTTCATGCAATTTTCCTGGAGCTCATTTTGTGCCACATTTCCCTGAGGCAAAAAATGACTAGTTAGGGGTCTTAGACACCTACTACATTCTGAGGGGTAGGAGAAAAGGAGAAGACACAAAGTTGACTTATAATCCCTATTCATGGAATTTACAGCCTAGGAGACAGAATAAGACATAAACATAGATACAAAGCATTAAATGATGAATGCATTTAGAAAGTTTAAAAACAAAGTGCTTTTCAAGGTCTAAGGTATATATGGGGGGGTGGCATCTGAAATGGCATCAGGCATGATTGAAGTCCAAAATATGTGGAGAGAATTTCTTGTTTAAGACCTCACTTTCCTGGTTTGGATAGATGTAAACCACTATTTGGAGGTACCATCTGAGAATCCCCCAAAGCAACATAGATTTTACTTGTTGAAAATATATATGGAACAGACCCAGTCAAAAAAGGAGTGAATGGGAAAAGAATAAAAGCCCAGAGGGCTCATTAGCTCCAGTATGTGTATATGTGTACGTATATGTATATGTTATATATATATGTATGTATATACATGCCACACATATATATACACATATATGCACACATATGTGTGTGTATATATGCACACACATTATGATATATACTTATATATTATATATTTTCTGAAAACAAGAAGTCTACTGTCCCAAAGAATAGTCATATAGTTAATTTAGGAGCATTTATTAAATAACAATCTGGTCATATAAACCTTACATCATCCATAAGCACTGGGTCTTTGACATCTAGATTGCTATTTTCTGGGACTTTTTTCTCATATTCAGACAGCCTCCCCTTTCTTTCTGATGAAAGCACATTTACTCTTTTTTCCCTTTACAGTCCCTTGGTTCCCAAAGAAGATTTGAGATCTTGACAAATGCCATCACTTGATCATCAGGTTTGAACCTCACCTGAATTGTGATCACCCAGTAAGTCAAGCACTCCCTCTTAAATCTGTATCATAATTATTATTGTGGCTGTTTTCTTTTTTCTTCTTTTTTAATTGAGGCTCAGAGTAAGAAGGGCTGGGTATAATTCAGTACCTTATGGTTCTTCTTTTAGATTTAACATCTTTGTAATGGAGTGTTATATAGCACTTTCCACCCATTATCTCATGCAATCCAAACAACAACTCTTTGAGATTGCTATTGTGGGTCGTATTATCCCCATTTATGAATGAAGAAGCTGAAGCAGAGGCAGGTTAAGTGACTAAGTTTCAGACACTGACTCCAAGTCCCAAAGTCCATCCAATACATAGAATGTTTTAAGTATTATATCACAATACCATGAGGTAGGTAGTGCATGGCTTACTTGGAGTTGAAGCAGCTTGAAGATGTGAATAGAGTGTTGGACTTGGATTCCAGAAACCCTGAGATAAAATCTCACCTCAGACACTTAATGACTGTGTGATCCTTGGTCCTTGATCCTTCATTTTTTTTAGCCTTAGTTTCCTCATCTGTGAAATGGGGAGGAAAAAAAGAATGTCCACCTCAGAGGGTTGTTACGATGCTTAAATTGGATAGTATGAGTAAAACAAATCTTAAAGCACCATATAAATACCAGATGTTATTATTACTACTTTTAAGAGATGAGAAAGCTGAGACTTGGAGATATTAAGTAACTTATCCAAGACAACAAACTAGTCAATGGCAAAGCTAGTTGCCCAAAGTCTCCAAGGCCAATGCTCAACAATACACAACTCTATAGGGTAATTGGTCTACACAAAGATGTTTTCCCCATTGTTGGAGCCCTAGTAAGAAAGGGATTTGTGATTCACAAAACTGAACTGAGCTTGCTATGTTGAAAACTGTCTAGTTTCAAAGGTGGAATCATAGAATTTTGAGTGGGAAAAGCCTTGGAAATTAACCAGTCCAGGGGTTCTTGACTTGAAGTCCATGGATTTTCAAGGGATCCATAGATAGATTTCAGCAGGTTCATGAACTTGAACTTGGATGGGAAAAATACATCTTTATTTCAATATAATTGACATCCTTTGTTAACCTTCTGTATTTTAGTATATGCATTTAAAAACATTTTTCTGAGAAGGGACCTAGAGATTTTATCAGATAGCCATAGAGGGCCATGACACAAAAAAGTATTAAAAGTCCCTGATTCTGGTTTAACACTCTTAATTTTATAGATAACCAAGGTCTTTATAGATCTGCCCAAGGTCATACAGACAGTAAGAGACTCACTTCTGTGGGCCTCAGTTTCCTCAGTGTATAATAAGAGATTTGGACTTCTAAGGACCATTAAAGCTCTAAAGCCATGATCCAGTGATTCAAATTCCAAATCCAATTCTCTTTCCACACACATCATAGTACCTAGAATATAATAAGCAATTAAAACATTTGTTGACTTGCCTTTTCACTATACACAACAAAATAAAGCAAATCAGTGTCTTACCTCCTGGGGTATCATGGTTGATGCTACCTTTATCACTAAGGCCTGTCTCCAATAGCCATTCTCAATCCTACTTCTTCTTGACCTCTCTGCAGATTTTGATAGTGTTGATTATTCTCCTCTCTTTAGTACTAACTTCTCTCTAGATTTTCAGGACACAACTTTCTTGGTTCTCCTCCTACTTATTAGAATGTTCATTCTTAGTCTTCCTTGCTAGAACCTCATTCAGGTCATTCCTGCTAACCAGAAAACCAGGTTTTGTCTGGGCCTTCTTCTCTTCTCCTTTTATATTACTTCACTTGGTGATCTCATGAGCTCCCACAGATTTAATTAGCACCTCTATGCTGCTGATTCTCAGATATATGTATCTAGCCATAACCTCCAGACTTACATTCCCAACTGCTTTTCAGATACCTTGTAGACATCTCAAACTCAATATGTCCCAAGCTAAACTCATTCTCCTTTATCCTAAACCTTTCCCACTCCTAACTTTCCTAATACTGTTTACACATCCTTCCAGTCCCCATTCCAAAGATACATCATCTCAAGTCATGAGACAATAATAATCTATGTCTATGATTTGCAATCAGTGTTTATACTGAGCTCTAAATTTTTTATCCTATGGTCATGTGACCAACCAATCTGGTCTCCTATGGCCACTCTCCCACTTATGCAATATCCTTCCTAAAACATGTATATAGAATTTTCTTAAGCTATACTCTACTAGTAACCATACAACGTAAGAAGATCTAAATAAAGGCCATCAGCATGTTGGATAGACCCTCTGTGGAGGAGCTATGGTGGAACATTGACAAGCATTGTGCAAGTAAAAAAAAAGTATGGATAAATTCACATGGATGAATTTTGTATGTATAGGATAAAATTTGGGACTTAGAGTCGGGAAGACCTTGGTTTGAATCTCTGATACTTAGTCCCTTAACCTCTCTCTCCCAATCAAAGAAGTATCTACCCTGATGATATTACATATTCAATAATGTCCAAACTAAGTTCAAGATATCAAAATGCTAGTCTGTCTCTTTTTCAGGGAGGATAAGGAGCAGTAGCATAACTTCTCAGGGAAGGAGTAGAAGTGTCTGAAAAGGTCATAGGAAATGAGAGTCAGGAGACTTAAGTTCTAATCTCATGTTTTCCGATATTTACCCATGTGACCTTGACTGAGTCACTCCAAATTTCTGGGCTTTAGTTTCCTCATTTGTAAAATGAGGAAGTTGGACTAAACCAGCTCTAATGACCCTTTTAGCATTAACACTGCGTGAATCTGGCATACAGAAAACATAAGTAGTACCGATCAATATGACTACTGTTACATTTCTACAAAATCTTCATAGTATTTGGGTTCAAATTCTGCTTCTGCTACTTACAATGTATGAGTCTATTGTCCTACCATCTATTAACACATCAAGGGCATCCTAGATAAAAATACAACAGAGGAACAGCCAGGACTTTGCAAATGACTTTCTACAGCAAACTTCTTTATGGTAATGCAACTAGTCGAGGAGAGAAGTTTCTGTGTTGGAAGGAGTCAGCAGGGTTCAGGAGGCATTTGAATGGGAGGAGTTTCCTTGGTAGACCAAAAGAGGGAGACAAGATCAATTTAAAATATTTCCAAACCTAGTGCTTAGCTACATTGTGCAATTCACTGACCAGGGCTGGAGCAATTTCATTGGTATATTACAAAGCAATTCTTTGCAAGATATTTTTGGAGGAAAAATAACTTTGGGTGTTCCCATTTTCCAAAGGAAAATCAACAATTGTTAATAATAGATGTTTGTGTTCTATGTAGTCACATTTCTACCCTGGGTGATAAACAATGGACTCAAGTCACATGTTTTCTGATGTGAGAGAACCAAACTCCAAAGACCTTTGCAACTGAATAGCACTATCTTAGATAAGACCTGTTTCAGGTTTTCATTCAATTTAGAGCCATATCCACTGCAAACATTCAAATGGAGTATTTGTGTCTGACCCATGGTAGAGCTTTCCAAGCTCATATTGGTTCGATCAACCACAGTAGGACACCCAACATAATGATGTCATTTTGGTCCTGTTCAAGAATGAAGGACAACAACCAACCAATAATTTCATTCTTAAATGTAGCTGTGATTTCCTGTATAACAACATGGTGTCAATATCACCTCATCTATGCCTTTTCATTATGTCCAATTATTATTTATGCTTTCTCATAGATCTTTCACAGAGGGTCTAGCCATCACAGTCAAAGGTCTTCCTCTAGGTATTGTTTATGTTCTACAAGTATAAATGAATCATTAAAACTTCAGTTCTAGACCCCAGAATTTAGGGAAGACAATGACAAATTTGAAAGTGATGAGAAGAGGGTAAGCAGGATGGTCATATGACCACAAAATCTTCTATTCAAAGATGGAAGGGACCTTAGGGAGCAACTATCTTTTCATTTAATAGATTAGGGAGTCTTGGAGTTCATGATAAATGAGGATCTGTCGAAACAATGGGATATATTTATCCATGAGAAAAGAATACTTAGAGGATGCTGGTAGAGGTGAAACATGATAGCTATTTTCAAATATTTTACTATATGTCACACAGAGACTTGCTGTTTGATCCCAGAAGACAATACTAGGAGTGATGAATGGAAGCTGCAAAAAGACAAAGTTAGACTAAATATCAGAAGAACTTTAAAAATAATGAGAACTATCCCAAAGTTGAATAGATTGCCTTGGGAGGTGATGGATTATCCTTTATCACCGGCCTTCAAGGAAAGATGGAATCCCTACTTATTGTGTATATTGTAGGATAGATTCTTATTCCAATATAGGTTGGATGTTTTCTAAGGTCTATCCTATCTCTGAAAATGCTGTAACTCTATGTCTGTCTGTCTATATAGTCATTTTGCATGACCAACTCATCGCCTTTTGCATTTGTACATTTTCTCAGATAGATCCTCTAAGCTACTTGTTGAATATATCACTATTGCAAATATTGCTACCTTGTACCCACCATGTACTTTGCACCTATGCATTTCTTCATTGCTCTTTGCATCACTGACTCACGATGATTTCTTAGAAAATTGTGGTGGTTTGAAATTCCTAGACATACAACATTGCTCATAGTCCTTCCACTAGTTAATAAAAAATCATCCTTGTTGTGTTACTTAATTGATTTATCTTTTCAGTGAACACAGTTGATATCATAGCCCTCCTACATAGATATAAGTAGTTATGTAGTGAGAAAAGAATTGGATTTGGAATCAGAGGACTTGGGTTTAAATCCTGGCTCTGCAATTTACTATCTAGGAGACTTCCCTTGCTTCTCTGAGCTTCATTTTCCTTCACTGGAAAATGAAGGGATTGAACTAGGTTATTTCCAAGGTATCACCTAATTCTGAACTCTAGGATTTTTTTTTTTTTTTTTTTTTGCTGTGTCTCTTAACTGGGCTTTATGCAATTTTAGTGTTTTATAATCTAGAACTAAAAAGGACCTAAGACTCCCTGGTTATCCATGATAGTGAGCACTCAATCAGCAAATATTTGTTAAGCACCTACTGTGTGTAAGACATTATAATAGGTGCTGGAAATCCAAAGATCAAAATAAAATAGATCCTGCCCTCAAGGAACTTATATTTTATTGAAGTAGTTCATCATTAGATTGATCAAAAACCAAATTTGCTATTGCTGTTGACTCTCAGAACCAAAGGCATCACCATCATTCCATATATAGAGCTCTTTGGAGATGTCTTGCTTGACAGTCAAAAAATTCCAACAATTTGAAAATCTTAGCTTATGGGGTTCCTTGACACTTTTCAATCAAGAGAATGATCATTTAGCTCTTGTGTTAATAACTAATTATTGAACCAAAACCAAGGATTTTTCCCTTTTTACTTCCTCATCCAGAAATCAATCAGTGTAGGAAATCTTTCTCAATGACTTACTCAGACTAAAGACCTAATCAAAGACAGTGAAAGAAATTCTAAATTTGGGCTAATGGGCAAATTCTTGCTCATTGTGTTTGCTCAGATAGGTCTGGGAAAATGTGGATTCTCCCTTTTGTTAGATATGTGATATTGAAATTGATAAATCTCTTTGACCATGACTTGGGTGATCCAAATAGTGTACCTCAAGACTCTCATTGAAATATAGTCTACCTCTAAAATAATACTCATTCTCTCATTAATTGTTAACAAGTCAGACACCTTCAGGAACATCCATTCTTCTAAGAGCATATAAACTGTTGAGACTGCTACAGTGAGGATCTTTGGCATTCAAGAGTGCCACTGACATCTTTTATTAATAACATGCTAGCATAATTAGTAAAATGACTAATTAACCAGAAATTATGTCTCTTGTACTTTTTAAACATCACACAATAAAGAAAAACATCCGTTGCTGAAAGTTGTGGTCATTTTTTGTAAACAGCTACTCTAATGGGTGTTTCTTTCTCTAGGGCTACACTGACCTGCAATACAAGAAATGAAGGGCAGAAATCATGGAACTGGCTTTCAACTACAGAGAGTAAATAGATCACACAATCCTTTTATCTATCTCATTTAGATGAAAATGGAGAGGCAGCATGATTCAGAGGGGCAAACAAATTAGATCTGTGGAGTCAAAGGATCTAGGTTTGAGTCTTGACTTATTCACTGTATTTTGGGCAAGTCTCTTTGAGACTCAATTTCCTTACCTCTAAAATATTGGTTTCTAGCTCCAAATTTTATATAGCTAGGTATTAGGTGTCTCCCTCAGTCTTTGTCTCCCCCTGCCCAATGTAAAATGCTAATATTGGACTACATTACTCCTAAGGTTCCTTCTAGTTCTAGTCAAGGTACCTCTCTGAGCCTCAGTTTTCTTATTCATGAAAAAGGGGTTGGACATGGAGACCTCTTAAGAGATTTTTTCCTAGCTGTACTATTCTAAGTCAAACTGAATAAAATTGAATCAGATTGGATGGGATCAAATTGTTAAGATAATAGCCCTGAAGCCACATACAAATAGCATGCTGGTGGTGGTGAGGGAAGGGCAAAGGACTCTGGTGCTAGACAGGGCCCTGGCATATTGATTACATGGTTTTGGATCAGCAGAGAGAAGGAGAAGAGTCGTTCCAGGGAACCAAGATGAGCAAAGGCACAAGTCCAAAAATAAATCTGGTTGATATGGAAAATAGTAATAATAGGCATTTATATAGTTCTATGCTGCTTTGCAAACATTGTCTAGTCACATCAAACCAATCTTTAGTGCCAAGGAGACAAATAATATATATATCATTATTCCTACTTCACAGATGAGAAAAATGAGGCTGAGATGGGTTAAGTGACTTTGTCAGGGTCACACAACTAGTAAACCTGAAAGGGAATGTAAACTAGGGCTCCGGGACTTCACATTATGCTCAGTACATGTTGAGGAGTAGTGAGAAATGGTTGACTGGTAGAACCAATCTATAAAAATCTTAAAAGCAAGGCATAAGAGTTTAGATCCAGGAGTGGGAAAACCTGTGGCCTCAAGGCCACATGTGGCCCTCTAGGTCCTCAAGTGCAGCCTTTTGACTGAATCCAAACTTCAGTCTCTAAGGGGATTTGTTCTGTGAAGTTTGGATTCAGTCAAAAGGCCACACTTGAGGACCTAGAGGGCCACATGTGGCCTTGAGGCCTCAGTTCTCCACCCCCACAGGTAGACTTTATATGGAGAGCAATAGGAAGCCATTATAGGTTCTTGAGCAAGAAACCAATGTGATGAAAGTGGTATATATGACGATCAGTGTGCCACACATATGTTAGATGGATTGAAAAGGCAAGAAGCCAGCCAGGAGCCTAATCATAAGAATTGGAACAAGGCCTGGATTAATTTACTGGGAAGAAGAATGGGGAAGAAATAGAAAACTTGAGGATCATTTTGGAAGACAGAACAAATTGCAGTTGACAATGTGTCTATTCTTGCTATTTTCAATCCCCCAATGGTGCTAGGTTAAAGGCTCTCTTTCCTGAATGCACAGTCCCTGGCACATAGTAGGTGCTTAATAAATGTTTATTGATTGATTTCTTGCGAGCTGATGGAGAGGCAGTCCATATCGCTTCCTAAGAACTGCATTACATGAGTGAGTCTCCTCTTCTTTAGTTGTTTTTTGAATCAGATATTTTTCTCATGCCAAGAGGTACAAAGAAACTATGGCACATAGTACTTGAGAGGAATCCTGTCTCTAGTGTGTTCCATTTTTATTCTTGCTTATAAAGGATGATGTCTTTTAAGCACATTTTATAGGAAGCTGAGACCCAGGGAAGTTAAATAATTTGCCCAAGGTCACAAAAGTAGAAAGTCTCAGAAATAGGATTTGAACACAGGTCTTCTGACTCTGGGACTAGCCCACTTTCTGCTGTGAGCATAATGTCTTGCATATAGTAAGTATTTAAATATTTGTAGAGCTGAATAGAGTTGAATTAAATTAATATCAATCAATTGGTCAATTAACAATATTCAAAAGGGAATTAATAATGATTTAGTAATGAGTTTATTTAAATTTAATTTTTAAATTTTCCCAAATTACCATAAAAACAATTTTAAACATTTGTGCTTTTAAAAAAAATTTTTGAGCTCCAAATTCTCTTCCTCCCTTTCTCCACCCCCTTCCCCTCCCCCGCCCCCCACTGAGAAGGCAAGCAATTTGAAATAGAATTTAGTTATAGTGATGAGCAGGCAAATTTCAGAAAAACTTGGAAAGAATTACATGGACTGATACTGAGTGAAGTGAGCAGAACCAGAACATTCTACACAGTAACAACAATATTGTGTGATGACTGACTTTGATAGATTTAGCTCTTCTCAGCAGTACAATGATCTAAGATAATTCCAAAAGACTCATGATAGAAAATACTGTCTGAATCCAGAGATAGAACTATGGAAGCTAAATTCAGATTGAAACATACTAATTTTTTTCTTTTTTTCTTTCTTGTGGTTTTTCCCCTTTTGTTCTGATTCTTCTTTCACAATATGACTGATACAGAAATATGTTTAATATGATTATACATGTATAGCCTATATCTGATTGCATGCTGTCTTGAGGAAGGGAGATGGGGGGGGGTTGGAGCTCAAAATCTTATAAAAGTGAATGTTGAAAACTAAAAATAAATATTAAAAAAGGAAAAAAATAAAGCCAGTAGCTCAAGGATAGGCTACTGGAGTTTTGATGCCAAATAAGCCCAGAACTCTTTCTGGAAAATAAACTATCCCAGTGTTAGAGAAGCTCTGTAGGACTAAGGGAAGAATGAGAGTAAAAGCAAGAGGATGAACTAAAAAAGAATTATCAAAGAAAGATGCATTTTTAAATTTTAAGGTGGATTTCTATTTATTTAAGTTGCTCCAAAGAATTGCCATCTGTAAGTTTACTTTTATATTAAAATTTCTTTAAGTTCTAGTTGCTAATTAATCAGGTCATTTTTTTAAAGGAAAGTCATTTTTGGGGAAAAACCATTGGTAATAGTTTTTCTCTGTTTCCACCTGGTGGCCTGAGGATGAAACTGCAAGATAAGTTTTCCAGTGGTAAAAAATAAAAAAAATAAAAAAATAAGCCATACTAGGAAATGCTCCAAATCATTAAGTATTGGAGAAATGCAAATCAAAGTGACTGAGGCTTCACCTTGTGCCCATCAGACTGGGAAATTTTACAAAAACAATAAAATTACAATTGGATGGACTGAAGGAAAGCAGGTACATTAATAAACTGTTGAAGCTGTGAATTGGTCTATTATAGAAAACAATTTAGAATGATGCCCCCAAAGTTACTAAGCTGCGCATAACCCTTGACACTATGATATCATTTCTGGGCCTATGCCCCCAAAGAGATCAAAGAAAGGGGAAAAAAGACTCATATGTAAAAGAAAACATTTACAATAGCTGTGTGTGTGTGTATGTGTGTGTGTGTGTGTGTGTGTGTGTGTGTGTGTGTGTGTGTGTGTGTGTGTAAGAACTGATATCAAAGAAAGTGTCCATCAATTGAGGAATGAATGAATGAATGATGTTGTGTTAGTGTACTGCAATATTTTGCTATAAGACATGATGAAGAATCATGGCTTAAGAGAAACCTGAGAAGATTTATATGAACTAATACAAACTGAAGTGAGCAGAATCAGGAATCAGGAAAACAATGTATGTTTTCATATATGCAATGTATATAGGATGTATGCAATGTATACAATATATTCAATAATAACATTGTCATGTCAAACAACTTGGAAAGACTTGGAGGTTCTGATTGATTCAGTGTTCAAACATGATTCCAGAGAAAGAGGAATGAAGGGGAAGGACACAAGCCCTATTAAGCACCTACTACTTGCCAGATGTTGTGTTAAGCAATTTACATTTAATCAGAAGATTGATGATGAAACACGCTACCTACCTGCTGATAGAGAAATGATGAATTGAAGATGCAAATTTAGACAGATTACCTTTGAAATGGTCGATGTGAAAATTTGTTTTGCCTGAGGTTTTGTTATATATTTGTTATGAGGTTTTTCTTTGTCTTTCTTTTGTTAATTGGAAAAAAAGATTAACCCTGTATGTCTTGAAACTACAAATGTCTATCATGGAAGTCACAGCTTATGACAGAGCCATATAAGCTAGTAACTTCAATGTCCTTTGAACTTTATAGATATAAAATCTCATCTCTAATATAATGGATGAGGCAATAATTTAAAAGTGAAAATGGAAATTTAATTAAGAAATGTCTTTGCCTTTTTGTTTCCTAAGTGGAGACCCTTTGCCAAGAGTTGAGTACACACCCCAAGAGGTTTCTACCTGGTAAGTGTAACATCATATTTTTTTCTATTTAAAAAAAAATTCTCTGCATAACTTTCTAAAAAAAATCCCATCCTAGAAAGTACAGAAATGTACTTTTTAAATATTGATTTTCAAAATGAGGAACTGCAGTGTAATAGAAATAACACTAGGTCAAAAATTAAAGGACCTAGGTTTGAATCCTATTTCTCGTATTTATTGTTGTTGTTCAATCATTTTCAATTGTGTTCAACTCTTGGTGACCCCTTTTTCGATTTTCTTGGCAAAGATTTTGGAGCGGTTTTCCATTTTCTTCTCCAGCACATTTTACAGATGAGGAAACTGAGGCAAACAGGGTTAAATTACTTGCCCAGGGTCACACAGATAGTAAGTTTCTTATTTTGTTGTTGACTTGTTTATTTACTTTTAATTTACAAGATTTGGTTCCACGTTCATTTCAGTTTCAGATTTTCTCCCCTCCCTTCCCCCCCTCCCCCATGGTGGCGTGCAATCATGTATAGGATCTGCAAATACTTTCACATTGTACAATAGTTTGGTTATATAGAAGGGTTGTAACCAATGAGTGATCACTGGGAAAAGGAAAAAAAAGCAAAACCAGACATGAAAGAGAACGAAAGCTTGTTTTGCTTCAGTCTCCATTTAAACTATAGTCTTTCTATATCTTTCTCTGAGTTT
>CM053581.1:420391012-420409116 GCA_028627135.1 Pseudochirops cupreus
ATTCTCTACCCTGTCCTTGTCCCTTTACAGAAGTGTGTACTTCCAGCAACCCTCCCCCCGCCCTGCCCTCCCCTCCATCATCCCACCTCTCATCCCCATTCCCCCTACTCTCCTCTGTGGCAAGATACCCAATTTAGAGTTTATGTCATTCCTTCCCTAAGCCAAATTCAACATGAGTAAGGTTGACCCTTTCCCTTTCGCCTTCCTGTCCTTCCTCTCCATTGTAACAATTATCCCTTGCCTCTTCTATATGAGATGATTAACCCCATTCTGTCTTTCCCTGTCTCCTCTCATTCTAATCCTCTCCCACCTCAGAATTTCACCTTTTAGAGTATCGTCCCTTCCTATTCAATTGATCCTGTGCCCTCTATGTACTCATATATGCACATACTCAGTTATGTGTTTTCTTAGGGAGAAAGAGAGAGAGGGAGAGAGAAAGAGAGAAGGAGAAGGAAGCCTTATGTATATGTTGACAATGTGGTTGGGCCAGTTAAGTCCTTTTTTTCAGTTTTTCCAGCAGCCATCATTCTACTCATGCCCATCTTCCCATCATTCCCCACCCTCCTGCTGACCCTATCACCACCCTGCCTCTCCCTTGCTTTCCAAGTTCCATCCTTCACCTCTTTTCGAATGAACATCCACTAATATATTTATTCTTCCTGGCAACAATAATAGGTCTTTTCAACAGTATGGAAACTTCCATGACTTAACAAAAAAGACAATCATCTTCTTTGTTCCTCAAGGTGTGGAAATCCAAGGATGATGGTATCCCAGGGTGTAGAATGTGCTGTGTTCATACACAGAGGGCTGTGCTGGCAAATGTTTATTTAACAACCAGCTCTCTAGAGGGAAAAGGGGATGTTAAGAATGACATACTTTTAAGTTTAATCCTTACCATCTAATGGTAGAAAAACTATAGCTATTCAAATCCTTTTTACATGGACTGTTGCTGTCTAGCCACACTTATCCTACCTTGTTTGTGTGGTTGATTTCCCAATTTGGAACTTCACATTTACCCTGATTAGATTTGTCTTTTCACCTTGCTTTGGTTGCATAATAATAGCCAGTATTTATATAGCACTTTAAGTTTTATAAAGAACTTTGCAAATATATCTCACCTGAGTCTCACAACAGGCCTGTAAAGTAGGTGCTACTTTATGTTTTAAAGTATTGTCTTTCTGCTACAGGTGGGGAAACTGAGGCTGAGAGATATTAAATGATTTGCCTAGAGTCATGGAAAAGCAATTCAAACTCAGGTCTTCCTGACTCTAAGCCCAGTCCTCTATATACTTGGACATCTACCACAATCACTAATTTCCAGATGCAAAGTTGGTTCTGTGCCAAGTTACCAAAGTTTCCAAAAGACTGACTCAGGGCCCTGTGGACTGGTTTATTGTTGTTTAGTCATTTTCAGTCATGTTTGTGCCTTCACGACCCAATCTAGGGTTTTCTTGGCAGAGATACTAGAGTGGTTTGCCATTTCCTTCTCTAACTTATTTTATAGATGAGGAAACTGAGGCAAACTGGGTTAAGTGACTTGCTCAGGGTCACACAGCTAGGAAGTGGCTGAAGCTGGATTTGAACTCAGGAAGATGAGTTTTCCTTATTCCAAGCCTAGTGTTCTATGCATGACGGTGCCACCTCACTGCCCTAGTTGACCAGTAGCCTCTCAGAAATCTCATTATTCTTCTTCTCGACATTCAGAGAGAACTGGCTTTTGACTGCGACCAGCCGCAGGACTCCTGTGCGCTCATGACTTCCTTGCCAGCCTGGCCTTCCATGTATTCCAGAGTACCCAGTATATCCGATATTCTTCCTCCCCCATGCATTCTCCAGGGCTGTAAAATCCTCTCTGGTCATCTCCCTGTGATTCTGTGTGGTTTGTCTGATGCCATGACTTTCATTGTCTTGCTTTCCCTGTGGATCAGGCCCTGTAGCCATTGTTTATGGAATCTCTCCTAGGAAGCTGGTATTTTTTTTTTAATTGATGCCTTTGGTTTTTACATTGCCTCTGTTTCTGAATATATCCCTCATTTCCTCCCTTCTTCAGGGTGCAGAGGTTGGTATTTCTTCAACCAGTTAACAAATATTTATTAAGCATCTATATTGGCCAAGTGCTGGCGCTACAAAGAGAAAAGCAAAATAAGGCTACCCTCAAAGTGTTTGCATTCTAATGAGACAATACAACATCTGCTGATGTAGAACCTCTCTATACGAGATGTAGATAAGTCAGGTTTACAGGGGAAGGCACTAACAGCTGGGAGAACCAGGAAAGAGCAAATCTCCAAGAATTCCAAGAGGTATCAGTGAGTAGGGAGAGTGTAGCGGGCATGAGAAACAGTCAGTACAAAGTCACAGAGGTGGGAGATGGCATCTAATGTGTATGGCTGTGTAAAGGGCAGTAATGTGTTAGAAGATGGGAAAAGTAGGAAGGGGCCAGGTTGTAATGGGCATTAACGTGGAGCAGAAGAGTTTTTATTTGATGTTAGAGAGAGTCACTGGAATTTATTGAGTGAGGTGTGTGTGCTTGACATGGTCAGACCTACCTTTTAGGGAAACCACTATGGCAGCTGGTCTTTCTACACATAAGCAGACTAGGAATCCACCTATAATTTTATTTCAAAGGCTCAAAGATGATCCTCTACCACCATCCCATATGCCATTCCTTTCTCCTCCTCTGCACTAACCTATGATTTCCCTAGAGTTTGGAAGGCTTGAAATTCTTCTCAGTGAGGCCAATGCTTTTTATTTTCCAATTAGAGATGAAGTTTAAAATGGAAATTTCCCTCTATAGGGAAAAAAATTAATTTAAATTTACAACCATTTTAGTTTCTTTCCTCCGAGCAGGTTTTACTTACTGGGAAGACCAGACTATTTGGGTTCTGGGAACCCAGAAGACAGATGCTCCCACAGAGAGGAGGAAATTCTCCAAAGGGAGTCAGATTGGAGGCATCAAGGACTCATTTCCTCTTCTCTGCATTCTTTCAGAGTCCCTCTGGCAGGGAAGCAAACCACAGCCTATACTCCAAGGCCACATGTGTACAGATACTGTACACTGTGGTTCAGAGAGGAGTCACCCTTCTGTCCTTGGCCATGAGGTTACTCATTGATCGTTGAACATTCTAGACCTGCTGACTGGAGCTCTGATTCCCAGTCCTGGTTCTGTGGAAGCCCAGGGAGCGTCTGGTTAGCCCAAGGGATGTTGCAAAACACAGGCAACATTTTTTCGAAATCTAGCTTAAGAAGTAAAATATATGTTTCACTCAGTGGTACAGGGTAGGGGTGCTGTTTAAAATCAAGCACACAATAGAAATGTGGGAGGAAGGGGAGAATGATCATTTCCAAGAGCAGTAATTTTTTTGTGCTCCAGGCTGTAGCTTAGGGAAAGAATGATAAGAGCAAATTCTAACCAGACTTTAAGAATTCTAAAAATAACCATAATTTTGATTGTTGGAGATTTTCTTTCAAAGACTATCTAAATTTAAATAGACTTTTTATAGTAGCTACCTTTTTAGAACTACAATATAATTGAATGAATAAAATTAAATGAACAAATAAATTTCATTCATTGTTTAATTGTATACATTTATATAGATAGCTGTTTGACTGGTTGGTAGATATATGTATAGATGGATGTCCAGTATTTATGAATGCATGTTTGTGTTACATATAATAATTACATCTAGTCCTGACCTGGAATTCTTTAGTCTGGAGAATTCCTATTGTGGCTTCTTCCTCAAGCCAATACTTCTCTACCCAATTATTCACAACTTAATGTCTTAAAGGGTTTCATGTATCTTATATATGACAAAAGCAGGACTTATACCCAAGCCCTCCTGATTCCAGATCTGAACCTTTATTCTCTACACCATCCTGATTCTCATTTAAGCACCTTCTATGTCCAGGGCATTTTACTAGATTTACAAAGAATACAAAGATGGAAAAGAACATGGTTCCCAGCCTTGGTTGGGTGTGTGTCTATGTGTGTATAAAACAGCAAAATAACTATAATTTGGAATTGTGTTTGTTACACAATAAATCCTTTACACCAAATGCCTTAAGGGATATTGCCCAAGAAATATATGATAAGAAATAAAGGTGGGCTGGTCACATCATAAAAACAAGAGAGAACAGTGCAGAGCTGAAGTACAGTGTTGGTGTCCACAAATTCTCCTCTAGAGAGAGGGGGGGAGGGGAGCCCTGCCCTGCCCTCCCCTCCCCTCCCCTCTCTAGAGGAGAATTTTTCAAGGGTCAAAGGATGACTTCCAGCATGTTGGTACCTATGCCCTGTAGCATTTAGGCAAAGGCAATTACAAGGATTGCATAGAAAAAAAAAGCATGGTCGGGAAGAGGGTCTGCCACAGTGGATGTGTACACACACACACACACACACACATGCACACACATACACACACAGATGGGATCACAGATTCACTTAGGCATTGAAATACAGGCCAAATACATTGCATTGCAGAAAATGTACATAAGACCTGATTATATGGTCATCTTTTTATGTATTTAAATCATATATATATATATGATCTGATATTTGGTTATTCCAGAGATTGCTGCCATGAACTGTTGGGTCACATTCCAATGCTAGCCAACAAAGAATTCGCCCAGTTCTCACAGGTAAAATAGTATTCTTCCCTTTTCCCTCTACCAATCCTTATTGGTTCCTACATACCAGTTAGAGCTGTGTGTTAACTTCAGAAGCAAGCATTGGGAGAATTGAATACAGAATCATAGAATGTGAAAAGAGAAGGGCCACTAGGGCCTATATATTAGAACAAATAAAATGAAGACTTGGAGCTGAGAGGGACCTTAGATCATAGAATGTCAGAGCTGGGAGCATCCTTAGGACATGGATTTTCAGATCTGAGAGATACCTTACAACACAGAATGTCAGACCTAGGAAGGACTTTAGAATAGACAATGTCAAAATTGGGATGACCCTTAGGACACTGTGCCATAAATGAAAGGTACCTTACAGGGGAAAAAATGTCGCAGCTTTCCTTGAGTCTCTTATTTTATGGATGGGGATACTGAATCCCATTAAATGAGCGTTATTTCAGTCCTGAACGTCAGTTTGGGTCATATGTACTCCCTCAGCCTTCATTCTGATAATCAGAGTGACATTGATTGAATATTACACATCGCCAGACAGCCCCCGTCAACACTAACCAGAGCAGACCACTCATCATTCAGGGGTGTGAACTGCAGCGCTCTCAGAATTGAATTGGCAAGAACAGAAAGACCTTATGGAGAGATCCTTACAAGAAAGAAAAGATAACCTTTTCTAAAATTTCTTTTGCCTCTCCCAGGATATTGGACTTGCCTCACTTGGCCCGTGTGATGCTGACATTGAAACCCCCCGCAGCTAGCAGGCATTACACATTTCTGGTTGATTCTCCTGCGTGTACAAGGAGAGAGCTCACGGGCCACAAACTGAGAGCTGAGAATGACCTCACAGGTCAAGGGGCACATTTATATTGTTGTGGCTATTGTTTGTCCTTCCTTCTCAAAGAGGACCATGACATCAGGGAGGTGGTGCCATGACATGCAAGTGAATTGGATTTAAGTGAGGAAGGGCTGTGCAAAGTCACCAGCCTCACTTTTTCCTCTGGCACCATTGGGGTCCAGTGGCAAGATATAGATCAGGATGACTGGAGATGACCCCAGAGTCCATTTACAGATGAGAACACTAAGGCCCCAAGAAGTTTTCCAAAGTCATACAGGTAGTAAGTGTCTGAAGTAAAATCTGAACTCAGTTCTTCTTAACATCCTCTTTTTGGTGCATGTGCATACACACACACACACACACACTGCCATATATTTTTTTCCTTTGGTTCTTCATATATTATCTTTTTTGTATATTGAAATGTTGTGATTATTAATTATTTTAATCACATAATTAATAAATTCATACCCACCTACCTCAGCCCCCACCACCTGGACTCAGGAAAACTGAATCCAAATCCCAGCTCAGACACTTCTTAGTCACGTGACTGAAAAATGAGAGGTTTGGACTACATGCTCTCTGAAGTCCCTTCCCCCTCCAAATCTATGCTCCAGGAAGCTAGACGCTCAGTACACACTTGGGGATCAATCGAGAATGCCACTGACTCACTCTAAGCAGGAGATAATGCATGCTTGAGTGGTTTTTCAGAGAGTGATGGATATTGGCTGACCCAGCCACATTCTCTCCATCAATCTGGCTGATAACCAATGACCTGCAGATTGCTGGGCCAAAAAGAGTTGTTTGGGGGTAAGAGGAGAACCAAGCAATTTGGCCCCTACGTGGACACGTTTCTCAGTCTTAATCTCAGCAACACATCCTAGCAGAGCATAGAATACAAGAACTGGGAGGCACATTAGAACATAGAATGTTAGTGCTGGGCTATCATAAAACTGATCATGGGGCTAGAATGAGAAGGGACTTCAGAGGGCATCAAACCTCTCATTTTACAGATGAGGAAACTGAGACCCACAAAAGCATCCCTGGCCCTTCCTTGGAGCTAACTAGCTCATTCTCTCATTTGTTCTAACAAACAAGTGGGACCATAGAACCAGAGATTTAGAATTGATTGGGATCTCAGAGGCCATTTAGTCTAACCCCTGTCCCCAACTTTTCTTTTTCTTTACAAATAAAGTGAAGTTAAGTGACCTAGGGACTATAGGATCACACATTTAGAGTTGGAATGGACCTCCAAGACCAGAAAGTATATCCCCTTTGTTGTACAGAGAAAGAAACCAAGGTCTAGAGAGGTGAGACCTCAAGGTCATTCAGCTAGGAAGTATAAGTGACGTACACTATGGACCAAATGAGGTTTGGACTTCAAGGTGTCGCTGACATCATTGGCCAAGTGCATGCTGGGATGTCCCAGCCAGCTGTCACTAGGGACCACAATTCTAGAACCTGGAATGCAAGTGAAAAGTATCAGACAAATTTCCAGTGTAATGGACGCCTCCCTAGTTACACCAACTTGGCGTTCCTACTATTTGGAGGCAGGTGGAGAGGGCTTTTTTAAAAAGTTGTTATTAAGAAACACTGTAGATTACCTTCAGTAAGTGCTATTTGATGACTTGCTCTCTCCCACACAGCTCAGCCATCTGTTCTGACCAAGCCGTTCCATGTTTGCAGCTGCACCTACCTTGTATGAGGTCGGTGCTATGGCAGTCGTTGCGGCAAATTTGCCAAACTCTGTAGAAGTCTGGAAGGATGGACTTCTCCACCCCCACCCTCTGGCGCTCTCCAGACCAATAAGCTTGTTTAGGAGCTCCATGAGCAATGCCAAGGGCCATCAGCTTCTCACTTCCATGGGGTCATCCCAGACCTAGCAACTCACAACTCTGCTACAACAGAGAGCTCCCGGGAGGGGGCGGGGTGCCTGGATATAGCTACTCTGTGGTACTCTGTTTTCCTGGCACCCAAAAAAGACAGTCTCCAATCAGAAAAACCTCACTGCCCTGTCTCTAGAGCCATGAGTCTGGCCCAGAACTAGAGGCAAGAAATGTGAGCCTGCCTCTGGGCCTCCCATTCCATTGAGTACAAGACATCCTGTGTGACCTGACTCTTGAATCTCCCAAATGAATTTGCTGGCAGTGAACTTTAACTCGGAGAAATGAGGTTTTGGTTAGCAATAGGCAGGAGCTGGAGACCTTCAGGCCCCTGGCACAGTAGAGGGAAGGAAGGAAATTGGTCAATTCACAAGCAATTATTAAGTGCTATATACCAGGCATGGCACTAGGATCAAGAAATAGAAAAGGTAAAAGTTAAATCATCCCTGCCCATTTAAGATTGTGTGTGTGTGTATTTGAGGGGGGAAGCAAATGTAAATATATAGGGTAGGGACCAAACCTGCAATGTCATCAACATAGGGAATTCCCAGTTAAGGAAATTACCTCCACCAATGCAAAAAGATAACCTCTCTGCATCATACAATTTGAATGAGTTGCTTGGGGTCACTGAAAAATCGAATGGATTGCTCAAAGTTACACAGTTGGTATGTGTTACAGCAGTGGTTCTCAACATGTTCAGTTTAAATACATCCTGCATATCAGATATTTACATTACAATTCATAACAGTAGCAAAATTACAGTTATGAAGTAGCAAAGAAAATAATTTTATGGTTGGGGGTCACCACAACATGAGGAACTGTATTAAAGGGTCACGGCATTAGGAAGGTTGAGAACCACTGTGTTAGAATTAATGCTTGAACCCAGGCGTTCTCAACTCAGAGGGTGTACATAACGCCACATTGCCACAATACCCATAAGTGTGTTGGTATACGAATAGGTCTGAATCAGAGACTGAGGGATTAAGTGACCCTCTCTCAGAGTTGCACAGCTAGTGTCCAAATGAAGATCTGAACTCAAAACCTTCTGACTGTCAGCTCAGATATGGACTACCTAGCTATCTAGCATAGTTTTGCCACCTGTGTTATACTGAGCAAGCTACTTCATCTCAATCAATCTTTCTTCATCTATTAAAATGAGTGTTGGATTAGATGACCTTTAAGGATCATTCTGACTCTCCATCTATGAACCTGTAAATCACAGCTTTTGCTGCCTGCGTGGCCTTGGACAAATCAATTAATCTTTCAATTCAATTCAGTAAACATTTATTAAGAACCTACTGTGCCAGGCACTGTGCTAAGCACTGGGGATACAAAAAGAAGCAAAAGACAGTTCCCACCTTCAAGCAGCTTACAATTTAGTGGGGGAAACAACAAACAAACAAATACGTACAAAGCAAGCTATCTATAGGATGAATTTGTTGTTCAGTCATTTTTCCATTTGTGTCCAACTCTTCATTACCCCATTTTGGAGTTTTCTTGGCAAAGATTCTAGAGCCATCTTCCATTTCCTTCTCCAACTCCTTTTACAGATGAGGAAACTGAGGCAAACAGGGTAAAGTGACTTGCTCAGGGTCACACAGCTACCAAGTGTCTCATCTTCCTGACTCTAGAGCTGGCACCCTATCCACTTTGCCATCTAGATGCCCATACTGGATAAATAGGAAATAACAGAGAAGGCACTAGAATTAAGAGGGGTTGGGTAAGGCTTCCTTTTGGGACTTTCAGGTTCTTCATCAACACAGACCTATGACTCTATGATAAGAATTGGTAACATGAAAACATTAAAGTTCATAGATCAGAATCTGAGAGGGACCCGAGACGCCATCAAATCCAATACCCTCATTTTACAGATGGGCAAACGGAGGTCCAGGAAAGTGACATGACTTGTCCAAGGTCATATAAAAGAGTTAGAGATAAGATTTGAACACCAAATTCAGTATTCATTCCATGATCCCAGATCACTAATTTTGTCGTTCAGTCATTTCAGTCACATCCAGCTCTTTGTGATCCCATTTGGGGTTTTCTTGGCAGAGATATTGGAGTGATGTGCCATTTCCTTCTCCAACTCATTTTATAGGTAAAGACACTGAGGTAAACAGGCCTAAGTGACTTGCCCAGGGTCACCCAACTAGGAAGTGTCTGAAGTCAGGTTCTAACTCAGGAAGATGAGTCTTCCTGACTCCAGGCCCTGTGCTCTATCCACTGACCCATTTAACTGCCCGATAATTACTGATAGAGGTCCCCACTCTGCAGAGCTATCCAACTCTTCACTCTAGTCAAGGTCATGAATACCTGAACTAGATTTCGTATTTCCTCTCATCTTAGCATTTATTCTGTAAGAAAGATGTTATTTGGGTTTTCTAGTTTTGTTTTGTTTTCCAGATGAAAGTCTGATTTTATGCTGGTGTGATTATCGCACATTTGCTTTGCTCCAGAAGTCCGATTGTGCCAAATAACACTAGCTCATATGTGTATGATATTTTGCTCACAACAAACTAGTGATGGGAACAATGTTGGGATTATTCTATTCATTTCACAGATGATCCAACTGAGGTCCAGAGATGAGAGATGACCAGACACTCTTTGACTCTCAACCAATATTCTTTCCTTTACTCGATCCTGCCTCTTTATTCATGAACCTCAGAACAAAATGTCAACTTAAGTCAATGCCCTTTGACTCAGGAAGCCTCATTTCATTTTGTAGAAGGGGAGTTAGAGGCAGATTTAGAAAGAGGTACTCAGTTATCCTGAAGTCTGACTGAAGGCCTCTGAAGAGGAAGGGCCCTTCCAGGTTATCTGGTACAGCTAAGAGCCAGTGAGCTGAGGTCACACCGGTAGAGATTCCATTCAACATTACCACTAAATGATCTAGCAATAAGACCCCAAGAGAGATGAATGTTTGTTAGAGATGGGAGCACCCTTAGCCAGATCATCTGGACCAAACTCTTCAGTTTTACAGATGCTTTATAAATGTCAGCTACAATTATTGCATTTCAGAGTGTGTAGTGAGATATCATTGTGGACTGGAGACATCAGGAAAGATTTCATAGAGGAAGCCGGATTTAGGCCAGACATTGACAACCTTGAAGAATGAGTGGGCTTAAGAAAAAGAGGCTGAGGAATAAGCCCAACTCCGGGGTTAGGTAAATGTGGGAACATTAAGGAAAGCATGCTGCTCTGGAGGCAGCTGATGGAGAATTTGATTCTATTCAATTTGACTAGATAACCATTTATCAGGAATTTATTATACAAAGGACAATCCCATCTCTGATACATATCGGCTGTGTGCTCCTGGACAAGTCACCTAACTTGTGAGTGACTCCCCGCCCCCCCCCCAAAGAACTAAAATTATAAATTTCAATAGGTAGAAGGGTTTTCCTAATTTGAAAGTTCCCCCTGCCATGCAATAATCGGCCCAATCATAGGATCATAGTTTTGGACCTAGAAGGGGCTGGAAAGTTCAATTCCATATTTTTACAGAGAAGGAAACTGAGGTCCAAGGTAAGGTCAAGTGACTTGGCCAGGGTCACACAACTGGGGAAAGTCTGGAATAGGATTTGAACTTACTAAGTCTTCCTGGTCTAGCACTTTGTCCACTATGCCACACTGTCTCTAATAGTTCGATGAATACATAGGAAAGGTCAAACAAAAAAGGGGACAAGTATTCAGAGAAATGGAAAGGATCATTTCCAACTGGAATGACCTTTCAAAATCTCATGGGATCTTCCCATTCTTTAATGCTATTCCTGAAATATCTGGTTCAGATCATGTGTTTTTTCTCTTTTGCATGATCAGCTCTATTGGTTCACTGTGGAGTTTGGTCTCTGCAAGCAGAATGGGACCATCAAGGCTTATGGAGCTTCTTTCATCCTATGGGGAACTTATGGTAAGTGTGTTCTCTATCTGGTCAAGAAGTCCTTCATCATTCCTGAGCCCTCAGCTTCTCCCATCATTCATCACCAATAGATGCATCATTCAATCAATCATTCATTCATTATTCAACAATCATCATTCATTCTTTCAATGGTTGTCATTCACAATTCATTAATTCATTTAATAGTTTTCATTCACTCATTCATTCATTCATTCATTTTTCAGTGACTAGAAAAAATTTCTCTTCTTTCTCCAGGTTCTTTTCAGCTCTTCCTAGCCCAGAAAACTCCCAAGTCCCTTGAACTGCTCAGTTTGTCCACTAGAGGGGAGTGTGGAGCCTGCTAAAAACTGCCATTTTGGAAACTAGATGGGGGTAGCAGTGAGAAGTGTGCTAAAGGGAAGACAAAGGGAAGATAAAACTCCAAGCAGCTGCCCTCATTACTGTTAACAAATGTCACTGAATGGTAAATGATTTTGTCCAAAAATCTCTGAATTCAAAAGTTCTGGAAAGCCGCAGACCAATTCTAATCTGGAATGTCTGTGTTTATTCTCTTGCCGGTGAAGGACTGGATTTCCCTGAGGCCCCTTATCTTATTTCTCAAGGCCTTGGCATTGTGTACAAGTGAAAGGAGAGGGTCAGAAAATGCAAGGGGATGTTTGTAATCTTTCCCATTAGAATTACTGTACTGGGAATAAAGCTGACCATTTAGCCAAGCCCAATCAGAGAGGAAGTCCTAGAGAGCCCAAGACTGGATGTTTTTCTTTAAAAAAAAATTAATTTTTATTGTTAGCCTTTCTTTCTACATCACCTACATTTTGAAATGCAACCCTCTCCTTCCTCTTCCATAGAACCATTCCATATAGGAAGCATAAGTAGATGGAGTGCTAAGCTTGGACTTAGGAGGAAGTGAATTTGGAGCTTGCCTGAAATACTTAACAGCTGGCTGACCAGCTCTCAGTCTTCATTTCCTCTTTTGCAAAATGGGGATAATAATAGCATCTATGCTGTTATGAGGATCAACTCTACATATTTAAGGTACTTTGAAAACTTTTGTGATTGTTGTTATTCAGTTACTTTCAGGTAAGTCTGCCTCTTTGTGACCCAGTTGGGAATTTTCTTGGCAAAGACACTGGAGTGACTTGCCATTTCCTTGTCCAGCTTATTTTATAGATGAGTCTTCCTGACTCCAGGCCCAGCACTCTATCCACTATGGTGCCACCTAGCTGTCTTTATTCCAAGCCTTAAATCACTATAAATGTTTTCTATTACTGCTATTCTTGCTATTATGATTATTATAGAGATTAGAATTAATATTTCATTAGTACATGGAACTCACTCTATTAATGTAGGTTGAAACATTTTCTACAACTTATACTTATAGAGAGTTGCCTAGAATTCCTGACTTTAAGGCCAACTCTCTATCCACTATGGCAGAGGTGTCAAACATGCTGCAGTTGCTGCATAAGAAACATTTAACAAAATAAATAGATGGAGTAAAACACAGACAATATTAATATGTGATTTTCCAAGTCAATATAAGACCCTCTGGGATCCTTATGCATGATTTAGGGACCCTGTTTCTATTTTAATTTGACAGCACTGCACTAAATGGCATTGCCTTTATTCCCTTGTAACAAAGAATAAAAACAACAGGGAGAATATTTCAATAAAACCATTGTAGCCTCCTAAAGGGGATGTGTTCTTGCTTCATCTCATTCAAATATTTCATTTGGAAAGTGACAAAACTGACTCAGGGAGATTAAGGGTGAGAGATATTCCTACAGACCTTGGTACCCACTGGTGTTGCACAATGTAATCCATTCATATTTTCCTACTCTATGTGATTTTTATTCATGTCCTTCCATAAACTCTCAGTAGAGGACGACCAAATCTGCTGGAGGCCTAGGTCCAGATGTTTTAACATTCCTTGGGTATCTGTGTAGCTGAGAACAACAAATGCAGCCTACCTGTGGAAGGCTCCTCCAAAGCAGAAATTGTCTGTTTGTCTTTGCCTTTGTATCCCCAGGACCTAATACACTGTGGTTGTACAGGGAAGATGTATAGCAAATGTTTGTTGAATTGTGTTAACTGGAATGGAGCAAGAGACTACCTTTTTTTAAAAATCAAAGATGTCTGTGCTGATGTATTTCATGTTGCCTCATGCTAACAAGTCACTGGTGGGAATGTGCTGCTCACTTATATCCACTGGGCATCTTTCCATTGCATTGGTTCACCTCTAATTTTGATTTTCCAGAGTTTGTCATATCCCATCATTTGCAGCCATGTGATATTACCAGGAGAATATGGCTTTTAAATCTATGTGTTAATGTCAGGGATCAGTGTGAGACCTCTCAAAGCCCTGTTGAATTTCCAAAAGACCATCTAGCCTACTCTCTCTCTCCTATTCAAAACTTTAGAAAAAATGCTTATCATTTAGGGACTGGGAAAAGTAATAATGAGAGAGATCAGGGCAGGATCCATAATTTTATTGGTGCAAGGAATTTCCAATGAAGAATTTTCATACCATAGCTTAAATTCATACTAAGGTACAAATGATTGCTATAAAAGCTTTCCAGAGAGCAGATTTTTATAAGTGACGAGGGCACTAGCTGCCTAAAGCTGGGGGTAGACATACTGGCCAGAAAAGATTGCTAAATTTTCAGTGTGAGCATTTACACTTCAGGAACAGGCAACCACTGCAAATCAGGGGTTGATTTATTGTTTTGTCGATTGTCTAGACTTAAGAAAGAGAAAGAGAAAATGTTAGTAATCCAGGTTAAAGTGAACTATTAAAATGTGTCATGCATACATTTTTCCCCGAGAGTCAGTTGTTAAAATATTTACCAGCACTCCATTGACAAGAAGTGGGGTTTGGAGCTCCTGGCTGCCTCCATCACAGTTTTACTGAGGGCTCACTCTAATTCCTTATAAAAACTTCAGTTAACTGAAAGGAGTTTTATATTTTGAATAAGAATTGCTCAGAATCATAATCCCGTGAACTGATGGGATATAAGAGAATCAATGCCTTTCTTAAAATGGGAATGTCCATTGTAATGTGAGGTAGGGAGCAAAAATATTATTACACCCTTTTTCTAGATGAGGAGACTAAGGCTTAGATTAAATGACTTGAAAAATATTACAGGTAGTGCCTAGCACATAGTAAGTGTGAAATGAGTGTTAACTGATTGATTGATACAAAGTTATTGGATTATGGCTCTAGATTTGAAAGGGATCACAGAGACTATCTTCTCCAATTCCCTTACTTTACAGATGAGGAAAATGAGGCTAAAAGAGGTGAAGTGGCTTATCCATGGTTCCCTCCCCTGAGCTTCCATTCATAAGATCCTAGATCTATAGCTGAAAGTTACCTTAGAGGTCATATAGTTCAATCCTCTCACTTTACAGATGGGGAAACTGATGCCCACAGAACTTAAATAAGTTGCCCAAGGTGAGGACAGGAGCCAGTCAGATCTCATATTTAGTATTCCAAATAGCATCTACTGTAATGTAAATCATAGGATCACCAAATCTCATATTAGAGGGGACCCCCAAAGTATGCTAGGTCATTATCTCTAGCAATGAAGAGAATGTCTATATCAATGAGGTCATAGAATCATTGTAAAGTCAAAGTATGTATAAAATCCAGTACAGTATTTATTACTGGAGAAGATATGCAAATAATGAACATAAGGTTGCTATTAAAATGCAATTGATTGAATTTATTCATTGACTGAATTCATTCATTGATTGAATGCTGAACTTGGAGTCAGAAACATCTAAATTTGAATCCTGCCTCAGAAACTTATTAGCTATGGTGCTCTAGGCAAATCTCTGAACTAAAAAATTGGGAAGGAGGGTTGAGCCAGATGGACTCTGAGGTCCCTACCAGTTCTAAGCCTATGATTTGATGATCTAGCATACTTAATGTAGAATTCCCTTCCAAAGTTCTATGCTGATCTCTCATCATGGTAAAGAAGTGGTCCTGGTTCTCAAAGGTTATCCTCAATGAGTATAAGCTCAGATTGGTTTCACCAAGTTGGAAATACTTTAGCTACAGTCATGGTAACAGATTATCTATGCTTCCTTGAGGCCAAGAGAGTTAATTATGAAAACGATCATCTCCATTAGGCTGGATATTTGATGATGAAGAATTCTTTGGCCAGAGTCACTCATAAAACAAAGACAAATACAAAATGTCCCTCCTTCCTGAGCTTTCTCAGTGATAATGGTAAATCAGTGGAAAGGGGGAGAAGAAGATGCTAAGATAGGAATAGTTTCTAGACTGCCCACAATCATTATCTGAACCACTGATATTCTAAATGTGAAGTTGTGGCGAGACTAACAAGTGGAAAATCCATGGGAGAAAGTCAATCTTATCATCCTTGAAATCCTTGCTAGGTATGGAACTGGAGAATCCAAAGAAGGTAGCACTAAATAGAATGATGATTCTCTGGGAGAGGCATATAAAAGATTTGGCAGTGTTGGCTTTATTGTGAACCCAAATAAAACAAGAAGTATCATTTCCCTGGAGGCTGAATCAACTCATGTTGTAGAGCTCGTGACAAGCATTTGCTAAAACTAACAAAAAAAATAAAGAATAAAACAAACAAACCACTATGAAGATAAACTGCAGCCAAAGCACCAACATCTATTATAGAGAATGGGGTGATAGAAAGAAATCTAAAACTTAAATCTACATTACTTTAATTCATGGTGCCTTCAAGTAATGGATATGGCAGTATGCATCAGAGATTTCAACTGTAGAGCAAATGGAAAGGGCCAGTAATCCTTAGGATATAGTGGCAAGGCAGATGATATAATGCATCTTCTGTAGTTTTACTTCCATTGAAAAAACCATATTAATTTATGATGTTGAACCTTTCGGCAGTGTTAAGGACTAAATATTGGAAAGCATAGTTTAAGAATAAGAAACAAGAGGGGACAAAGGCTTGATTTTCTTCAGAAGTTTTGCATTAACATATCAGGAATATTTCCTTCAAGACAGAGTCAGAGGGTATTGGTCATGGTAGTCACCAAATAACTTCAAAAGAAATAAGGTTGATTATTTTTAGGAGATATAAAATAACTAGTCATTGATGGTCAAATAAGCTATCTGTATAGAGTGAGCTGTACACAATTACTTATTAAAGAAAAATAAATGATAAATTAAAAGAAAGAATAAAACTAATAACTTATGGTCTGAAGTTGAGTCAACCTTAACTTGACCACTTAAATAAGCTGCTGATTCTGAAACATAAGAAACTGATAAAAGAACAGACATTGATATTATCATCATTTCCTACTATATGGATTAGTTGCTACAACTGGGAACCAAAAGAAATTAGAAATCATCATAGCCATTCCTTCTCACATAGAGAGAGATGGCAGCCACAAGCCACAACAACTTAGAACATGAAATTATTTGCCAAATCTTATGGAGAAAGGAAGTATAAAACTGTCTCTGAGCTCTAAGTCAGAAGAAAATGGCAGATCCCAATCCTCAGCTGATGGGAACTCTAGTTGAAGTCCTGTTGGTAGCAGCAGCAGCAGCGAGAAAAGCTAAAGAAAGAGGTGGGGAGCACCATAGATATAATAATACTGAGTTGGAGAGCAGGACCCCAAAAGACCAATGCCAAGGGTCCTTCTAGAGCAGCACAGTGACATTAATAGGAGATGGTAATAGCTCTGTATTGTCAGAGACACAAATTGTTTCTCTGTGTTATTTGTCCTGGTCTCATGGGGTTCCTCCATGTATGTCTCTTCCATGTGATCCCTATGAATCTTCACTCCTCTCACAGAGGGAATGTGAATCTGTGGAAGAGAGTTCCCCAACTTTATAGAGGATATATTCTATTGCTACTTTTCTTATTATAATATCTCATTAAATGGCCTTACCTTGAACTACTAGTGTCCTCTATTTAAAAAGAAACATGCCAGTGGGGCTTCATGAATTATTATTCTGAGCGGATGAAACCCCACAAAGTGTCTTTTTTAAATGGGGTAGTTTCCTGAGGACACACATGCTGAAAAATAATGAGAGATATGTCTCTTTATCTCGTATCTTTCCTGACATAAGCCCACTCCCCACAATGCTTCTTTTTCTCTACACCAGCGCCTATCCTCTTTTTTTCCCCTTTCCATCTCCTGTTCTCCCTAAGTTTTTGTGTCTGTAGCTTGTTCCCCCCCAACTTTACCTCTCTGACACACACACACACACATACACACACACACACACACACTTTCACAGAGTAATGTAAGCTACATGCAAATCAGATAAAAAAATGTCTAGGAAAGATACATCGCCACACTAGGAGAATCTAAGCAACGTAATCAAACCTGTATAAAATGTTTCTAAAGTAATAAGTCCTTGTCAGATTTCAGTCCATCTAAACCAAGAAGTTAAGATTTTTTTTTCTATTCATGTTCCAACTGCATGTGCAAAGTCCCAGGGAGATTTTCTATTTCCCCCTCTATTTTACTTTCTTTTAGCCATTGCTGTCAAATACTCTTTATCATGTCCTTTTAACACCAGTCTGGCCTCATGTCTCCATAGAGTAAAAGCTAATGGCCTGTAGTTCACTCTTGGCAAGCTGTAGCCATAGCCATGCTCTATTTGACGCAGAGTAGAGCCTTGGAGCCTATAGTTGGGTGAGTCACCTAATGCTGCCTCCAGGGCTTCATGGATCTTTAAATACCATTGCTCTGGTCATTGCTTTCTACAGATTATTAATACACTGGGGCCTTGAGATAAACATACCCCATTGAGCAGATCTTAGTATGAAGCAGCTGAGGAGTTGGGCTACATCCAATGGGGGCTGATCAGTGGAAGGACCAAATGAACCTCATTCTAATACAGTTTTACCGATAG
>CM053581.1:420409216-420433498 GCA_028627135.1 Pseudochirops cupreus
AAAAAAAAATCAAATTTATACTGGGTTTGAACCTTGCTTCTTCCACTTACTATTTATGTAACCTTGGATAAGTCACCCTTTTTGGGACTCAGCTCCCTCTGAGGGGGTGTTAAGCCAGAAGACATAGGAGGGTCCTTTCAGTTCTTTCTACCCCTAAGAAGGGAAGGGAATAAGCATTATGTAGTGCCTACTATGTGCCAGGCACCATGTTAAACACTTTTTACAAATATTATCTTATTTGATGCACACTACAACTCTGGGAGGTAGGTGCTGTTATTCCCATTTTACAGATTAGGAAACTGAGACAGACAAAGATTAAGTGACTTGCTCAGGGTCATACAGATAGTAAATGTCCAAATCCAGGTTAGATTTGAACTCAGGTCTTCCAGACTCCAGGTCTAGCATTGTGCCATCTAGCATCCCTTCCCTTTCCCTTTCCCTTTCCAGACAGAGTATCTGGATTTAGAGAACCTGGGTTTAATTCTCTCCTTGACATTTACTGATTTACATTTGCAACCTTGGGTAAGTTGTTAAAGCTTCCTGAAATTCGCTTTCCTTGTTTGTAAAATGAGAGGATTGAGTAGATGGCCTTTGAGGTCTTCTCCATCTCTACTAGGATCCCTTGAAAAATATTGATAATAATATAATAGTCAATCCTCACTTACACAGTGCTCAGAAATCTAAACAAAGCTATTCAGAAGAAACTGAAGGATTGAAAACACAAGAAATTGGTGGGAGGAGTCAGAAAATCAGAAAACCAGAGAAGAGATGAGGACAAGTTGTGACTGGTCAAGTTTGTGTCCAGCGGGAAGCATCCCTCTTGTTGACCGGAGACACCTATAGTAGACAAGCAATGACAAGCTTTTTTCAGCCAAGGGGAAGCCACAGATCAAGAAATATAACAAAAAACAAGAAGAAAGATATAGAGAAGAAAAGGCAGGAGAGCCCAGGAGCAGAGACATAACAGTGGAGACCAGAGACAAAGGCAAGGGAGGAAGAAAAGGAAATCAGAACTCTTATGGCACCACAGTGTGGCTTTCATTATGGGGCAAATAAATTACCTGTCAAGTTTGAAGGTAAGGTCCTGGGTTCAAATTGTGTCTCTGTTCTTTAATCACTGTCTGACCTTGGACAAATCACCTCTCTGGGTACAAGTTTCTTTATCTGTAAGCAAACCAATGGGCTTGGAGTAGGTGACCTGGGATCATAAGGATCATATATTTATAGATAGAAGGGATATTAGATAGTCCAAATTTATCCTTTTACGTACCAGAAAACTGAGTCATTTGAAAGTAAATAACTTGTCCAAGGTCTCAAAAGTAGGAGGTGGTAAATACAGGATTCAAACTCAGGTCCTTTGACTCCAAGACTGACCCTCTTTCCACTGGATTATACTGCCTCCTTTAATGGTCTGTTGTAGCTTATTTCAGGATGCTTGGTTGTACCATAGGGCCAAGAAACATGAGCAATGGAGATTAGAAAAGCATGCTTCAGGCCTTTAAGGAGAGGATAAGCCATGCCCTATACATTTCATGGGACATGCTGAAGTACATCACCATTATTATTATTTTTTTTAGTTTACGTCATCATACAAGGGTGATCACTATTGGCACTTTAGGGACATGAAGGCAATAACTCCTTCCAAAACCTTTAATGAGGGAATCAGTCCATCTTCCATTCTGAAGTTTCCCAGGGACAGCATATAAAACAGAGAGCTCTGGGGTCAAGGGGCAATGTCACTGAGACCTTCTGGAAGGGCTATGAGTGGACACATCATGGCAAGTTAGGACGTCTCTTGGGAGCCTGGTAGCAAGGGAAGCTTTCCATGCTTGTCTCTGTCTTTGCTCCCTCGTACCATGTATGTCCCTGTGGCAATTATTGAGCTTTGAAACATGCTGATTCTGATTTCAGACCCAGAATACACTAAGTGACTGGAACTTTATGGCTGTCGGCTACAAAGTCAGAAACAGTTATGTCTACAACCACACCTTCTGGACTTCAGACAGTTACTAGCTATGTGACCTTGGGTAACTCACTTAACCTCTATTTACCTCAGTTTCCTGAAGTATAAAATGAGATTAATAGCAGTATCCACCTTCCTGGGTTATTCTGAGGGTCAGATGAGACATTTATTGGTAAAGCCCTTCAAAACTTTAAAGCACTATGTAAATACTGAATTAAATAAGCTACTTATTTAAATAAAATAATTTATTTTATCTATTTTTTATTTATTTTATTTATTTAATTTTATTTATTTTACTTTTATTTTAATTTAATTTGTTTAATTAATTTAATTAATTAATTTATTTAAATAAAATAAAAAAGCTACTAAGCACCGTGACTAAAGACACAATTTGGTCACTTCAACTGCATTCACTAATTCAATTCAACGAGAGTTTGCTGTGTCTACCGTGTCATGCTCTATGTACTTAGTATGCTGAGGTTACAAAAAGAACAGCAATTAATAATATCAACATTATCAGAATTTCCTGAGCATCAAATAGGAGCCAGTGCGAAGATGAACAATGTCCCCCTCTCTCACCCAAAGTTAACGGAAAAGGCAACAAGATTTTTTTTGTTGTTCAAATGAAGTCAATGGACCCATGGCCATTTTTTGAAGGCCGGCTTTGACCTTTCATGGTTTATTATACATATAGTCATTCACTGTGGAAAGCAACCAGCAAACCATGAGACTACCAAGAAATTCCGTGGCTTTTTCCCCCGTTGAGAATTCATTTCTGAGCACAGTTGCCCTGCTGAACAGTTTTACAATACTCTTGCAATATAACACATTCCAGAAAAATTTCCTTCAGACATAGTTGAAATAAAAAGAGTTTTGTCAATTAAAGGATTGAATTCTACTTACTGGGATACCTCTCATGTACCCGTTAGCAAGGATTAATTGAGTATTTAGTAGAGAATGGAAGCACCTTGAGGGCAAGTCTTGTTTCACATTTTCTTCTATCTTCAGTCCTATCTTAGCAACTAGTACACAGTAATAAATGCTTGAATGAATATTGGGGGGGGGATAATGCAGGGAGATAATGGGGGAGGCATCTTATTGTGTGGAATTGAAACCAGACAAGGCAGCAAATGCAAAGGAGAATGATCTAAGAGCCTAGTTTCTGTACTTTATAAAGAAAGGCATAGGAAGGAATTTGGCATGCCATCTTCCAGTAAGGAGGTGCCTTAGCAGCTGGAAGGATCAAGAGAAGGCTCAGACATAAGGGGACCCTTGAGCTGAGTCATTAAAGAAACCAGGAATTTCAAGAGGCTAATGTCAGAGGGAGGACATACCAGGCATCAGATTCTCCTTGGTGGTGGGTGGAATGGATAGTACATTAACTCAGATAAGCATGGAGAGGATATGCTTCCTCCTGTCTACAGGGCACCAAACTTGCCTTCAAAGGATAGCAATTGAGTCCCAACTTTGTTCCTTTCTAGGTTTGTGAAATTATGGCAGTCTCTTCAAACTGGAGAGAGAAATGGCAAACCACTCCAGTGTCTCTGCCAAGAAAACCCCAAATGGGGTCACAAACAGTCAGACATGATGAAAATGACTGAATAATAACAACAGTCTCATGTCTCAGAATTCATTTGTTTATCTGGAAAATGGGTATAATAGCACTCACACTACCTTGCCAAAGGGGCTGTTAGAAGGAACAAATGGAGTGTTTTATTTGAGTAACATACTTTGTAAATCTTAGACATGATGTCATTATTAGTATTATTTTTCTCTACATTAGGTGCCTCTGCAGAATACCATTCCCTGACTGGGATGAAAAACCCGTGGTCTTACTATAAAAAGTATTAATATCATGTGATTATTAGATTTCAGAACTAGAACAACCTAAAAGGGGCCATTGAGTTTAACCCTTTAATTTTAAAGGTGTGGAAACTGAGGCATGGAAAGGTGAAGTGACTTGCCAGTAAGCATCTGAAGCAGTATTTGAACTCAGGCCTTCTGATCCCAAGTTGAGCATTTTACATTTGATTTAACATTTGATAGCATTTTAAAGTTTTCAAAGAACTTTCCCAATGAATTATCTAATTGAACACAGATAATGACCTCATGTGGTAGGCAAGACAAGTGTTATCCTGGGGTCAATGAACATTTTAAACAATACTTTGAATAAACATATTTCAACAGAATTGGTTTTCTTTATACTCCTATGGGTTTTATTTTACACATCTTAAAACATGATTCTGAGAAAGGATCTAGTGGCTTCGCTGGACTGACTGCCAAAGGGGGCTAGGCAACAAAAATAACCTTAAGAACTGAGGGCAGAGAACGTTTTCTGTCTTAGCACAGTGTTGGCACACAGTAAGTACATAGGAAATACTTTTTGATTGATTGAATGATTGAGGAAGGTGAGTCCTTGAAGTACTGGGGTACAAGCTTTTCTGCTTACTGAGCCTTAAACACTGAATGGGTGTTGCGTTAGGCAAACTGAGACCAAAGAACAACTAACTTGAAAAGGTCAGGATCTCCCATTGCTTCCTAGGCTATCTCCAGTTGTCCCGATCCGTATTTTGCCACTGGACCTAGGTGGCTCTGAAGGAGAAGGTGAGGTTGGTGACTTTGCACAGCCCTCCATCACTTAAACCCAATTCATTTGCAAGTCAAGGCATCACCTTCCTAATGTCATGATCCTCTTTGAGACGGACAAACAACAACAACAAGGTCTCCTAACAAGCTAGTGAATCCAGGGACACTGAAAAGATGTTTGAGTTAGGACTCAAAGGTCCTGATTTCAGGTCCTGATTCTGCCTCTCACTACCCTGAAGGCAAATCACTTACCTTTCTTTTGCTTCTGTTTCTTTCTTAAAATGAAAGGATTGGACAAAACGACTTCTAAATCCCCTCTGGCTGTAAACCCAGGAGCCTCCTAACCCAAGACTTCTCCAGAAACTAGACAAGACCTAGAGGCTCTGGAATGCACATTCATCCATTCTCTCTGCTCCTCATTTTTCATTTTCAGCATGCTTTGTCAAGCAAGCCAGAACATAAGCCTTTTGACCTTGAAGTCATTGCTGTCCAGTCCTCTCAAGACCAGGCATTCCAGCCCATTTATTTGGTGTCAGAAAGTCTGGAAGATGCCAAGGACAAGATCCGGTGAGTAGAAGCCTTAGGGCAGGCCAGAAGTGGGTTAGTGGGACACACCAGGGAGGTAGGGTGAGAGCAGGAGGGTGTAGAAAGTCGATGTACTGAGCCATTTTCCCCAGAAGGATAGTAATCTAATTGAGTGAGAAGGCATGATATTCCTTGCACACCTATGATTAGGCCCAGGTGAACTGTGTTTCTAATGATCATAGTTGACATTTACACAGAGATTCAGGCTTTACATAAGTGGTTCTCAACCTTCCTAATGCTGTGACCCTTTAATACAGTTCCTCATGTTGTGATGACCCCCAACCACAAAATTATTTTCATTGCTACTTCATAACTGTAATTTTGCTATTGTTATGAATCGTAATGTAAATATCTGATATCAGGATGTATTTTCATTGTTACAAATTGAACATAACCCACAGGTTGAGAACCACTGCTTTACATAATGCCTCACAGCCCTATAAGTAGATACTATAGGCATTGGCATCATCAGCATCATCAGCATCTCCATTTTACAGTTGGGAAAACTTAAGGTTCAGATTAACGATGTGTCCAAGGTTACAGTTATCAAGTGTCAGAAACAGGATTTAAACTCAGTTTTCCTGACTCCAGTTTCACTATTCTTTGCCTTGAGGAAGTTACATGGAACAGTGGAGAGAGAGTCGGACCTGGAGTCAGGAAGACCCAAGTTCAAATTCAGTCTCAGATATTTCCTAATTGTATGACCCTGGGCAAGTCACTTAAACTCAGTCTGCCTCAACTATAAAATATACATGTTAAAAGTACCTACTTCTTAGGATTGTTGTGAGGATCAAATGAGATAATATTTGTGTAAGCACTTGCCTCTTGGAACATAGGATATACTTAATAAATGCTTGGTTCCATTCTAATATCATAAGCAAATGGACCTATGACTTTCTGGCTATTTAGTCTCTGCTTGCCCATGGGGGGACTGACTTTGTGCTTCCTTTTTTCCTGGTAGGAATTATGTTCAGAAGATCCAGAAACCTTTCTCTGTCCACTATGATCCTTTCACTTGCTCTGTAGATGTTCTAGACTAAGTCTAGCAAGTCAAGATGGTGCTCCACCAAGTGAAAACAGATCTGGAACATCTTTGTCATGTCCTGGAGAAAGTGGCTTAAGCTACCACTGGATCCCCATCCAGTCCAGCTCAGTCCTGCCCATTAATAGTTGGCTTCCTCTGGGATCTTTCCCAGGCCCAAGTCTAAGTGACTAGAAGATGGTTAGTATATTTCCATAACTCCAAGTTTGAGTCTCAGGCTGTTTCCAAGGCCAAGGGTGTGTTATGGTTAATTGTATTCATTATTTTTTAAAAAATTATATTCATTCTTTAAGCTTCTTGCCATTGGTGTCAAACTCAAGTAGAAGCTGGAGTCTTAGAGTTAGGAAGACATGAATTCAAATCCAGCTTCACATACTTACAAGTTGTGGGACTCTAGGCAAGGTACATAACCTCTGTCTGCCTTGGTTTACTCAACTATAAAATGGGATAATAATATCACCTACCTCTTAGGATTGTGGTGAGAATCAAATGAGCAAAATCAAATGTTTGTAAAGTGCTTAGCATAGTACCTGGTACACAATAGGTACTGTTTCCTTCCTTCTCACCTTCACTTTTCTTTCACTTCCTTCTTTGAATCCTTCCTTCCTCCCTTCTTCCCTTCCTCCTTCCCTCCTTCTTCCCTTCCCCCTTCCCTTCTCACCTTTCTTCCTTCCTTCCCTCCTTCCTTTCCTTCCTTCCCCCCTTTTCTTCCTCCTTTCCTTCCTCCGTCCTTTCCTTCCTTCCTTCCTTCTACGTGTGAGCCACTGTGTGGACAACAAATGACTTTCAATAGGGATGAATGTGAAATTTTACCTTTGGATTATTTTTAAATACCAATTTCACAAACACAAGATTAGGGAGACTTGACTAGAGAACAGTTTACCTTAAAAAAAAGATCTTTGATTGTTGGTGGACTGCAAGTCAAATATGAGTCAATAGTGTGATATGGAAACCAAAATCTTATGTGATCTTTGGTTGAATTCAGAAAGACATACCTCCCAGGAATGAAGAACTGGTCGTTCTCCTATATTCTTGCCTGAGCAGACAGCACCAGGCATCACATGTGAGGAAGGATGTTGGTAAATCCAGATGAAGATGACCAGAAAAGGGAGGCATCTGAAGGTTATGCCATATAAGGATTTGTTGATGAAGCAGTATCCTGGAGAAGAGAAGATTCAGGGAAACAAGTGCTGTTTTTAAATGCTTGAAGTTCTCTTGTACAGACAAAGAAATAACTTTACTCTGTTGTCCCTAGAGTTCCTAGAACTAGGAATAATGCTTGAAAGATATAAGTTTTGATTCAACATACAGAAAAATTAATTAATAATTAGTGCTGTCCCAAAGTGAGTTGCCTAAAGAAGTGGTAGGTTCCTTTTCATTTGGTGGGGACTAAAAACAGCCTAAGTAACCACTTGTGGGATACATTGTCAATATCACTTCTAAGTACAGATTTGATTAGCTTGCCTCTTTGAAAATGAAGGATGAGCAACAATAACCACAGCAAGCTGAGTCCCTTCCAACTCTGATGCTCTGCATTTTGGGGACAATGATATAAAGCAGAGATGGGCAACATCTCTTGAGACAACCAATCCCTCTTTGGGACAGCTTTAATTATTTGGAAGGTTTTCCTGTTATCAAGACTCAACATGTCTCTCTACCACTGCCTCCTATTTCTCTTGGTTTTGCCTTCTAGAGCAAATCTGGACAAGGAATGAAGAGATGACCATTCAAATCTTCCTCAATATGTCAAATCTTCAAATACTTGGAGAAAAGGTATTATGTCCTCTACAAGTCTTCCCTTCCCAGTCTCATGAAGTCTTGCCTTCCCAGGAATGGCAAATTTAATCTAGGGGCTAAACACAACTAGTACCTTTGACCGATCTTCATATGGCACCCTGTTTGCACTTTTCTGCTTCTCAAAATATCCTCCAATTTATCAACATCCTCCTGAAACCATGATGTTCAGAACTGAATACAATGCTCCAGATGGGGTCTGATCAGAGCTGAGTACAGAGGGAGTATCATATCCCATTTCTTGGAAGTTATGCCACTTAGTACAGCCCAAAACCTCGTTAGCTTTTTTGGCTAAAACATCATATTTCTGACTCATATCTATCCCCCAAAAGTGGTTATCCAACCTGTGTCTGAAGGCCTCCAACAGAGAGGTGACTTCTTCCTGAGTCTGTCAGTTTCATTCTGTGACATCCCTATTTCCTATGCCTGGAATGCTCTCCCTCCCTACCTCTGTCTCTTAGAACCCCTAACTTCCTTCTAGGATCAGCCCAAGCATGAGCTCCTTCTTGAAGTCTTTTTCAGTCCCTGGAGCTGCTAGTGGCTTCCCCTCTGAAGCTATCTTCCTTCTGTTTCAGCTTTATCTTGCAACCACTACATCTGGGGCCATCTCCAGTCATCCTGATCTATTTCTCACCACTGGACCCAGATGCTTCTGGAGGAGAAAGTGATGGGCACAACTCTGCACAACCCTACCTCACTTCCAATTCACTTGCAAGTTATGGCATCACCTCCCTGATGTCATAGTCCTCTTCGAGAACCAAGGACAAAGAACAACAACTGTCTTGCAAGTACTTATTTATATATGCTGTATTATCCTTTAGAATGCAAGCTTCTTGAGGGCAGTATACATTCTAGTGGGATAGACAACATATAAATAGCTATGTACATATAAGTTAGGTACAAATAGAGTCACAATTTGACTGTATCTTCTCAGCCTGTGTGATCCTTGCTCCTTTCTTGCCTTGAATATGAATATGCCCTTACTACATTTTGCTTTGAAATTATTCCAAGGGGGGATAGCTAGGTGGTGCAGTGAACAGAGCATCAGCCTTGGAGTCAGGAGGATCTGAGTTCAAATCTGGCCTCAGACACTTAACACTTACTAGTTGTATGACCTTGGACAAGTCACTTAACCCCAATTGCCCTGCCTTCCTCCCTCCAAAAAAAAAAAAAAGAAGAAAGAAAAAAGAAATTATTCCAAGGAATTCTCTTTACCTCCACCCCCAACCCTACACACCCAAACATCCAACCAGGAAGGCCTCTTTCATTTCCTCCCACTAGATTGAGGGCACAGAAAACATCTTCTATTTCTTCTGCCCTCCTCACTGAAGAACTTTGGGCAGTGTTCAGCAATCAGGTGACTAATTGGCTCAAGACAGGCTTGAGTCTCACTAACCACGACACCCTCCCCCACCAACTGCCACTGCTTTCTAGGCCAGGGGTTGGGCCTAGGTCGCCATGCTCCCAGAGGGCATCCTGGCTTTTCTCTGTTAGGTTTCTACTTCTTTATCTCTCAGAGGCTTATTTGACAAATATAGTATTTTATCTGGATTCTATCTCCCCAGGAGGCAAGGTGACAGAAAGCCAGTGGATGCAGTCAGGAAAACTGGGTTCCAATCACAACTATGCCTCTTAGTTCCTTGGCACATCACTTTTTCCTATGCTTAAATCACACTCCAGACACTTACTAATTGTGTGATCGTGGGCAAGTCATGCGACCTCTCAATGCCTCAGTTTCCTCATCTATAAAATGAGTTGGTCTGACTCAGTGAATTCTGAGGTCCCTTCAGTCATTAAATCTATGCCCTCATGACCTCTCTGGGCCTCAGTTTCCTCACCTGGAAAATTAAGAAGTTGAACTAAATTCAGTTTGCCTTATTATACAACTGCTATGTTCAAGGCACTCTGCTAGATGCCAGGGATAGGCTAAGGATGACAACTAGACCTGTGGCTTAATTGGTGTAAAGAACTCAGGTGAAGAAACTCCCTCTCCCAAGGGAGGTCAGCTCCTGCTCTGCCACCAGAGACTTGGTGAGCTGCCCACAACACTGACCTGAGACTTGCCCAGGGTCACCCAGCCAGAGAAAGCATCTGAACCGAGGTGTTCTTTGCTTTAAGGACAGCTTTCTACCTATTCTGCCATCCTGCTGCTCCTGGGCTGAGGGATAGAGAGACAAGACAAGGCAACAGCAAGTAAGAGTCACTGCTCTCAGGAATGGACATTCTCCTCTCTCTCTCTCTCTCTCTCTCTCTCTCTCTCTTTGTCTTCTAACTTGAACTGTGATTTCACTGGTATAAATGCAACTTGGCTCCTTTTAACTCTATTAATGCAACTTGGCTCCTTGCAATTTCTAGTCTTAGAGAATGCCCTAGAGCCCTGATTCAGTGACTTGCCCAGGGTATCATAGATAGTAAATGTCAGAGAAGGGACTTCAGTTTAGGTCCACCTAGGTATTTCTGACTTCAAGCCTGATTCTCTACTCACTATTCTCCTCTGCCTCTCTGCAGTTCATTATTTTATTTAATATTCAGGGTCCCTTCCAACCCCTGGTTCCCTGCTATTTAGGATCAGTCTTATACTTGAATGTCACTTATTAGTTCTATAAACTTAGACTAAGTACTATACTTTTCTGGGTCACCATTTCTTTATCTGCACAATGGGGATAATAGCTAGAATAAGCACACCTTGCTATAGTGTCTGGACATTTACAAAGCATTTCCCCCACAATATCTGTGAGGTATCTATCTGAAAGGTGAAACCCTTTGCCTCATTCTGACCCTGACAGGACCAGGGTTTCATCTGTTAAAGACACTGAGGATGTACATGAGATTGTTTAACATCTCAGGGAGAGGGAAGGGATAGAATTTAGAACTCAAAACTTGAAAAAAAAAAGAATATTAAAATTTATTTTTACATGTGATTGGGGGTAAAATATTATTTAAAAAAAAACCCTGAGATTGGACTGGAGGTGGCCCCTCATAGCAAACCGTCAGACGGCACTGTAGGTTTAGCTGTCACAGCTGACTGCCCTGGCTTCCTTGGAGTCCCAACTAAACCCCCAACTTCTAACACAAGTCTTTCCTCACTTAACTCTAGTGCCTTCTTTTGGTTATTTCCTATTTATCCTGTACGAAGTTGGCTTGTGTTTATTTCTTTGTTCTCTCTCCCATTAGATTGTGAGTTCCACGAGGACACACTCTCTTTTGCTTTTCTTTGTATCACCTGTTCTTAGCACAATGCCTGATACCTAGTAGATGCTTATTAAAAGTCTATTGACTGCCTTGCTGACTGAGCATGTGAGGATGGGTGGATTGCTATACTCAAAGCAGGCAGGAGAGGGCAGACAAAGCTTGAGCTCCACCACCTGCCTCTTAAAACAGGTTAATAAGCTAGATTTTGCCTTCTTGGTGTTTTCCAAGTCTGTCTAAGGACACAAATATCTATATTAACTCATAAATCTCTCATGCTTCAGCCCCATCTCAACAAAATTATAATCTCTTCTCCAATTTCTAGTAACCAGAAAAAAATTACTCATTCAGAAGTATGTTAATGAACTCCCTGCTACAATGAAAATAAAATGAACAATGTTGACTTAAAACAAACTCCTGACCAATGGACAGTACACCAAGTCTAATAAGGTGAAAAGTCTCAACTTCCTCCATCCAGTCTTTCATTCATAGTGGGTTTTCCTCAGCTCCTGCCCCAAAGCTATCTTGATCTCAGAGGTAAAGAATGTGAAAGAGTCTTTGTCTTGGTTCATTATTTTTGCATCCCACCACAGAACTGCTTTGGAAATGACCAGGAACCAAGAACTTTAATGGGCTTTTCACTAGCCTTCTGTTTTCTTCGGGCATTATCCTGGTGTTCTTACAGGGAGTCAGGGAAAACGGTTCCCCAGTCAAACGTTCTAAGGATCACTCCTAAACTTACGCTATTTGTATTAGCTCTAAACCCTAGAAAAAAGAGAAACAAATTCCAGAGTGGGGGGAAGGAAAGGGAGAGGAAGGAAGGAAAGAAGAAGAAAGGAAAGGAAAGGAAAAGGAAAAGGAAAGGGAAGGGAAGGGAAGGGAAGGGAAAGAGAAAGGGAAAGGGAAAGGGAAAGGAAAGGAAAGGAAAGAAAGGAAAGGAAAGGAAAGGAAAGGAAAGGAAAGGAAAGGAAAGGAAAGGAAAGGAAAGGAAAGGAAAGGAAAGGAAAGGAAAGGAAAGGAAAAGCTGGAGGAAGAAAGAAAGAATAAAAGGAAGGAAGGTAGAAAAAGAAAGAAGGAAGGAAGAAAAAGAAAAAAGGAAGGAATGAAGAATGCCCATAGGTAGGGAAATGAATGGTACCAGTTATCATTTTGTAATTCCTGCCAGGGTTTGTATTCTTTCCTGAACCTCTCACTCCATTAGCTGAGCTCTTTCTCCCCCTTTCCCCTCCAATTTTATCTCTCCTTGACATCGATAGAAAATGAGGGTAAAAATGATAGCTAGCAGCTGGAATGGGAGTAACTTCAGATGGAGGTTACAGAAGCTTGTTGTCAGGATCATATAAGATAAGTTGTGTAAATCTCAACATGAATGTCAGCAATTATTGTCCTAACTGGAACATGCTTCTATTTGGAAGAGATCAGGAAAGGAAATCATTTCTCATGTCACTAGAGAAAGCTAAATAGTCAATCTCCAATTACCAGGAGGCAGTAAGTTGGCAGTGCTGACAAAATATGATGTGACAGAGGTAATCAAAGAAATAGTACATAGATAGGGGGAGTCTGGGAAGACAGGTACATTGATGCACTGTTATGGAGATGTGAAATGGGTGTGTTATGGAGATGTGAAACCATCCTGGACAGTAAGTGAAACATCACCTATTTCTGACTGAGAGGGGAAGTTGAATGTCAAGGAACTGATTTCAACTATTTGAAATTCTAAAGCATCTGCCCTGGAGACAGAAGGACCTGAGTTCAAATCCAGTCTCAGACACTTACTAGCTGTGTGATCCTGGGCAAATCACTTAACCCCAATTGCCTCCAAAAGGAAAAAAGAAGAAATTCCAAAACAGCTTCAGATTAGTAGAAATAGCTGAAGGAATTGTTTAAGGCTCTGAGAGGATAATTTCTCTAAAGTTTCACAGTTGTAAAGTATGAAAGGCAGAGCTTGATCAGATCTGTTCCTTTTGAAGCTGGGGGCAGAATGGATGGTGTGCCAGACTTGGAGCCAGGAAGTCCTGAATTCTAATCCTGCCTTACATGGTCACTAGTTATATGACTCTGGGAAAGTCATTCTAACCTTTCTGGGCTTTACTTCCTCATCTTTTGGACTCAGTGGCCTCTAAGTTACCTTCCGTCTCTCAATATAGGACTTTTTGGTCCTAAGCCAAGGCCCCAAGCACACATCCCCTTGGCTTTATCTTTTCAAGTCCTTCATTTAACCCAGTCACAAGCAGGACAATGTAACCTGCAAAAGGGAGAGTCCTCAGCTATCTTGAGGTCTGGCACAACTGAAAACATTGCTAAAAGCTACAACATCCAAGCTATAAAGCTCCAAGCTGTTTAACCTGAGCAGGCTTTCCAAACCAATATTAGAGTTGTACTCTCTGTTTCTATCTTTCTCTGTCTCTGTTTCTCTATGTCTCTCTCTCAGTCTTGCTCCCTCCCTTTCTTCCCCCTCTCTGGCTGTCTCTCCCCCTCTTTGTCACTCTCTGTCTGTCTGTCTGTCTCTGCTTCTCTATGTCTCTGTTTCTCTGAATGTCTCTGTCTCTGTCTCTCTTCCCTCCACCCTTCCCTTCTCCCTCCTGCCCTCTGGATGTAAGGACCCATCTCAATTTTGAGCAGTTCATTTCCTCCCAGCTTGTAGCAATTTCTCCCTGAATTTCCTGCCAACTGCTTCACAGGCAAAACATGTTTGATGCAAAACAATGGATCACTTTGGGATAAATCAAACCCTTAATAAAGCCCGGCTGCACTTGGGCAAGGCTTTTTGCTTCTGAGGGCCTCTCATGGGCGCCAAATTATTGAGGGGGGAGGAGAAAAAGGTGGGCGCTTCAGTCTGTGAAAGGAGCAGACAGATGGAAAACATGTTTTCTTTGAGGCCAGATTACCTCCATCGAGGCCTCATGGTCTTTTCCCATGTAGTCCCTCTGAAATGCCTGAAGTTGGATTTGAGACTAGAGGTTGGCAAAAGTTCAGAGTAGACCTATGTTTGGAAGAAATGAGAGATCTATTTTGCCCAGAACCTCACACTTTCCTTGGAGGAGTGCCATGGCCGCCCACACACCCTTGTCTTTTCCAGTTAGAGAGAAAGAAAATGAGAGGGAGATAGAGACAGAGGGAAGGAAGAAAGGTAGAAAGGGAAGGGAAAGAAGAAAGTTAAGAAAGGAAAAGAAAGGGAAAGGGGAAGGGAAGGAAGGCACTAAACCAGGTGCTAGTTCTGGGCATAAAATGACAAAAATGAAATTGTCTCTACCCTCAAGGAGCTTACAGCTGATCGATCTATGCAATGTGCATTTTGTATTGACATATTTTGTGCAAGAGTCCTATTTCTCCCAGTGGAGTTCAAGCTCTTTGAGGGCAGGGTCTTGAATTACTGCTTCTTAAAATCCCTAGTTTCATTTAAAGTTTGACTCCAGCTTCAGGGCATGCCTTTTCTTTCACCTTTCCTGATACCCAAAGCCTGTCTCTATACAAATTACCTTTTATTTGTTTTGTATATATTTATATCAGTTTATGTTATTTCCCTGTTAGAATATAAATATCTTGAGGTCAGGGACTATTCTGTTTTTGTTTTTTTGTTTGTTTGTTTTTTGTATTTTTAGCTCCTAGCCCATTTCCTGACAAATAGAAGGCATTTAATTAGAGGTTACAAACTAACTGATTGATTGAGAGACAACATGGATTAATGAGTAGTTAGAGAAGGAGCCCTAAGATCTAATGCCCTGGATCAGGGGTGGGGAGTCTGAGTTCTAGAGGCTAAACGTGCCCCCTAGGTCCTCAAGCGTGCGCCCTTCAAATCCAAATTTCACAGAACAAATCCCCTTAAAAAAAAAGATTTGTTCAGTAAAACTTAGACTCAGTCAAAAGCCCACACCCAAGTACCTAGAAGGCTGTATGTGGGCTCAAGGCCCATGTTCCCCACCCCTGACCTGGATTCAAGTCTTACCTATAATATATAACCCTGGGCAAGTCACTTAACCTCTTAGTGTCACAGGCAACTCTAAATCTGTAAGTTAAAGATCACCAGATATAATGGGAATTTCCTCCCTGGGAGTTCTTTCTACATGAACAAAATAAAAAGTTTGCCCAAAAAAAATTATGTAAAGAATTTTTTAGAATCATAGCTCTGGAGTTAAAAAGAACTTTGGGGGTCATTGAGTCCGACCCTCTCATTTTACAGGTAATTAAAGTGAGGCATGGAGAGGTTGAGTAATTTGTCCAGGATCACATAGCTAGTAAGTGTCTAAGCCACGATTATAGTGGTGAAGACTTGGCTAGAAAGGCAAATTGAAGTTCTATTTCCATTAGCCACATGTTCCACCCCATTTCATCCTTAGGTAGTCTGGACCTTCCACTTTCTGTCCCCCAAAGGCCTATGTTCTCTGATCAGTGTCAGGTTTCTGGATCTAACCGCTCTCTTCTTACCCAATTTACTTTGGTTGCTAGAATGTATCTCATCAATGCATTCAGAGTAAGGTATTATTAATTAGTAGGTTATAAGCTTTACTCTTCTCCTTAGGCCTATTTATATTTTCAGAGGGGCTAACATCCTTATAACTCTGGCTTCAGTTCTTGGCTCAGAAAGTTCATGTTTTTGGTTGGGGGAGATTTTCCCATAACCCCTCACATCATGCCCATACAGTCAAAACCGAATTTATCTAAGCTTGTATGGTTGACTCCACTGGATATAACAACTTGTAGGTGAAAGGTTTTTTGGTAGGGCTGAGAACTCTTTGTGGGGGGATTCTAAACAGCCTCTGTTCTACCCCTTTCCTCTTGATAAGTCATTGAATCATGGAACTCAGGACCTGGAAGGTACATTAGAAGGCACATGTAGTCCAGACCCTTCATTGTATAAATGAGACCTAGAGAAGGGAAATAACATGATTTCATAGATGTAGAATTGCAAAGCACCTAAGGCGCCATAGAGTCCAACCCCTTTGTTTACAGATGAGGTAGCTGATGCCCAAAGAGGGGCACCAACTCTCTTGAGGTCAAACAGATAATGGAAGAGGCAAGACAATCCAGGTCTTCTGATTAGACTATATCACATTGCTTCCCTCAGAACTAAGTCCTTTGAATTCTTCATATCTCTCACAATGTCATAAATTAGATCCCAAGAAGGGTCTTAAAACCATGGATTTGGACCTGGAAAGGAACAGAGAGGATATTTATTCCTTTATTTCGTAATTTCCTAATTAAGGAGGTTGGGCAAGATGGTCTCTTAGAGCCTTCCAGCTCTAAATAGAGTAGCTACAAATATTTTAACATCCCCATGCTTGAGTTTCCCTATTATTATAATGAGGGGATTGAACTAGATGACCTGGATGGAAGGCAGGGGGGTGTCCCTTCCTGATATAAAGCTCTGACTTATAAATCATCAAGCTCTATGTGCCTCAGTTTCCTTAGCTGTAAAATGATGGCATTGGACTAGATGATCTATGAACTCCCAATAAGTTCTATGAACCTAGGTTTGAAGAAATGAAATCTACAGAACTGAAATAATTTGCCTAAGATCACCAAGGGTAGTAAGCGTTAGAACCAGGATTTGGACCCAGAAACTCTGACTCCAAATCCAGCATGTTTTCCACTGTATTACCCATACACCAACAACTAGCAAGAGAAAACTCATTGTATCCTTCAGCTCAAGCTGAAATTTGGCATCTGGCCATGTCCTCACTCCAGCTGTTTTTAATCAGCTTTAGACACTAGGATATATACATTCATTGAATAAAGAACTCGTAGTTAAGAACAATTTTTCATTTTCATCTTGCTGATAGTTTCACATAAGGAGACAAAGAAGAAAAAAAAAACCCGTTAAGCATCCACGAAGGTCATAACCCTCTGATGTCTGAGGACATGACCGCAAGCTACAGACTCTGAGGCCAGAGAATTTAAAAGATTACCAGGAGAACTAATTAGAAGAATTCTCTTTAAGCTCTTCCAGCCTGTTTCACTCAGGTTAATGGAGAAGGCATAGCTTGGGTTCTGGACAATGGGGGGAAGTTCGGAGCTTCTCGGGCATGACACCATTCAAGTGAGCCCAGTCTGAGTAAACAACTGATTTCACTAATCTCTGAGGCCTCTCTCTGGTGTCTTATAAGCACAAGCTTAAACACAGAATTGGAGTCTTCAGCTGAGCTCCCTTATGAAATGTGTTCCTTGCTGTAGGGCTGGAAGGAGTATGGAACTGAGTAAGTGGGATTTATGATCCAGAATTGGGCTCAAGCTTTTTTCAATTAGACAATTCTTCTCTCAACTTCTTTTGTCCAGTGTTTATAAGAATGTTCTTTCAGTCACTAATGACCTAAACAATCTCCCCACCCCCACCCCCCACTCCCAACCACCAACTAATTATTTAAGGGATGTGTCACTGGTCTTTGAGGGGTTAGTGTTCCTTACTCCAGTGCTTTGCAAGTCATTAAAAGTGGCTTGCACATAGTAGGCTTTCAATAAATGTTGGTTGAATTTAAATGAATTTGGTAGAATTGACTCCTAGTTTTCTCTACACCTTCCCCTTTTGGGGATCAGATTCTTGAGTTTAATTTGGAGATTGTTGGACTGGTAGAATTGGGAACACACCATCTCAAAACCATCTTCTTTTTGAGCATTAGACTTTGTAGTATACTATTTTCTGCCTTACAGTCATAGAGATTAATATTCCTTCCCAATTTCAGTCTAATATAATCAACCAAGCATTTATTAAATGCCTACTATGAGTTAGACACTCTGACAGACACTGAGGATACAAATAGAAAATGAAAAACAGTCACTAGCCTCAAGAAACCTGTTCCATTAAAAAGGATTTGAAAAAAAAAGTCCCCTCAGTATTCTAGGCAACTCTAACTGAGATAATATTTATAAAGTATTTAGCACAGTGACTGGCACATAGGACATACTTAATAAATGGTTATTTTATTCTCAATTCCCTAAATTGCTGAGAAAGTGCCAACTGCCTTCATAGAGGGAATTTTCTCATCTGTGAGTTCCATAGTAATAAAATCATGGGTCCAGTTCCCATCCTTTATATTTACATGTATAACATGGTTTAGTAAATGTAGTAAGCTACTCCAAAATGTTCTTTGTCTTATGTACCATTCTCCATTAAGATGAGATTTAATAGAGATAAATATAAAATATTACACGTGGGTTCAACAGCTCCACTTCCTAAGGGCAGGATGGGAGGAAAGGGTATGGCTAGATAGCATTTCATCTAAAAAAAGATCTGTGAGTTTTAATGAATTGTAAACTGAATATGAGTCAGCATTGTGTTATGACAGACAAGAAAGCTAAAGTAATGTAGACTGGATTGAGAAAAACCCAGCACCCAGGACTAGAGAGGATCCCCTAATCCCCTTGTAGTCTGCCCTGAATAGACTAGATCTGTACCACTATGTCCAGTAATTTAGGAAATACTTTGGCAAAAGAGAGAGTGGCTAGGAGATTATAACCAGGATGGTGGAGGGCCTTGAGATCATGCCATATACATGCCATATTTGTATTAAATGACTCTTTTAAGTTCATCAGTTATTGTATAAATATGATCTCATTTGATTCTAAAAATACCTGGAGAAGAAGGGGCTCTCATGACCCCCTTTTTGTAGGTAAGGAAACTGAGGTAGACAGTGGTTATTTGCCCAGGGTTACACAACTATAAAGGATATAAAAACAAATTTGAACTCAGGGCTTCCTGATTTCAGGGCAGCTAGGTGGCAAATGGATAGAGTGCCAGGAGTGGAATCAGGAAGACTCATCTTTGTGAGTTCAAACCTGGCCTCAGGTACTTCTTAGCTGTGTGACTTTCAGGCAAGTCACTTTACCCTGTTTGCCTCAGTTTCCTCATCTGTCAAATGAACTGGAGAGGGAAATGGCAAACCACTCCAATATCTTTGCCAAGAAAATCCCAAATGGGGTCACACAGAATCAGACACCACTGAAAATGACCCAACAACAAAACTTCCTGATCTGGTACATACCCACTGTACCACCAAGCTGCCATATAAGGATTGTTTGAAGGAATTAGAAGTATTTAGCTTGGCAGGACATGATAGTTATCTTCAAATATCTTAAGAGTTTTCATGAGGAAGAGGGATTAACTTTATTCAAATTTGCCTCTGAGAGCACAATTAGAAGAAAGTGGTAGAAGAAGCTACAAAAGGACAGATTTCATCTCCATATTTGGGTGAAAAGCATTCCAGTGAATTAGGAAAAGACATGATAATTGTTTTTAAAACTCTGAAAGGTTATAATGAGAAAGAAGAATCTGACTTGCTCTCCTTATCTCCAGAGGGAAAAACTAAAAGTAGTGGATGAAAATTACAGGGAAATAGATTTAATTTCCATAGGTGGGAAAATCAACCATAATACCAACAACAATTTAGAGCTGTCCAAAAGTGGAGAGTACTGATTCAAGAGGAGATGATAGGTTTCCCTTCACTGGAGGGCTTCAGGCAAACATTGGATAATCACTTTCCAGATATGTCATAGGGAGATTCCCATTCAGGTGTAGATTGTTTTTGAAGGCCACTAAAGTTCCTTCCAATTTCCAGATTCTGTGATTCTTTAGATTTTCACTGCTTATTTTCCTCTAGAGATAGCAGCCAATCCTGAAAGACTCTGATAGGTTGGATGAGGCAGAGTATGTTTATCTTACCTTCTTTAGTAAAACATGAATTTTTCCCATTGGAACTTGGGAAGCCTGGGTTGTCCTAGTCCCAACTATAGTACTGAATCAATGGGTTTATGATCTGAAACAAGTTACTTCACTATTTCCATGATCTCATTTTCTTCTTTGTAAAGTATTTATCGCTTCAAGTCTTATTGTCAACAGAAAACCTAGCACATAGTAGGTACTCAATAAATGCTTTTTGATTAATTCCAAGGACCTGTATTAAAATCCTATCTTTGATGCTTGCTGGTTATGTGACTTGAGAGAGGTCATTTAGCTTCACTAGGTCTCAGTTTCCTCATTTGTAAAATGATCAGGGTGGAGTAGATGATCTTTAATTACATTCCAGCTCTCTACGATTGACTCAGTTGATTAGCATTGTTAAAAACAACCTCATTATCTCCTTTTCATCCTCTTGCCTACCTAACAGGATGACAAAAACCACTGAATTTCAGAGTTAGAAGGGAAACATTCATTTAGTCTAATCCATATCTCAAAGGAATTCCCAACTACAACATAGCTGACAAGTAGTCATCTAGGCCCTGCTGAAGACTATTAGTGTGGGAGAAACTTATTGCCTCCTGAGGCAGCCTTTTCCAACACTTTTGGACAGCCTGGAAGATTAGGAAATTTCCCATGACATCAAGCCTACATTTGCCCTTTTACAACTTTCATCCACTGCTCATTTCATTCTTTTAATTTATCCTTTTTATCTGCCTCCCCCAATCCCTACTCAGAACATCAGGACCATTCCCTAAGGAATGCACTCAAAATGTCAGCAGAAAAATGGATGATAACAGAGACATTCCCTAAGGTTCTAGCCTCCATCCTCTGCTCTCCTCTTACTGAACTTTCTCCCTCAGAGAGATACCCTGGCATAAAATATCTACTCTGTGTGGAAAGCTTCCTAAACTTTTTCTCAAGCTCCAGACCCAGATTTCCAAATGCCTAATGGACATTTCCCTTTGGATGGTCCAAAACCACTTGATATATCTTCCACTTACTATGTATGTGTCTCGTACAAACCTATCTATGTACATGTCTCTCTCATTAGAAAGTAAGCTCAGGGTTTATTTTTTATTTTTCTTTGTATCCCCAGTGCTTGGAACATAATAGGAATGATAGGGGTGGGGAAGCTTATTGATTTACTTGGTCTAAAACTGAGCTCAGTGTCTTTTCTCCCAACCTGCTTCTCTGTTTGATTCTTTTACTTCATCTAGCAATATGGCCTGCACTTCTAGCCTTCTCTGTTGGCATAAACCACCATCTTTTAGGCTCTCTTCTTCTCCTAGGAGTAATGAGTCATTATTTCTTCATTTCTTCTCTCTAATTTGTGTTAAAATACTTTCAAGGAAACATCTTTTTCCTCAGTTTCCTCATCTTGAAATGGGAATAATAATAGTTCTCTCTCAGGGTTGTTGTGAAGTTCAAATTCTATATCTGTAAAGTGCTTAGAACATTTCCTGGCACATGGTAGGTGCTATATAAACGTTAGTTATCATCATCATCATCATCTTCTTCTTCTTCTTCTTTCTTCCTCTTTCTCTTCCTCCTTCTCCTCCCCCTCCTCTTCCTATCACTGGAACTCAGATTTACAGAATATACTTTACAGGATCATAGACTAAGAGCTTCTTCTCTCTGCCAAGTCTTAAACTATTCCCCAGAATCTTCCCCGTTCCTTTGAATTTTGATCTTTCATTTTGAATCACAAATGTCCTTCATAGGATTTAGAGCTGGAATGAACCTTACAGGCCATTAAATTCCCCCCCTCCTCCTCATTTTACAGATGAGGAAACTGAGGCTTGTCCAGTGTCTTTCAACTAGTAAGTGAACTAATTGTATGAACCCATGAACCTATGGCATCTGACTACAAGACCGGTACCTTATCCATTTCCCCATGATGTATTCTCTCCTCTTTCTGTCTTAGTTTTCCTATAGGCACCTCTTCTACACTCCTCCCCTGACTTCCATCCACCTCCATCTCATTCCCTTTTCCTTTTCCAGCCTAAACATTTTTCTCATCTCCTTAAATCAGTGGTTCTCAACCTGTGGGTCAGGGTCAAACAACCCTTTCACAGGGGTCACAGGGGTCGCCTAAGACCATCAAAAAACACATATTTCCAATGGTCTTAGGAACTGAGACATTGCTCCTCTGTCTCCATACGGGTGCGCCCACTTGCAGATATGCCCACATACGAATATTAAAGGGTTGTGGCATTAGGAAGGTTGAGAACCACTGCCTTAAATGATTCACAATACAATGTGCCGTTATAAGTTTCTCAGTCATTTAAAAATTCTTAAAATTTAACACATATGTTAATAGTTTTTTCAACTTTTTACTAGACCCCATAATCACTCTTTAGAGAGGGAGGACTTTTTATATAGTTATATATCCTAATAATTACAAGGCATAGTAGAAAGAACACTGGACATGAAATCAAAGGATCTGAGTTCAAACCCCACTTCTGATGATTATGACTTGTGTGACATTAAACAAGTCACAGCCTCCCTGGGATTCAGTTTCCACAACTGTAAATTGAGAAGGTCAGAATAAATTACCTCTGAGATCTCTTCTACTGCAGACTTATGAACCTGTTAACCTCACGGTCATCATTTGAGTCCTCAATTCATGTAGGGACTGATGCCATATCTATCTATCTATCTATCTGTCTATCCATCTATCCATACATATGTACACACATATACATATATGGGTATATAGCTCTGTGTATATGTATGTGTATAAAGTTATGATCCCAAATCACTTAACCTTTCAGCACTCTAGGCAACTCTCTAAAACTATATCTTACAGAGAAAGTATTAATCTGCCTTAGTCAAGAGTTTCTTCACCCAGGAATTCCCTATATCAATGTAATGATAGGTCTAGTCTGTATACCCATCCCTATATTAATAACATCTACCCCTGTGAGGAAATCTAGGAATCAGGAGGGAATAGTAGAGAGCATTTGGGTTAAGGTCAATGGAGGTGGAAGCAGAAGTGGTATTTTCATCAGATTATTCTACCAAATATCTGAACAGACCAGATAGTAGAACTAAGAACAGGGGATGGAAGTTGTATGAGACAGAGGTCAGTCTGAATATCTCTAAAAAATGAGGACCATCCAAAGGAGAATGGTCTTTCCAGGGAGGTACTGGAGGTTTTTCAGGGAAGTTGGATAAGCATTTTCCCCAGGATTTTGATGAGGGATTCCTTCTCAGTCAATGATTGGATTGAATGACTCTTGGATCCAGTTTCTTCCTTTCTAAAATGAAGAAATTGGATGAGATGATCTCTAAGGGGCCTTCCAACTTTGAAAGTCTCTGATTCTGTGAGGTAGGGTCCTTTGATCATAAATTTTTCACCTGTACAGTCTACTGAATAAGAGGATATTAGAGAAACAGTGACATTGATGTAAGAAAGCTGAGCTTTGAGCCGGGTTACTTGGGTCCAAGTCTTGCTTATGATGAGTGATCAGAATCTGGGCCTGTAATCTCATTCAAACTTTTCTGTCCCTGGTGCTATTATCATTTACATCAGTGTCTTGTGCAATAGCTTGGATTTCAGGTTTATCAGATTTGTAGATGACCCTGTGCTGGGAAGAACAGTTAATACTCAGGATGACAGTGTTAGGGATCCAAAAATATGTGAACAGACTAGAACACTGGGCCAGATCAAGTAAGATAAAACCTGATAGTGATGAATGTGGAGTCTGACACTTGAGTTCAAAGAATTAACTTCCACGTACAAGATGGGGGAGGCATGGCTAGACAGCAGTTCATCTGAAAAATATCTGGAGCTTTCCCAGACCTCAGGCTCCAAATGAGTCAACCATGTGACATGGAAGCCAAGGAAGCTAATGAAAACCTAGGGTTCTTTGGAAGGCATAGCTTCCAGGAATATGGAGGTGACAATCATGCTGTATTATGACCTGTTAAGGTCATAGGTGGAGCACTGTGTTCAATTCTGGTTAAGGGGCCTCAAGTTCATGCATCAGTTGAAGGAATTATGGATAATCCCATCATTTCTATCTGCTCTTTATGTTTTTTCTTCTCCTGTGAGAGTAAGGATTGCCTCAATTTTTTGCATTTGTAGCCCTAGTGTTGAACATCAAGCCCAATATATAGTAAGTGTTCGATAAATGCTTGTCCAATATTTACTTGTATCATTCCTCAACCAGAATGCTCAAGGTTAGCAAATCTCATCTTTTTAAAAAATAATTTTATATATATATATATATATATATATATATATATATATATGTGTGTGTGTGTGTGTGTGTGTGTGTGTGTGTGTGTGTGTGTGTGTGTGTATGTATGTATGTATTTAAACATTTGATTTTAAAACTTTAAATTCTAGATTTTTTCCCTTCCTCCCTTGTCACCCACCCCCACTGGGAAGACGAGCAATTGAATACAGGCCATATATGTGTAGTTACGCAGAACATCTCCACAATG
>CM053581.1:420433998-420484680 GCA_028627135.1 Pseudochirops cupreus
TTAATAGTATCCTGATTTCTCATAAAGTCATTTGCTTCCATTTGCTCCAATCTAATTGTGAAGGAATTATTCTCTTCAGTGACTTTTTGAAATTCTTTTTCCCTCTGGCAAATTTTGACTTTTTAAGGCATTCTTCTCCTCATTGGCTTTTTGGGCCTCTTTTGCCATTTGATTTAGTCTATTTTTTAAGGTGTTATTTTCTTCAGTCAGGTTGTTGACTCTCTTTTCATGATTTTCTTGCATCATTTTCATTTCTCTTCCCAATTTTTCTTCCACTTCTCTTATTTGGTTTTCTAAATCCTTCTTAAGCTCCTCTATGGCCTATAACCAGCTAACATTTTTCTTGGAAGCTTTTGTGCAGGAATTCTGACTATGTTGTCTTCCTCCTGTTCCATACTTTGATCCTTTTTGTCCCCCAAAAAAGAATTTAAAGTTCGATGGCTGTGCTTGCTTTGCTTCCTTTGCTTGCTCATGTTGCCAGTCAATTACTTGATTTTTGAGCTCTTTGCCACAGTAGAACTCTGCTTCCAGAGGGGAGAGCTTTGTTCCAAATCACTGGGGTTTTTCACAGCTGCCAGAGCTATTAGGAGGCCAGCATCTCTACAGCCCCCACCAGCCGTGGCTCACTGGTCACACACCTCAGGACAACCACCCAAGACCTGATCCTGATCCAGGCAGGTTAAGGCAAGAGTGCTTAGCCTCTGAATGGTCGTTTGACCCCCACCCCCTGCAATCTGCAGGATAGGAGCTCAGAAGCAGCCATGTGGAGGAGGCTGCAGGGCCGCCAATTCCAACTCCTTGGGCAGAAGGCTGGACCCGCTCCTCTGTCTCCCCCAAATCCAGCTGAGTTCCACTGACCTTTTACTTTGTCTTTGGCATTTATGGGTTGATAATTCTGGGAACCACCACAGCTTCTGGTGATTCACTCTTCCAAATGCTCCAGCCTCGGCTTATCCAGCCTACCCTGGGGCTAAAACTGTGCGTTCATGTGGGGCTGGTCTTGGCTCCCAGCCTGCTGCGATGAATCCTTCCTGTCTGCCTGCCAGGCTGACTTCAGCTTGAGCTTTGTTTCTCTGTCACTTTGTGGGTCCTGGAGCTCTAAAATTTGTTTAGAGTCATATTTTATAGGTATTTGAGGTGGTTATGAGGGGAGCCACAGAGTTTTCCTACTTGTACATAGCCATCTTGACTCCAACCCCCCTTCTCATCTTTTTAATGCAGTTTCCAAGTTTAATGCATTTTGTGTGTTTCTGTCCCTTCACTTTTATGCACGTTGTTTCCCATACCAACAATATTCTTCTTTCTCTTCTCTACATATTTACAGTCCTAACTATCCTCTTAGGTCAAGCTCAGATTCCTCACTGCCCATGAAGTCTTCCCTTTTGACTTCATCTCACAAGAATCCTTCTTCCTCTGACTTTACATAATTTTTTGCACATACTACTCACAATATAATAGTAATAATAGCTAGCTAGCATTTATACAAAATATCTTAAGCTTTTTTGTGTTGTTATTCATTCTTTGTTCTTCAAGAGGACCAGTGAACCAAGAGGGTGATATCTTGACTATTCAAGCTTAAAACTAGTAAGACTTTTGGGACGTCCCAGGTAGCACTTTAATGCTTGCAAAGCACTTTGCAAATATTATTTCATTAGATCTTCAAAACAACCTTAGGATGTAAGTACTATTATTATCTCAGTTTTTCAGATGAAGAAACTGAGGAAGACAGATGTACTTGCCTAGGATCATACAGCTAGTTAGTATGAGAGGTCAGATTTGAGCCTCCTGTCCCCAGTTTTAGTGTTCTACCCATTGTGCCATATTGCTGCCTCAATGCCACTCATTTGCCACTTAACTTTATCTTGCCCAATCCTGTTGATTGGCATTTCCTGTTTACATATATCATATCTCCAGTAATTCATAAGTTGCATGAGGTCTGGGATCACAGTTTATGGTTCTTGGTGTCCCTTTCAGTACCTAGGGCAGTAACTTAAACATTGTAAGTGCTTAATCTGTGGATTGTTTGTTGATCAAATTAGAATAAATGTGAAAACACTTCAAAAATTGCCAAAACTCCCAAGCTAATGTAAGCTCTTGTTATTATCACCATTATAATTTTAGCCAACACTCCATTGGATCTGTGATTTCATCAACATGGGCATTACCACCAAAGGTGGAGATAGCAACCTATTCATGCCTGCTCATTCAATGAAACTTTTATCCCTGTCCTCTTACCTATCTAACATGTTGAAGATTTTCCTCCCAATCTCTTGACAGGACATTGACACCAACGGGTCACACTTATATGCTCATACTCACTATTTTACTGACCCACCTTTTTTCCAGCCTCGTCATGTATTCCTCTGATGACAAAGCTATTATCATCAGGTTGCATGCTATACTGAGAAGGCACCATGGCATATTAGAAACAGAACTGAACTGGGACCCAAATTCAAATCTTAGTTCTTACCACTTACTAATTATATAACCTTAGGCAAATTCCATGTTCTCCCAGACCTCAGTTTCTTCCTTTATAAAATGAAAGGCTGGTACTAGATAATCTCAAAGTCCTGTTGAGCTGTGAATCAATAAACTTACGTGGCTATTTATCTGACCTAACTTTCCTTTTCCTCCATTAGATTTGCATAATATTTGTCTGATGCATTTACATCTGTGACCTCTGCTCTCCATATGCTGAATATATAAGTTCCTTAAAAGATAGATGAAAAAGAGAAAATATATATATCAACCCTCTTTTTTCAATGATTTCCATTATTAAATCACAGAAATTCAGTCTCCTGGGGGATCAAAATGATCCCAAGCTATAATAAAAATAAAACTTCAGAAATGCAGAATAATACCTTAGATGCATAAGACAACTGACCATTTTGTTATAAAAAATGTAATAAGGATATTCAAAATAAATCACTTGGGAAAGTTAATTTACAAAAAAAAAAGGTGCCAGCACTGTAATGGAACCATGAAATGAGAGGTAGAGGAGGGTCAGCAAACTTCAAAATTTGACTGATTTGCTCCCTCACCTCCAAATGTCTTAACGCTTCTCATTTTACTTCCAAAGCCAATTTTCTCTCTGGGTTTGCTCCTCTCACTTCTTCAACCATTCCAGCTTGAGCATGCTATGGTCCTATGGTTCATTTTCACTTTTGGTGGCCTCTTTCCAAAAATCTCTGGCCTCAAGTTGGAATTAAAACACCCAGAGGGGAAAAGCAGAGGCAGGCCTCCTGTTTCCCCCTCTTCTTGTGGCTGCTTCAGTCTTTCAAACCTCTTAACCCTTCCCTGCCTGCCTCTTTGCTACTCTGTGAGACAGAGATGGACAGGGGTTCATCTGAAATGTTTTTAAGATAGGTATTGAAAAGATGGTGATGATGCTTTTGACCTTAGTTTACCCTCAACGTTAAGTCAAATGTTAGAGACATAAGGAAGATTATTCATGACCAGGTTTCCCTCCAGGCTCAGGGTGATTGTTAGAGTCTCAAAAACAGATGTAAACAGGACATAAAATTCCATTTGGATAAATTTTATCAAAATGAATGCCAAATGTTGTTTGCTGAATCATTGAGCCAGAGCCAGAAGTGACCTAAGTGATCATCTAATTCAATGCTCTAACTTCATAGATGAAAAAATTGAAGCCCAGGTAATAAGCAGCAGAGCCAAGATTTGAATTCAGGTCCTTTGACTCCAAATTCAACACCCTTTCCACTGTTAACCTATTTATAAATTGTTTTGTAGAAACATTCTGTATATTGGATTATGTTTCTGAAATAATGAGAGATGACTGTTTCAGCAGACTTTACCAATAGCCAAGAGGAATTAGGGCAGAGGTTATTATCCTTCTATTTTTGGTGATGGAGAAACTAAGGCACAGAAGGGTTCTATCAGTTGCCCATAAGCAGTTAACCAGAATTTATGGAGTGTTTGTTATGTGCTAAAGATTCAAAGAAAGGACCCCCCCCCGCACCCCTCTCCCCTGGCAAAAAACAAACCAACCCACCAAAAAAACAGCCCCTGCCCTCAAGGAGTTTCCATTCTAAAGAAGGAACTCACATTCCAATGGAGTCATATGCTCTTATTTCAACCCTCTGGGACCACACAGAACAAGTATAATCCTTCCCATTGATACCTCTTAAAATACTTTATGACCTCTATACCTAATCCTCCTTTGAATCTTCATTTCTCTAGGTTACATGCCCCCATTTTCTAGAGCTATTTTGATTGCTTTCCTCTGTATGTTCTCCAGCTTATCATTGCCTTTTCAAAAATGTCATGTCTAGAACTCAACATAATATCAGATATGGGAGTGGCTAGGTGGCCCAATGAATAGAGCATTGGCCCTGGAGTCAGGAGAACCTGGGTTCAAATTTGACCTCAGACACTTAACACTTACTAGCTGTGTGACCTTGGGCAAGTCACTTAACCCCAATTACCCTCCCTTCCCCCTTCCAAAAAGCAAAAAAAAAAAATTGAGATATGGTCCAGGCTGAGTTAAGCACAGTATTCCTATCATTTTCCTAGTCTGCGGTACTATGAATCTCTTAGTATACCCTAAGATAATATTAGATTTTTGGGGGGGCCACCATTTCCTGCTGATTCATATCATGTTTTCCATCCACTAAGACCTACAGATCTTTTTCTAACTACTGAGTAGCTGTGTTCCAATTATCTTATCTATGCACAGTTTATTTTTCAAAACCCAACTGTAAGATTTTACATTTACCTCTATAAAACTACAATTTTTTTAGATTTTATCCTGTGTTCAAGCTTGTTGAACCACCTTGGTTCCTGAATCTGTCACCCAACTTGTTAGATTTCCCTCCTTCTTCTGTGTTATCTGTATATTTGACAAGCATGCCATCTACCTCTATCCAAGTCATTATGACTAGATTATTACACATTAGTGATTCAGACAGTCAGGTCATGTCTTCTGAATAAACAGTGAGAAATTCAATTCATTTCTAATTGAATTCTGCACAGGGCAGGCAAGCCAGCCTAGCTAAAGCATCAAGGCATCATGAAAGAGAGAGGGAGCAACATGTACCAGGTCAGTCAAACCACTACCTCTACTTTGACCACAATCTCCTCTCAGATCCTAATGGAGACAAGCCAGGATATTAAACCCAAGAGCCTTGGGCATAGCAGTGCTGCTCAGACCACTAGACCTGCTTCCAGGCTAGTCCCCACAGTCATCATTGAAGGAATCATTGTGTAAAGGGGGCCCATCTTCTTCATTACCACCAGTGGCAGCTGCTGACCAACTGCCACCAACAGACAAATGGGCACAAGGATGGCAGCTGATCCTCAGCCACCTTCAAAACAACCATTCTTACTTCTAGTATCACCTTCATGGGCATCATCTTCTGGGGAAGCAACTCATGTGGAAAAGGAGCTGAATTTCCCCACCAGCTATCTACCAACTACTATGCAGGCCAGCCAGCCTAGGTGAAGCAGCAAAGCTCCCCAAGGGAGAGATAGGGAGAGGCAGTATGTACCAGGTAAGTCAAAATACCACCATCACCTTAACTATCATCTCCCCTCAGACTATGATGGGGCAGCCCAGAGTCCTCCATCCGAGAGCCTTAGGAATAGCGATATAACCAGTTCAGTGCTCCCAGGGATCATCCTGGGAAGAGGTCACCTGGCAACTGCTCTTGTAGGGCTAAAGTCATAATTACTGAAGACCCAGAAAGGAAAGTTCTTACCACCAAAGTCCTTGGCACTGTCAGGTGCTTCTATATCAGAAAATAACATGATTTTATCAGTGGACATGGCATTAAAAAAGACTTGCCATCTGCTTTGCTGCTGCACCCTAAGGATCACGGGACCTTTCTGTTCTACTTGCAGCTCAAATCTTCCATCTAACTTGTCCCCCTCATAAGAATATGAGGTCCTTGATAGCAGGGACAAGCTTGCTTTTCTATTTGTATCCTCTATGCTTAGCATAGTGCCTCTTCTTCTTTTCCTTTGTTCAAAAAAAATTGGGGCAATATTTATTTGCCCAGCAGTCTTATAGCCACTTCTCTTCTTTCATATTTTTCAAAGATTATTGATAATAGTTTAGTAATCTTAACTATCCATCTTTAGGATGTAGTTTATTTGGTCTTCATCACTCAAATTCACCAGTTGCCCATTCACTGTCTCTTTACTCATCTTTTGTTGTTGTCGAGGCAATTAGGGTTAAGTGACTTGCCCAGCTAGCAAGTGTCAAGTTCTGAGACTGTATATGAACTCAGGTCCTCCTGACTCTAGGGCTGGGGCTCTATCACTGCTGCCCCTAGCTGCCCCTTTTATTTACTCATATTGGGTATCAGTTCCCTAGCAGCAATTTTTTTTTCTGTCCTCTCCATTCCAAAGTTCATTCACCTTGGTAGAGAAAAGGGAAGCAAAATAAAATCTAGGCACTTCTGTGTCCTCTTTTTAGACAGTCATCCTCTCTCTATTTTGTTCATGTCCTTTTCTTACCCCAATGGAGCTAAGAAAAGCCTTTTTTTTCTGTCCTTAATTTTCCTTATCAAACTCAATTCATTTGGAGATCTTACTCTCCTGGCCCCATTCTTTTAGGACCATGATTATCTCTTGTATCCATCCTTTGTTATTTATGCTTGGTCTTCTATAAATTCCCTTTAATTTTTTAAAAACGACCTTTTTATTATTTTGAACTTGACAAACAAGCATTCCTCTTAACAAAGATAATGGAAGGGGCAGCTAGGTGGTACAGCGAATAGAGCACCAACCATGGAGTCAGGAGGCCCTGAGTTCAGATCCAACCTCAGACACTTAAATCTTACTAGCTGTGTGACTTGGGCAAGTCACTTAACCCCAATTACCCTGCCTTCCCCACTCAAAAAATCATGGAAAAGGTGGGAATGGGGTTCATAGGATCATAGATTTAGAACTGGAAGGAAGCTTAGAGAGAGGCCTTCAAGACCAACCTCTTCATTTTAGAGATGAGGAAGCCAAGGTTCAGGGAAGTTAAATGACTTGCCCAGGGACACACATCTAGCCAGTATCTGAGATGGGGACCTGACCTCAGGTTCCTTTGACTCCAAGTTAGCACTCTATTCACTCCTCTACATTGCAAATGGAACCCATGAAGCTCCACCATGTCTGACTTGTCTTTTATTATTATTATTTCAAGTTCCAAGCACTTCAAGGGCCATCTCATGACATATTCTTAGAGTTCTGCTTTCATGCAACTACATGAAGGAAATTTGAGGTCCCTGCTTCTAACTATCTGACTTTGTCCTTTGAGATGATGAAGAATCCCCTTATTGGGTGCAGAACCTAATGAGCTAATGGTTCAATAGATGTAAAAAAGGGAATGACCTGTCCTCTAATCCCTCTCTTCCTTTCAGACTGTGAACAGCTGGGTTGGAGCTGTTTGAAGCTGTTTCCAAAGAGGAAGGTGGGGGACTGATGACTTGTGCTTACCTCCTTTCCCAACTTCCATGTGATCATGAGCACATGGCGTTAAAGTTCATGTTTGCTTTTCTGTGACCCTTTCTGCTCTTGTTTATTTTTTTAATGAATCATTAAAGCTCATTTCTTTCCCCTTTTAAAATATCACCATTGGTACTCATACACCACACACACACACACACACACACACACACACACACACACACACACATTTTTAAATCAGTTGATTTATTTTCTGCAAATCTACAATTGTTACTTTAAACAATCCCCGCCCACCCTTTCCTTACCATAAGAATTGTTTCTCTTTGGGCCTTCAGAATTTCAGTCTTGAGAACTTACCGGACCTCATGAGCTGACTCTCCCTGTAGAATTTGAACACAAACCTTCCCACCTGTCATTTTTCCAATGCTTTGTTCCTCTTCCCATCATCTCCCACCCAGTAACACCAGCCTCTTCATTGTTTCCTCAACACAAGACTCCATCTCCCAACACTGCGCCTTTTCACTGGCTGGCTGTTGTGCTTGGGATACTCTTCCTTCCTCTCTCTGGCCCTCAATTCCCTGGCTTCCTTCAGGACTCCACTTAAATCCTACCTTCTTTTTATTAGGAACTTTCCCAGTTTCTCTCAATGCTATTGCCTTCTCTCTGAGATTACCTTCCATCTGCCCTGTCTCCTTCTTGTTTGTACAGAGTTGTTTGCATATTGTTTCCCCCATTGGACTGTAAGCTCCTTGAGAGCAGGGACTGTCTTTTGCCTTTCTTTGTATCTCTAGAGTTTAGTACAATTGTGTTTGTCCTTCACTTTTGAAGAGGACCATGACATCAGGGAGATGATGACATGACTTGCAGTTGACTTTGATTTGAGGGAGGAAGGGCTGTGTAAGGTCACGAGCCTCACTTTCATTTCCAGAGTCATCTGTGTCCAGTGACCAGATATTCTTCAGGATGACTGGAGACAACCCAAGATGTAATGGGAGACCCTGGTCCTTTTAGCCAAGGCCTCTTCAGGTTCTCACTTTGAGTGAGGTTAACACCCATTCAGTAAATAGGTCTCTTTAAAAAGTGAGTCAAGGGATGACCCCTTTAATTAAAAAAAAATCAAACTGGGACGGGAAGACCCTCAGCATTGCTGGTCAAAAGAGAAACCATTACTATTGACATTCACTCTGAGCCAGGGGGGCCCAAAATATAGCCATGAAGTGGTGCTTGGGCAGGAACCTATTGTGGTCCAATCTGCCAGTTCCTGAGTGAAGTGGGTTTAAGGTTTGATCTTTGAGAAAAGAGGAAGGAAGGAAGGAAGGAAGGAAGGAAGGAAGGAATCTAGCCAGTAAACCCCAAGTTAACTGGGCAGCCAGTTGGGTAACTCAGATTGTCCACTCCTACTCTCTCTCCTCTCCAAAGAAGGTAAATTTTGATGGCCAGAAGGTGCCCAGTTAACTTGGGGTTTACTGACTAGATTCCTTCCTTCCTTCCTTCCTTCCTTCCTTCCTTCCTTCCTTCCTTCCTTCCTTCCTTTCTTCCGTCCTTCCTTCCTCCCTCCTTCCCTTCCTTCCATTCTTTCTTTCTCTTTTCTCAAAGACCAAACCTTAAACTGATTTAATTCTGGTTTAGTACAATGCCTGCCACATAGTAGGCAATTAAATGTTTATTTGTTGACTTGACAAAGTAAGATGTCATCACAAGGATATATAGGAACTTTTTCTTTCTTTTTAAAATAATGTTTTAGCCCACTGAAAGCAAAATAAAGTTAGCACTTAGTGGGGGAAAATAATGATGATAAGTAGAAGAACAGTGGCTCTGATGATAATTCATACTGATTGTATGTCTTCTGCCTTTCTGACTATTAGACCAATCTCCCTTTGATAACTTCTAATATGATTCTTTGAAAGAAGATACTTCTAAGTTTTTTTTTTTTAACTTTACAAATAAAACCTTCATCATAACTGACTAGGCTAAAAAGTTGGGCAAGGTACTTAGTATTCATTGTCTCATATTAGCCCAACAAAAGTCCTGTGAGGTAGGAATAACATGGATTATTATTCCCATTTCACAGAGAGGGAAGATGAAGCTTGGTGTGTTGCTCAAGGTCATATTACTACTAAATATCAGAGGTGGGATTTGAACCCAGGTCTTTCTGACTTCAAGTTCACCACTTTTCCCACTATACAATGTTCCTCTAGATTGTAGACCTATAACTGGAGGGGACCATAGAGATTATCCAGTTCAATTTGTTCATTTTACACATTATATAATTTAGTTGAATTCTATCTATGTGCATATATTCAAACTATAAAGAAATACATACACATGTGCATATATATACACATATATAATTATAGCAATTATTTTCTGGACATTTATGAATCATAAACAACCAAATGTTGCAAAAAGAACATTATATATATATACATATATATATTATATATACACATTCTATGTGCTTGACACATGATAGGAGTTTAATCAATTTCTTGCAAGGAAGGAAGGAAGGAAAGAAGGAATAATGAGAGGAAGTAAGGACAAAAAGGGAAGGAAGGAAAGAAGGAAGGAAGGAAGGAAAGAAGGAAGGAAGGAAGGAAGGAAGGAAGGAAGAAAAGAAGGAAGGGAGGAAGGAAAGAAGGAAGGAAAGAAAGAAAGAAGGAAGGAAGGAAGGAAGGAAGGAAGGAAGGAAAAAATAAAGGGAAGGAAAGAAGGAATATCTTATATTCACTGTTGTTTCATGAATTAGTTCATCTTTTCTCCCCAAGGTAAAGACACATGGTAAGTCACAACCTATCTCTCTCTCCATCACAAATTAACTTCCTTCCTTCCTTCCTTCCTTCCTTGATTTAGAGCTGAAAGGGGCCTTCAAGTCCATTGAATCTAATTTTCCTTTTATTTTGTGAATGAAGAAAACTGAGGCAGAAAAGGTTAGGTACCAGGTTTATCTATGGAAGTAGGAATTTGATCTCAGGTCTTACTGACTTCCTATCTAATGCTCCATCCACACACCATGATATCTCTATGCTGGGTCTCAGCAGAGGGTCATTTTGTCCCATCTATTTTCCAAATATTATTCCCATTGTAATTTCCTTAGAAAGTGGTATTCCAGCTTCTGCTGGAAGACCTCCAGTGGTGGGGAACCCACACTCTCCTGAATCTGCTCATTTCGCTTTAGAACAGCTATGATTGTTAGGAATTTTCCCCCCTGACATCAAGCTTGGATTTGCCTTTTTGCAATCTCCACCCAGTGCTTTTGGTTTGACCTTCCGGGGCTAAGGATAAGATCCTTAGATCACAGAGCTTGGGATGGAAGGAACTTCAGGAGCTCTCTAGTCTAACCCTCTTATCTCACAAATGAGGAAACTGAGGGCCAGAGAGAAGCAATCTGCCAGAGATCACCCAGGTGGTAAGAAGCAGAGCCATGATTCCAGCTGAGGAGTCTAATCTTTTTTCTACTTGACAACCCTACAAATACTTGAATAAAACTAGTCTGTTTCCCTCCTTAGTCTTTTTTTTTTCTCTTGGCTAAACATCCCCAGTTGCTTCTACCAATCTTCATAAAAACTATGCATATATGCCCGGCATATATGATATGCATATATCATATATATGCATATAAACATATCCAATGATTTGTTTGGTCTTTGTGACTGGAACTTACCAGGTGTCCAATTTTACTAACTCATTACTCATCTTGGATATCAGCTCCCTAGAAACCACTTCTGTTCTGTTCTATCCAGTCCAAACTCCATTCTCCTAGGTCAGGAGTGAGGAACCTGTGACCTCAAGGCCACATACAGTCTTCTAGGTCCTTGGGGGGGTGCAGATTTTTGACTGAGTCACAGTTTTACAGAACAAGTTCTTTTATTAAGGGGATTTGTTTCATGAAGTTTGGATTTAGTCAAAGAGCTGCACTCAAGGACCTAGAGGACCACATTTTGTCTCAAGGCCACAAGTTCTCCACCCCTGTCCTAGGTAGAGAAAAAAGAAGCAAAAGAAAAGTTGATCAGTGATCATGCCAGCTGACCCTAGACTGTTATCTTACTCCTACTTTGTGCCTTTCCTTTTTTGTCCCCCAACATGTTCAAATGAGCCGCTTCTCAGTCCAGACTGACTACCTTTCCAGGCTTATCACAAGTAACTCTTCTTTACAGACTCCATGATACAGCCAAAATGGACTACCTGATGGATGGTCAGCATCCGATCTCCTACCTCTGTGCCTTTGCCCAGTTTTCTCCTCATGTCTGGGAAACACTTCTTTCTCACCTTGGTCTTTTAACACCCTTGGTTTTAGCAAGGCTACATTCAAATGCCTGTGGTGGTTTAGTCATTTCAGTCATGTTCAACTCTTCATGACTTTGTATGGGGTTTTCTTGGCAAAGATACTGGAGTGGCTTGCCATTTTCTTCTCCAGCTCATTTTTACAGATGAGGAAACTGAGGCAAACAGGGTGAAATGACTTGCCAAAGGCCCACAGTGAGTGTCTGAGGCCAGATTTGAACTTATAAAGATGAGTCTGCCTGATTCCAAGCCCAGTGCTCTGTGCATTATGGTGCCACCTAGCTGCCCAAATTCCAATGTCATGAGCCGTTTGTTGGATGCATCTGCTAGTGACTCCACACTGAAATTACTTCACATTTACTTTGTATATAGTCTCCAAAAGAATGTAAGCTCCTTGAGAGCAGGGATTATTTTGTTTCTTCCTTTTTATCCTCAGGGCCTAGTACAGTGCATAGCATACAATAGATCTGCCTAATCGATGCTTATTTGATGAATGAAAAGGTGATGGCAAGTCAATTCAGATTTCCCACTTTATCAATATGTTCATAGTTTGTCTCGTTGAGTAAAAGTGTGCTTTTTATACCAGGGAAGTCTGTGGCACTTTATTGTAGATTCCACCTGATGGCATTGATGGCTCATAAAAAAACTGGGGATAAAGAAAGCATTGAGCACCCTTCCCCCCCTTCCTCCCTCCCCCCCCCCCCCCGCCCCGCACCTCAACACACATGAGTAATTAAGTGTGGTTTATACTTTGGCCACAAGATGGTAGCGGAGGCTTACCATTTAATGTAAAGTTGCCCAACACGATCTTTCCCATAAATCAGAAAATGAGTAATTAAACCAAAGTTAGAAGCTAAGGTTACAATTCAGCATCTTTGCATGTGATGAATCATTGATTCAGAGTGTATGGACCACTGGTGTATTGAGGCTCTCCTCCATCCTAAACAATGACAACCCAGGAATACTCTGCTCACATTCTAGTTGACAGCGGAGGGGAGGGAAGGGGAGGGGAGAGAAGGGAAGGAGAGGGAAAGAAGGAAGAAGAGAGGTGGGAAGGAAAGCATGAGTTTGCCTGGGTTTTCTTCCCTGTATCCTGAATCAATTGGTCATCAACTACCTAGAGGGGCAACCTGATGTAGTGGAAGGGGTGCTGGATTTGGAATCAGGTCTGGGTTCAAATTTCAGCTGGACCAATTTCCACACATGGGGCAATTGACAAATCATATCCCATCTTTGACTTTAATCTCCTCCCCTGTAAGGTGAGGGAGTTGGACTAGACATAGCATTTTCTATTCAGTTTCAGCTCCTGTGACGTTCCCCCCCAAATGGAGAGACAGAGACAGAAAGAGAGAGAGAAAGGGAGAGAGAGACAGAGACAGAGACAGAGACACAGAGAGAGTGAGAGAAGGGAGGTGGGGCTTTTCCATCTGTGAGGGTTTTTTTTTAAATGATTAAGATATTTCTTTGTCATTTCTTAACAACCACAAGTAGAATTTACAACATTTCTTCTTCCCACATCTCCTCATATTCCTTTTAAGTCAGACTTTATGGGTCTGTCGTTCAACAAAAGCTCCACAAAGGGTGAGAAAATCCAGAAAAAGTAATTTCCAAAGGTTTCCCAGTTATAAAAACAACTCTGTCCCAAAAGACCATTAATTAGGAGAATAATGTCATAGTGACCAGTTCCACCTCCTGTAAGCTCCCCAACAATGCTGAGCTGGAGATAATAGTATCAGTTGCAAATATGACTCATCAGGCAAAGATGCAGCAATTTGTGCTGAAGGTCACCCAAGAAAGAGAATGGGGACTCCCACTTCACCAGCACAGTTTACTGGCCTGATTGGTAGCATAGCCTCACTTATGAAAATTGAAATTCAGAAAGCATTCATTAAGAGCCTACTGCCTGCAGAGAACACTATGATAGGCATGGGGAAGATTTGAAGTTGAGGTGAACAAACATTTTTAAATGCCTACTACATGCAAGGCACTATGCTTGATGCAAAAGACATTTTCAAGGTAGTAGATTTTTACTTAGAATAAAGAAACATTTACCAACAATTAAGGCAGCCAAAAGAACAGAAAACAAAGTAGGTTCTCAGTTGATTGGGAAATGGAGAAAAGGTGTGATATATAAACGTAATGAAACATTATTTTGTTATAAGAAATGAAAACCGAGGAGCATGAGAAGACCCATGTGAACTGAACCATATAATGCTGCAAACACAGTCTAAGATCATGTCCACTCTCTGAGTTCCTTTCCTCTACTTCTACTATGACTCACTCAGTTCAACTGTCATCAGACTGAGTCAAAAATACATTTTAGTTCTTAGTTTTTATCATATACTACTGGATGACATCAATATCCCTATATCTACACTTCCCCAAATGGAAAAGGAACAGAGTGAAAACATGGTGAGGAAGTTGCTTCTCACTGTCCTCCATCGTGCTCCTCTCATCCATGGAAGTTGGCTGGAGAATATTGAAAAGTCTGGGGACCTTTGTTCTGCTTTTCTCCAGCTACAAATGGCAAGGCCTTTCCTGCTCCCTTCACTCAAGCATATGAAAAGAGAAAATGAACTCTGTTTGCAAGACAATGTGATGATTTTCTAAAAGAACTCCAGATCCACCAGCAAAAAGTTAGTCAACAATAGGGTTAGTGAAATAGGAGGATATGACATAAATAAGTATCATCACCCTTTCTATATTTTGCTATGATAAGAAAGTGCATTAGGTATATGGAAATTAATCTACCAAGCACAGGAAAAAATAATTCAAATACAGCTGTGATTGGTATGAATTTTTACATAAATTAAAAGCAAAAAATAATTTAAGAGATATTCAACATTCATGGTTAAGCTGTGACAAAATAGTGAAAATGAATGAGATTGCCCAAATTATTTCACAGGTTCATTGGTTTACTAAATAGCAAAAGGATACACACACAAACACACCACATATATTTTACAAAGCAATGGGATGCTTTATAGAATTCAATAAAGTTTATTTGGAGAAATAAAAGGTCACGAGAGTATTTTTTTTTTAAGTTGAATAGCAGTGGACTTGGCACTCTTACATCTCATACTATACTATAAAACAGAAATTATCAAAACTACCTGGCACTGAATTTTTAAATATAGAATAGCAGATCAAAGGAATAGACTAGATAAGTAAGACCTAAAAAAGAAATGTGCACACCACAGACAGACCCAAGAAGACAAATGACCAATGGAGCCACCGCTTTTTTCGTAAGAACTTCATCTTCGGTCTTATGTCAGTTATTTCTAAATGAGTAGATAATCTAAATATAAAATTATCAAACAAGAATGGAAAGTTATTTCTTTTGCAGTTGGGAGTAATTGTAAATAGACCAGGACCATAAATCATGAAAAACAAAACAATTTCAATTATATGATTATAAAACCCATCCCTTCCTTCCTTCCTTCTCTCCTTCCTTCTTTCCTTTCTTCCTTATTTCCTTCTTTTCTTTTCCTTTCCCTCCTTCTTTCTCCCCTCTCTTTCTTTGTCTCCTTCCTTCTTTCCTTCTTTTCTTCCTTCTCTATCACTGTCTCTGTTTCTGACCCTGCCTCTCTTTATTCTCTCTTTTCATCTTTCTCCACATCTCTCTATTGTACTAGATATAATTCTTCTATGTGAGAGTCCTTTGAGTATTTGAAGACTATTATTTCCCTTTGGTTTCTGTTTTGTTTTGTTTTACTATAGATGTGATTTAATAGGGTGTAGAGAACTCCAAGTGATAAATTTTTTCTACTGAGAGAGATTGGCATCTTCTTACCAATATATAGTTATAGAGAAAGAGAATTGTCTAGGGAAACTGAGAAGTTAATTGATTTAGTGAAGATCACTCAAACACTATATGGCAGAGGCACTTAAACACAATTTCCTGACTGTGAGACCAGTTCGCTATCCAGTATTTTACATTATCTCTTCTATGTCTTATCTATCCATGATCACATTATCTCTTCATAGTTTTTTTTTTTACCTATGCTAAATACACAGTTTCTTTACCAGTTTTCTTTCAATCCATTTTGCAACATGATTTATAGACCAACTGCCCTCATCACCATCTTTTGTGGTCCTCTTCTGTTTATGCTCTAACTTGTCAATTCCCTTTTTATTATTAAAATATTATTGATGCCTTTTGATTATTTTTACACTTGTTATTTCCTAATAGAACTTTCCCTGTTTAGCCTTGCCTTTGTAAAAAAGAAAACTAGGTAAGCAAAAGCAACAATCTTATCAAATTATGGCACATTCTGATCCTGTATCAGAGTCAGATTTTATAATTTGTTTTCTAAGACCAAGGTTAGTTATTGTAATTAATCTGAATTTGGCTGACTTTTTTGGTGTCATGCTTGTTTGCATTAATTATAGCACTTATACCATTATCCTGATTCTGCTTCCTTCACTGTGCATCAGTTCATGTAATTCTTCCCATGTTTCTCTAAAGTCTCAAGGTCTCTTTTAACATGTGGCACAAAAAACTGAAGTTTGTATCTGACATATAATCTGACCTACTATGGGTGTGATGGGACTATTACTCCCTTGCAGATGAATCATACTGTTGGCTCCCATGAAGTTTGTGGTCAGAGAGGTCTTTTTTTTATGCTGCCAAGCTGCCAAGTCAGATCTCTCCCTTTCTGTATTTGTGCAATTGATTTTTTGGACTTTTAATGATTAATTGCCTTTTTTCTCCATACTAACCTTTCACAGTCTCTCACATTTTCTTGTATAATCTCCAACAGAGAGATAAAAAAAATTATAAAAAAAAATCCTTGTATTTTCTTTTAAGAAATATGATCTCCAGTCTAGGCTACAGAAAAATCAATGGTCCATGATGGATGTCTCCTGAGTCCTGCTTGATCTTTCTGAATGGAGGATCAACAATCTTTCAAAAGAAGCAATGTACCAGGGGTCTGACCTCTATTCTTCTGGTGACCCAGGGTGGAAGTAAGGAGAAATGGAGTTGTGGTGATCTAATGCCAACTCCTACATTGGGGAGGAACTCTTTTAAGTGATGAGACAGCAAATTTTCCAAAGTTAGAAGATCTGCTGAGTAGAGAACTTGAGAAACTGGAATAAGTTTCATTTTTCAAAAACAAAATCCAACTTACTGGAAATTATATCATTTGTATAATGAACTCTCAGGTTTGGGAAATCCATGCAATGTTCCATTATCAGAAAATACGTCCTAAAGCAATTCATAGTTTGAAAAAAACCTACCCTATTTTCCCCTACATATTTTTATGATTCTTCACCTCCAGTTATGCATCTTGGTCCAGGGGTCTCCTTTGGATTTTACCACTTTGTTCCTGTGGCCAAGAACTAGAAATTTTGCAGCTAGAAATGTAACCAAGAGCCAACACCATGATTTCTTTTCATGGAAGCCTACCTGGCCTTACAAAGAATAGGTTAGAAAATACCGTAATACCAATAGCTTTGGAAGCTCAGATGCCAAGAGATCTAATTCTGAATAGATTGACTGTTCTCAGGCCTGGAACACAGCCTTAAAACAGAGCTTGCTTATTTAACAGAAATGGGCCCCTGAATGAATATCATCCTGAAAAGAGAAGAAAAACTCCAAGAAATAACAATCCAACATGAAACTCTTCAAGTAAAACCAGGACTCTGGATATTCTTATGCCATCCAGCACCTAGGCAGCTAATAATAATGAACCCTAACAAGGGAGCTGGTGGGCGGGGCCAGTAGTACCTAACTTCTGAACTCACAAGGATGTCTGAATATATCAAAGTAGGGGCCCAAGGCTAACCCACTATCATTGATGGCAGCATGTGACTTGCATTTCGACAAGTGCCGACTGCTTCAACTGAATCCAGTAGGAAAAAAAAGAGCATAAGAGGGGGCTTCACTAGAATTGTCTTTTAGAAAATCACTATATACCATCGAATAAACAATTGGTTTAATTCGTAATTCACTTTTCATCGCGTGGTTTTGATGGCAAGAGACAATGCAGATCTATGCTATGAAGTGTTCCTGTCAGAAAAGAGATCCTCCCCTCCCCTCAATAATATACAAATAAATAAATTCAGGGAGAGAGAATGAATATTACATATCACATATAAGTATGTGTGTCCATAGATATAGACATAGATATAAACAGATACACACATATATTGCGGGAAGAGTAAGTCTATAGGGCCTACTATGTGCCACACACTGCCTAAGCACTTTACAAATATCTCATTTAATAATAATTCTATATTTGATCATTTGAATCCCTTAAATCATCACAACTTCCAACCATGAATAGGAGCCATTGACCTAGTTTACTGAGAGGTAAGTGACTTACCCAGGATTACACAGTCAATATATGAAGGAATTGGAGCTTGAACCTATCTTCCTGGCTTTGAGTTGTGTTATTTACTCTGTCATTCTACCCCTCAATATGTGTATATACCTATGTGTTAATATATATATTATTATATTATATTTTATTATATACATATATACATACATGCATACACACATGCACACACACACACACACACACACACACACACACACACACATATATGGGTAGCTAGGCAGTGTTGTGTATAGAGCACCAGACCTGGAGTCAGGAGTACCTGAGTTCAAATCCAACCCCAGACGTGTACTAGCTATGTGACCCTGGGCAAATCACTAAACCCTGATTGCCTCAAAAAAAAAAAAGAATTGAACTAGAGCTCTCTTCCATCTTCAAATAAATGCTCATTTTTGGACTCTGTTCCAATCCTGAATATTTATAGTTTGTGTCAACCTAATGAAGTAAGACACATACTAGCTGTGTGATCCTTGGCAAGTTCCTTAACGCTGTTTGCCTCAGTTTCCTCATCTGTAAAATGAACTGGAGAGGAAATGACAAACCACTCCAATATCATTGCCAAGAGAATCCCAAATGGGGTCATAAACTTTTGGATATGGCTGAACAACAACATGTGTCTATAGATACATAGGATGCATGTGTATATATGTCCATGTGTGCTCATAGATGAGCATATATATTACATATAAATACACACACATATTTTATATTTGTGTATATTTGTCTGGATCTGGGATTTCATCAGTATAGGGAATTCCCAGTGAGTAAATTCCCTCCAGTCCAATGTAAAAAGAGTATAAAACACACACACAATTCAAGCCTTCATCGTTATTAATATTTAAAATAGAAAATAGATTTATTGGGGCAGCAGTTACCTCTTTCAAATATTTGAAGAGTTACCATCTTAATGAAGGATTGTATTTGTTCTACTTGGCCATGGCTTTGGCAAGAGGTACATTTCATCAAAATATATGGAAATCTTCCCCAAGTAGAGCCATACCAAATTAGAATGGGCTGCCTTTTGGGGGGTAGTGAGTTCCCCATCTTCAAGTCAAGGCTGTTGATCTACTTACCAAGGATCTTGCAGGTGCTTGAAGGAAGGACTAAGCTAGGAGGTCTCTGAGATCTCTAGCAACTTTGCCTCTATGAAATATGTTTATTTCTAAGCACCATTGATAGGTGAAAGAAACCCTCCATCTTTCTTCCCTATTGAATCCTCTGCTTGAGTGGTACCTTCTATATGAATGCTTTCCTGATCACTTCTAGCTACTAATGCTATCCCCAAGTTTCTGGAGAATTTTCCAAAGATCAGGAAGTAACAGTTCCCTTAAGGTGAAATGCATTAATATCTTTGCCTTCCTCTGGGTTCTCAAATAGGAAATCCCATTAAAATGGGAGGTGGGAAGATCTAGGAAACTAGTTATAAATTACTGACTTGGGGTGACAGGCAAGATCCCAAGCATCCCTTCCCCTGGATCATCTTGGTCTCATCATGGAATTGTTGGGAAAGTGTTAGATTTGGAGTTAAGGGACATAGATCAAACCCTGGCTTTGCTACTTATTACCTATGTGACATTCCTCAGGTCATTTCCTCTTTCTGGGCCTCAGTTTCCTATCTACAAAATAAGAAAGTTGGACTAGGTAACCTCTAGGGTTCCTTCAAACTCTAAATCTATGATACTATGACTCTATTTTTCAAGTGAAGAAGAAAAGAGTATAACTTTTCTTTCTACCAGTGGTTTGGGGCTGCTTTCATAATACAAACCATGTTCATCCCAGACTAACTGGTCACCTTATTTAACTTGGAAGAATGAGCCAATTGCTGGAAATCTAATGTTATTAAAAAGATTGATCCCTTAATCAATCAAAGAAATAATTTGTGATTTCACCATTAGATATCAGATTGAAGAAAGTACATTTCATTTACTAGAGTCCTGAAGGTAAATGAATATTTGCTTAGTGGCTTGGGAGGTAGCCTGTGGCTTATATACTTTTCTAAGTCAAAGGAGGAAGTAGAAGAACTTGTTGTGTCCGAGAAATCTTCAGACTAGAAATTTCCCATTATGGTGATTTATATGGCCTGCTTTGTGACCGGGACAAAATACCATGCCATTTTTTTCTGTTGATTTACATCTATCACCTCCATTCAAAACCAAACCCAAACAACCTCTACTGAGCATTCTTTCAGAGCACATTCCACTCCTTTTATTTTGCATAGGAATTTTCAACAAAAAGATTAAAGGGATGGTGTGTGAGCAGTAAGAAAGGGAAGTAGAGACAAATATATGCCCTACGCTCATGTGCCTTTTTGACAGGGTAACTAGATTGGAAAATTGGAGAAAATAATCTATTTGTTCCTGCTGAATTTCAGCAAGTCATTTGAAGAGTCAGAGGCCATAAGTCAAATCCAAGATCTGTCAATTATGACCTGTGTGGCATTTGTCATCATTTCTTCTTTTTATGTACCTCAGTTTCCCCTTTTGTAAAATAAAAAGGTCTGTATCAAAATACATTTGTGGGTAAAATGAATACATACTGGGTAGCTTTGTCAATTTGGAATGAGCTGAATGACCTTTAGGGGTAGCTACGGGGTACAATAGATAGAGTGCTAGACCTGAAGTCAGGAAGACTCATCTTCATGAGTTCAAATATGGCTTCAGACACTTACTGTGTGACCCTGGGCAAGTTACTTAATGCTGTTTGCCTCAGTTCCTCAACTGCAAAATGAACTGGAGAAGGAAATGGCAAATCACTTCTGCCAAAAAAAAAAAAGCCCAAATGGCGTCACGAAGGATTAAACATGGCTGAAAGGATTGTACCACAACAGCAGCATGATCTTTAGGAAATGATGTAGCTCACTGGGATAGCTCATGCTTTACATATGTGTGGCGCCATGTTCATAGCTATTGGGAAGGGAAACTTTAGTGAGAAGATACTGTCCTCATCTGACTTAGTGCCCCAGACGACATTCTAAAACTCTATCACGCAGCCATGTCGATGATTCACAAAGCGGGACTTGGATGAGAAGCAACCTTAAAGTAACAGGTAGAGCACCAGCCTTGGGGGTTGGGAAGACGCGGTTCTAACCATGCTCATCTCATGTTCTTTTTTTACTTATGTAACGTGTATATAGTGTGTGAATCTCAGCAAGCTATTTGATGTTGAATCACAATATCCTTGTGGACACATTGGAGAGACACGTCCCTCCCTGCTCTAGCACGACGATCCCATGCTCCTCTCTAAACTTCAGTTTCTTCATTCGTAAAATGAGATGGCTGGACTAGATGGCCACTGGGAACCTTCTAACTCTATGACCCCTTAAAGGATGTAGGGCCTACTTACCATGAGCTCTACCCTCCAAAATGCAGAAAAGGAAACAAAAGACATTTCTGACTCAAGTCAAAAGAAGGAAGTCCTTATGTGAGTGAGCCCAGAGATACCTGTTTATTAGCTGAACTAAATTACTAACCAGTTTTCAAGGGCCTTTGAAAAGTGATTCGGCTTTCCCTGGGGTCCATCTGACTCTCGGGGGATATGTTTCCTTCTTATAGGACGAGGCCCCCTCTCCCTTCAGGGAAATCCTGAGCCCATTCACAAATAATGAAGCCAGAATGGACCCCTTGAAAGTGCACAACAGCTCAAACACACGGGCCTTCAAAGGAAGCCAGCCAGAAACAGATGCTCGTTTGAGCTACAATGAACCGGCGCTTTGTTGGCCCCTCAGTGAGAAAGGATTTCAAAGGCAAGGGCTCTCCTTGGGAAATGCTTTCCTGACGACCTCTCAGAATTAAATGGCTGTTTCTCATAATACAATTAGGCTGTAATCCGCCTGCCCTCTGCTGTGAATTCTTCCTGAGCCCCTCGGCCTGGCAAGGTATGGCTAGTGGAGAAAGGATATTAGGAAGGGATGAATGACCTCATCTCTTGGGCCAGAATAGCATTTTACTAATTAACCTTGCACCCTGAAACACTTAATGCAAAAGAGACCGGTTTTCTTCTGTTAGTGTCTAAGCTCTGGGAGAACTTTGTGCTGTCTTCTAGATGAATCTTTAGCTTTGAAAAATAGGACTGGATTCTAACTCCTAAGTAGTTTTTTAGCCTTCTTCAGATCTGATCTCCAATGTTTGATTCAGTAGCTTAGAGATTTTTAAAACTCTGTTAACTCTTTTTAAGCCTTTCAGCTAAATAAGGCAGTCATCCAATAAATTAAGACTTGACTGACCTTGTTTTAGGGCTAATATTCTATGAAATGTAGGAAATGTTCTTTGTATCAAGAGCTTAGCATCTTTTTCTTTTGGCCAGGCAGGAGTGGGTGGGTATAGACCTATACTTTATCAGGGTAGAGAATTCTCAGAGTGGGAAGGTCCATTAACAAAAACAGTTTAGCAAGTACTCTATAAATTATGATTTCACCAAATCACTCCAGGCATTGAGAGGTTAAGTGAATTGTTGGGCATTGTACAGGCACATACAGGTACATTGTGACAAGAGCCACATTTGAACCCAGTGTGGCATGGGACCATGAAAAGGACAGAGACTTTGGAGTCAGGCAACCTGGGATCGAATCCCACCTCTGCCACTTTCCCCACCTATAAAACGGGCGTGATTGTAATATATATGATACTTACCTCGCAGGGATATTGTGAGGGTTAAATACATGATGGAGAGATGAAATATAAAAGGTACTTTGCATATCTTGAAGCATAAGCTAAATATTAGTTACTAATGTTAAGCAAGACACCTATTTCACCCATTCCAATTCCACAGATCAGAAACCTTTTGACCTTGGACAACTCTCTAGGCCTTAGATTCCTCTTTAAAAAAAGAAGAAGAAGAGGGGGGTGGACTGAATGACCTCTAACATCCCTTCCAGCCCTGTCTGGAATCCAGGTGTTCCTGACTTGAAGAACACCTCACTCCACATCTCCATGTCCTAGATTTAGAACTGGAACAAGGAAGGCCATTGAGATCAACTCCCTCATTTTATAAAAGAAGAAACTGAGGCTCAGCAAGCTTAAATAACTTGTCAAGGGCTGCATAGGAAGAAAAGGGAATAATAGTAAGAGAAGAGCCTACTCATCCCCAGAAGGAGCCATATTCAACTTTGACCTGAAAATATCAACTAGTTCTGAAAAGTCCACAAATATTTGAGACATTTTATAGGTAGAAAAGAGCACCTGAAATGGGGAGAATTTTGTTTGTTTGTTTGTTTTCTTACCTAAAAATGTACTTTTTCCTTTCTGAGGATAACTCTAAGTCCTTCTCTTTTCAGGGTCTCCTCAGATATTTTATGTTTTTCTTCCAAATAGGTGTTCTTCAAATAAAATAAAATAGGTGCTTGGTCTTGTAATTACATATAGCCTACTTTGCTTGGATCATGGCTTAACATGGCTTGAATGTAGACAGATAGGTAGGAGAAAATTCTGCCAAGTGATTGCCTGTCTGCTATTGTCTTGGAAAATACTGAGGGATCATCTTTGATGACTAGTATTCAATTTGGAGTCATAAAACCTGGGCTTGGAACCAAGAGAACACAAGAATAGTCACACTGTGTCATGATTAACTTTGATAGACTTAGCCCTTCTCAGCAATGCAAGGATATAAGACAACTCCAAAAGACTCATGATGGAAAATGCTGTCCACATCCAGAGAAATAACTATAGAGTCTTAATGCACATCCAAGTATATTATTTGCTCCCTCTTTTTTTTTCTTTCTTGTTATTCCTCCCATTCATTCTGATTCTTTACAACATGGCTGATGTGAAAATATGTTTTATAAGAATGTATATGTAGAGCCTATATCAGATTGCATGCCATCTTGGGGAGAGGAGAGGTAGGGAACGACAGAAATTTTACAATTCAAAAGCTTAGGGAATTGAATGTTGAAAACTAAAAATTAATTAATGAATTTAAAAAAGAAATAAGACCTGGCCTTGAATCTCCACTCTGGCACTTACTCTGTGTGATATTGGGTAAGTCATGTAACTTTGAGCCTCAGTTTCTCTATCTGCAAAATGAGGGATTTGAACCAGATTGCCTCTGAAGTCCCTCCTGGCTCTAAACAATTGATCCTCTCATCTTAGAAGTCTTTGCAGTCTGAGAACATTCATCATCTGAATGACACAATCAGATTAATGATTCTCTGATCTATGGAAGAGGTCACAGTCTGGCCCATGAATGCTTGGCAAGTTTGAACACGAAGTATAATACATTCTGACTTACTCTTGTTCTTAGTTTATTTTAATCTCCTCTCTTTGAGAAGACCTGAGTTCAAGGCCAACTATCCACTATCTCCACACTGACTTCCTAATAGATTATATTTATATAATTCTTTAGAATTGTCTGACCAATTTGGCTGACATCACATTTTATCTTCCTCATTAATCTCTAAAAAAAGAGAAAGTGTGGCTTTGTGGATAGTGTCCTAGGCATAGGATCAGGAAGATGTGGATTCAAATCCTGCCCCAAACACTTGGTAGTTATTTGGCCTCAGTTTCCCCATCTATAAAATGGGTGTGATTGTAATATATATGATACTTACCTTGCAGGGATATTGTGAGGGTTAAATACATGATGAAGAGATGAAATATAAAAGGTACTTTGCATATCTTGAAGCATAAGCTAAATATTAGTTATTAATGTTAAGCAAGACACCTATTTCACCCATTCCAATTCCACAGATCAGAAACCTGAGACCTAGGAAAGTTAAATGACTGACCCAAAATCACACAACCCATCAACAAGCATCTATTAACCACCAAGTGTGCCAAACACTATAATAGGCACTGGAGATACAAAAACCTCTGACCTCAAGGAGCTTATATTCTATCAGACACATCTACCCAGTGCTTTTCTTCCCATATGATGTCTCAGAAATGTAGAATGTAGAATGTTACCCCTGGAAGTGTAAAGATCCAGGTATAAGATGGATTTTTGAGGCAATCTCTTCCAATCCTTTCATTTTACAGAGGAAGATACTGACTGAGGACTGGGAAGTGATTTGACTGACCCATGTCCAGGTAGGAATCATAAGAGGTGGGATATGAGCCCAGGTCTTCTGCTCTTTCTTTGCCTTCCTAACAAGTCACTTCAATTTACTTTAGAGGCCCAGAGAGATAACTAGACTTGTCCAAAGTCATACAACTACTTAAAGGCAGAACCAGGGTGCTAACCAAGATCATCTGATCCCTTATTCAGTAATTCTGCCATTGACCCCACCATAATTCATCTAGTGAGACAGAGAAAAAAGAAAACAACATTTATGTTTTAAGTTAGCCACCAGAGGGAGTGTACGCTACCCCGGTGTAACAGAAACATTGACATTGGCAAAGACAAGAGACAGAAAAAAAATATATATACAACTGGACCAAGTGCATTCTCCAGCTTATACCAAGTGAGATTTCATGAAACTGTTGGCAGGAACACAACAGGGTCTTTGTTATGCCTTCAGGAGAGCCATTTGTCCATATGACTCAGCTGTGGACAGCTTCCTGAGTGAGTGCTCTCCGACCTTCGGGAAAGAAAGTAGTCCCTCCAAAGTAAAGTGGAATCAAATGGAAGGAGAAACATTTCCTGATGCTCTTCAAACTGTACATGGCTGAACAAAAGACTTCTTAGTTTTTTCTGCCCAACCCTGCTATTTTGAATTTCCTTGAACTTGCTTCAAAAATAAGATTTGCAATGAAAAAAAGAAAGAAAAATCAATGCCTTGAGTGAGAAAAGGAGCCAACATGGCTAGGGAGTCTACCTGTTGAATGACAATGGCCCTGAGTGAAACATTTAGGGGAGCCAACACAATGGCTGTAATGAATGCAAAGGATTCTGGGAGGAAAAAATCCCAATATGGTAACCATGGTGGAATTCAGTAAACTGATCTTTTTCTTAATTATTTTTCCTTGAAAGGGCTGAATTTTTATCTAACGTCAATTGTTTGACTGAATTCAACCCTAGTTCTATTTGTCTTTAAACCAATGTGTTTTTGAGATGTTTGTTCTACTATGCTTTTGTCCTGGCTGTCCCATGTGCTTGGAATGCTCTCCCTCCTCAAAAATATCTCTTAGAATTCCTACCTTTTCTCACAGCACAGTTTAGGTGCTGCTGCCTCCATGAGGCTTTTCCTGATCTGTCCTTAGTCACTTCTTTTATCTTAAAAGTACTTGTATTTATCTATATACAAGCCATATCCCAGTAGGGGAACGAAAGCTCCTTGAGGACAAGGAATGTTTTGTTTTTGTCTTTAAATCTCCAGTATCAGTGACCTCACATAAAACAGGTATTTAAGAAATGCCTTTCATTCATTCATTCATTCATTCATTCTTGTCTTTGTATCCCCAGAACTAAACACTGTGCCTGACACATTGTGGACACTTAACAAAGACTTTTCATTCATTCATATCGTTGATTGAGTCATTCATTAATTTTAGATGAATATTTGTTGGTTGAGTGACTGAATGAATTTTTAAAATTCTCAACTGAATGGATCACATCACGTAATCAATTCAATTGAACAAATCAAACATTTACTAAACCCCTACTATATGCTACATATACTATATACCATACTACATGCTGGTCATACAAAAAAAAAGAAGCAGAAGACAGCTCCTGCCCTCGAGAATCTTACAATCTAATGGGAGAGACAACATGCAAATAAATATGCACAGAACAAAGGGTGTATGGGATAGATAGGAGATAACTAACAGAGAGAAGGCACCAGAATTAAGACGGGGTGGGGAAAGATGGCATTTTGGTTGGGCCTTAAAGGAAGCCAGAGATATCAACAGGCAGAGAGGAAGAGGGAAAGCAGATCAGGCATGGGGGACAGCCATAGAAATGGGGGACAGCCACAGAAAATATTTATTGATGGACTCGATACTGTACTTCAAAACGAAGGGGGAAACCAGAAGTAGAAGGGATGGTCCCTCCGTTCAACAGGCTAATGATTTTTCAGCTTGGCTAAATTTTTTCCCAGTACTCCATATTAATTATTGTAGCACAAAAACTTTGGTAACCCTTCTGTTTTGGTCAGGATGTTTGGGGTCTTATAAATGCAACTGTAGGAAGATCATTCAGTGACTTTTAATTATAATTAGCTCTTGATCAGTGCTAATAATGAACCCTCTGAAGGGCTTACATGTATTTGAATTCACACCATTTGAAGTTATAGTTATATAAAATATGGTAATAAGTACTAACCCAATGGAAATATGCAGAACAAATTCAAATCATGTAACCACTTCCCACTAATTGGAACTTGGCTGTATATTTCTTTTTCTCCCCTTATTCCATCAAGATCTTTAGTACCCAGTCACTGTGTTAGGAATCTCATTGGTGTCTGTGTTTATCAGATAAACATTATATATCACCATATTTACCTTAATCTGGTGTCAATTTTTCCCTTTTCTATTGGAACATACCTGTCATTTGTGATCAGACCAATAATAATGGGCTTTTCAAGATCATCAGATTCAGCTAACTCATATTAAAAACAAGGAGCTTAAGGAGAGAAGTTGACCTGACCAACATTACACAGAGAGTAAATAGTAGATAAGTAAGATTCTTGGCCTGTTCTTTTGTGTTATAATGCTAAAACTTGATATTACTGCAAGAAGCAACGGATAAACTAAGCAGTGCTATCCTTAAGGACGATCAGAAAGTACTTTCCCATGGGAAGCTTAGTTGTCTCTGGGCAGAACAATAAAAAGCACCTCTTTAACTTGTTATGATCAATTATCCATTAACAGGTAAACTTTCTCCCAGAATATCCCCCAGCCCCCACCCCTCCCCACCCTCACTTGGCTGCTGAGCCTCACTGACTCCTCTTTCACTCGTCTCACAGTTTGGTGGACTTTCATTTATCTTGTCTACCTTGTTCTTGCTCCGTTTACATTTTTCTTTTCTTGAAGATTACAAAAACTGTTAGCTTATGCAGTTCGGCCAGAGCTTTCTGCAGGGCACGTAGGCTCTGAATCTGTACTGAATGCTTTCTCTTGTGACCTCAAAAAAATTAAAAATAACATGGTTAGTTAAGCGGGGCAGTGGATAGAGTGCTGGGCCTGAAGTCAAGAAGCCCTGAGTTCAAAGCCAGCCATAGACACATACTAACTGTGCAACCTTGGGCAAGGCACTTAATCTCTATTTGCCTCAGTTTTCTCAACTGGAAAACAGGGATAACAATGGCACCGACCTTCCAGGGTCGTTGTAAAGATCAAATGAAATGTCTGTAAATGGCCTGGTATATAGCAGTTGCTATATAAATGTTAGCTACTTTTAACAACAATTTTCATGGGTGAGTCAAACAATGCACAGAGTTGGGTCAATTTTTCAACAGTGGTAGTGATGATTCCAAATACTCTCTTCTAATACCTACTTTCCTAGTCCTCTTACTTCCCTCCATGTTTCTTGGGATCCAGTGATATTGGCCTTCTTGCCATTGCTTGAACAAGACCCTCCACTCTTGATTCAGAGCCTTTTCATTGGCTGTCCCCCACGCCTGGGACTCTTTCCCTCCTCACCTCTGCCTCCTGGTTTCTTCCAAGTTCCATATTTCACACCATGTACAAGAAGTCTTTCCCAATATCCTTTAATGCAGAGCCTTTCCTCTGAGATTACTTCCAATTTATCCTGTATACGGCTTGTATATACATAGTTATATTCATATTGCCTTCCCCAGTAGGCTGTGAGCAATTTGAGATCAGGGACTGGGGGGTCCCCTCCTCCCCTATCTCAGCACACCCAGTGCTTAGCACAGTGCCTGGAATGTGGCCCATGGCTATCTAATTTTGTTGACTGATTAACAATACATGCCAACATACTATTGCACATTCTAGGGTAAAGTGGAAAGAACATGGGCTTAAGATCAGAGCACCTGCATTTGTTTCCTGGCGTGACTTTGGGCAATCCAGCCTCTTTGATCCTCAGTTTCTCCATTGTGAAATTGAGAATAACAAGGTTTATAAAAAAAAACAATCCATCTCCCAATGGGCCAGTTTTTGTCGTTATTCTACTTATTAGATTTCTTCCTAGTGAAAGGCCATTGTTTAGCTAGATTATCCAACAGTCTGAATTGTGTATTGTGAACCTTAAATGCTGTATAAATGCCATTACTCTTACTACTAAGTGCTTTGTATACATTTAAAAATGTGCAAGCTGATAGAATATGGAAGTCAAGAGGAAGAACTAGTTTGAAGGAGAAAATATCAAACAATCAACCCACATGCAGTTATTAAGGGCCTGCTCTGTATCAGGCACTGGATTGGGCATCGGGGAAACAGATACAAAAGTAAAATATTCCTTGCCTCACAAAGCTTTTATTCTGTGAAGAGAAACATTAGAATAAATTTCATATTAGATGTGGTCAATTTAAGGTACTGGCAGAACACCCATAAGGAGGTGGCAAGTATGTAGGAAATGGAGTAGGAATGGAGTTTGGAGAGATTTAAGGTCTGGACATACAGATTTTGGGGAGTCTTCCACAGGGAGGTGTTCGTTGAACTTGTGGTTTTTGCCATGATGTTGGCAAAGGAGAGGAGACAAAAGGGGAGAAGGGGCAGAACCTTTGAGAAACTCTATAGAATCTTCCCAGTGCCAACCTTGCCACTCAGACTGCAGATCATGGCCTTTTAGTTGTGGATATACCACCCTAAGGTCCACTGTGCTGGTTGCTGAGTTTCTCATTTGGCCCAATACATCTAGGCCAACTCCAGTCATCCTCCCCTTTCCTCCCCAGCTTTCTTGTCTGCTTGTAGCCTGCTTGTTTATACTTCTTCCTCAATCTGACAGTTTTCTAGATCAAGAACCATAATCCAATCAATACCGATCTGACATTGCTCCTGGAAAAGATGGGTCGAACTGCTTCCTTATGGTTCCACTCACCATCTCCCTCACTTTCCAAACCACATACCACAAACCTGTAAACCATTCTCCTATATCTGCTGCTCTACTCCTCCATGCCTGGAATGCTCTCCCTTCTCATCACCACCTCCTGGCTTCCTTCAAGTCTCAACTAAAATCCCACCTTCTACAGGAAAATTTTTCCAACCCTTTTTCTCTCTTATTTCCTAATACCTTCTCTTTATTTCCTATTTATCCAATATATAGCTTGTTTGTGCTTATTTCTTTGTTTGTCATCCCCATTAAATTGTAAGTGCCTTGAGAACAGGGGCTCTCTTTTGCCTCTTTTTGTATCCCAAGCACTTAGCACAGTGCCTGACATATAGTAGATGCTTAATACATGCTTATTGATTGACTGTATTGTCTTCCCACATTAGAATGAAGGACTGAGATTGTCTTTATTTTTGTCTTTCTATTCTCAGTGTTTAGTACTTGGTTAGCTCTTTTTATTCAAGACCTGAATTTTGGGAGCAGAAAGAGAAAAAAAGAAGAAAGGAGACAAGGAGTCTGAGGGAGAACAGGAGGACCATAAAAGGGTAATGGCATGAAGCTAAGGACTTTCAAGGAGAGAGGAGTCAATGGTTCCAAATGTTGCGGTGATAAAGGAAGAGGAAGGTGAAGAAAATACCAATTTGGACTGTCTAAGAGGATCTGTTTTGGACATTTGAATCCCTGTGGGGTTCCTTCAAAACCAAGATTTCTGCACCATCCAGGGTAGCTCTTGATGCTGAGACCATGCTTCCCCAAACAGAAGAAAAACAGAGACACAGAGAGACAGACAGACATAGTGACAGAGATAGAGGCAGAAACAGACACCCAGAAATGAAGAGAGACAGGCAGAGACAGGAAGATAGAGAGAACAGAAAGAAGGAAAGGGAATGAGAAGGAAAGAAGAAGGGAAAGGAGAAGAGAACAGAATGAGGAAAAAGTGTTGAACAGAGAAGAGAGAGAATGGGAGTTAGGAGGGAGAGACCAAAACAAATACACCAGGGAATCCGCTTCAGCTGATGGGTGCTACCTTCTCACCACTCACTGTCTTAAAACACTGGAGCATGAGCCTCCTTTCAGAATGACAGTGGAGTAAATATCGAAATAGAGAGACCCTCAAAAGCACATTGAAGGATCAAGTGTGAATAATTCTAGCTTGAAACACTTGTAAGTATTTTCAAAGAGTGCGCCTCCATGGATAAGGTCTGCAACCCCATTCTCTGGGCTGTTTGATTACATTCCAAGCATATCCATGTTCCCTGGGCGTGCCCAGCGACTCTGACACCACAGGGAGATCTTGCCAAGGAAACACAAATGGGGGGCCAGCTGCTGCTGAACAGGCAAGCCATTCTCCTGGGCAGCAGGCTGTGCATCCCCTCAAGCAAGGAGTGTTCAGACACTTGTCTCCCCAGTCAAAGGGAGATCAGGATGGAAAAAATGAGAAGGGTGGACAAGAGGTCTCATTGTGTAACAATACCACATTGTGATTTCCTGCCACAGGCCGCTCCAAGAACTCAAGGAAAGAGCATTGGATGCAGTCAGGTGACTTGAGTTTGAATCCTAATTCTGCCACATATTCCCTGGGTATCACTTTATCTCTCTAGGCCTCATTTATAAAATGAGGTCGTTGGATCAGATGGGTACCAAGGTACCTCCTATCCCTAAAATGATTTTATCAAGTTCTCTGACCCATTCTTGCAGAGCAAGGCAGGCTACATCTTCCCCTTGGGGTTCTAAAGGAGTACTCCTGAAAAGTCAGGCTAAGTCTTCTTTAATGCTATTGGCCCAAGCCCCTATTCCAATATGGTTCTTTCACTGTTGACCTCCAACGATTAGCTTTCTAGTTCCATGTAGCCAATTACAGTAGTCAGCTTTTATGAGGGAACCTTTACTTTGAAAATGGAGGAAGAACAGAAGTATCAGCATTGCTCCCCCAAAGCTGGGGAGGCACAGTCTCCTTTATACTAACTACCTTGTTCCATGATGAGAGTGGCCTCAGACTTCAAGTAGTTTCAATATCGCATTAGTTCCACCAAGTTCATGTCCAAGTATGGTAGCATTGCTGAGTGATTCAGGTACCACTGGGTGGGATTCCAAAGTGTTAAGTCTTGTAGAATCAAAGATCGACCAACTGGATGAAGACCTGATGTAGACTCCACTCCCAAATTCCCCAGTGGCTCGTTCTCCTGACTTTTTGAAACTCAGAAGCTCACGTCTTCTAATCTCTTTCTTCTAAAATGATACAAACAAAAAATAAGGGGGAAAGCCTATAGTTATGATTGTGGGCACCTAGGTGGCACCATAATGGATAGTGTGCCAGGCCTGGAGTCAGGGAGACTCAACTTCCTGAGTTCAAATCTGGTCTCAGACACTTACCAGCTGTGTGACCCTGAGCAAGTCACTTAACCCTATTTGCCTTAGCTCTTTATATGTAAAATGAACTTGAGAAGGAAATGGCAAACCACTCCAGTATCTTTGCCAAGAAAACCCTAAATGGAGTCACAAAGAATCAGACATGACTGAAAAATGACTCAACAGCAACAACAAATAGTTATGGTTGACATACTATCCTTGGAGGGGGAGAGCCGAAGGCCCTTATAGCATCATATCTCTTCTCTTCTCTCACCAGAATGCTGGTTAGGCAAGGAGGAATCGCATCAAGAGAAGAAATTGGTTCTTGTTGACTATTTGAATGAATCATCAGCCCTGGTTATGGAGTTAATCAAAGCAGCTCATCTCTGCCATTTGCTTAAGGAAATCAGAACCATTTACAGACTCTCGAGACATGCTCAATTGCTGGATTTTCAGTATGAACATTTAAACCCTGGAATTAGCCAAACACTGTAAATTGGAACTTGATTTATTGTTTTGTGGATTGTCTAGACCAGCGGTTCGCAACCTGTGGGTTATGTTCAATTTGTAACAATGAAAATACATTCTTCATATCAGATATTTATATTACGATTCATAACAGTAGCAAAATTACAGTTATGAAGTAGCAATGAAAATGATTTTATGGTTGGGGGTCACCACAACATGAGGAACTGTATTAAAGGGTTGTGGCATTAGGAAGGTTGAGAAACACTGGTCTAGATGCTTAAAAATGTTGCCAAAAATGTTACTAATGCATATGATACTTAAAAGTGTGTTGGGTATATGTTTTTGTGTTGTTGCTTTGTTTTGTTTTTTGGTGAGCCTGTACCAAATCACCCCTGGCTGGGCCCATTGGCCACATGTTATACCATGATCCTGTGATAGTTTCTTCATATGTAAAATGATAGGATTGTACTAAATGCATTCTAAGTCCTCTTCTAGTTTTAAATCTATGATCCAATGATCCTTGCTAAGCCTCAGTTTCTTAATATGTGAAATGAAGAGATAAACTAGATGGCCTCTAAGCTCCCTTCAGGGCCTAAAGCATATGATTCTACCATCCTAAGAAAGGACTGTTATTGCTGATTCTCTTTGCAAAGATTGCAAAGATTCTCTTTGAGTTGATGAAAACACCAGCTTCTTCTCTGGAGAAGACTTTCTTAGAGTCTCTGGAAACTTAGCTCTAGCCAGATCAATATGTCTATATCAAATCTGAGCCTTTCAGCAGCATTGTGAGGTAAGGAGGATGTACAGACAGATAAATAGAATGTTAGCTATAGATAGATAAAAAGAAGTCTAGAGATAGACAATTTCCAGATAAATGGAGGTAGAGGTAGACAGAATTTAATGAGAGAAACAGAGAGAGACAGAGAGAGGAAGACAGAGAGACTGAGAGGAGAGAGACAGAGACACAAAGAGACAGAAAAAGAGAGAGAAAAAGAAAGAGAAAGAGAGAGAGGGAGGGAGAAAGTACTAGCCCTCTTATAAAATACCTAGAGTCCTGAGGATATAAATAAAAGCAAGCAAGATAGTCTCTGCCCCCAAGGAGCTTACATTCTGATTGGAGAAGACAATGCATGAAGGTCATCTGGAAAGAGAGAAAGAAGGGATCATCTATACTATAGCAATCAGACAGGTAATGAGGAGGACAGAGATTACTGTTCCCACTTTATAGGTGATAAAAGAGGCACACAGAAAGCTCAAGAGGTATGCTCATAAGCACAAAATCACTGAAGATGGAGTCGACTTGAGTTTCCTGACTCTACACTAATGTTCTTTCCAGCAAAGCTAGTGCCTCCTCAATAAGACCAAAAATTGGCCTGAAAGAAAATGACAGAGAATCCTAGAAGAGCTCCTTGGCTGCCTAAACTTCCATTGACCCCCTATGGAGGGTGGGAGGAAGGAATAAGAATTTATTAAGCATCTATTACGTGCCAGAAACTTAATTTGATCCTTACAATAACTTTGTGAGGAAGGCACTATTATTATTTTCATTTAACAGTTGAGAAAACTCAGACAGATGAAATTAAGTGACTTGCCCAGGGTCACACAGCTAGTAAGTGTCTGAGGCTAGATTTGAATTCAGGTCTTCCTGATTCCCAGCCCAGTGGTCTAACCACCTCGCTGTCCTCTGGGTGTTCAAATGGTAGTGAATGGGTAAAGTGCAGCAATATTGTTTGGGGTTCCCAATGTTTGGAAAGATGCTGATAAACAGGAGAATATGCAAACAAAAGCAAATAGAATGATTATATCATTTTATTTTTAATTATTTTTTCAGTTAACAAAAATTTATTAATAAGCATTTGTTTTTCTTTCTTTCCCACCCACTCCCACCACTGAAAGAGAAAAAAGAAGATCCTTGTAGCAAATATACATAGCTAAGAAAAGCAAATCCTCCTGTTGTGCATGTCCAGTGTCACAGTCTGTACCCTGAGTCTGTCACCACTCTGGCCAGGGGTGGGGAGGTAGCATACTTCATCACTGATCCTCTGGAATCATGCTTGGTTATTGTGAATCATGGATTTAGAGCTAGAAGGGCCCTCAGAGCTTCTTTAGTCTGAGCCTCCCATTTTAGAGCAGGGAAACTGAGGCTCAGTGAGATAGTGATTTGCCCAGACTCACACAAATAGCAAGTTTCTAAGGCTGGATTCAAACCCAGGTCTTCTTGACTCCAGGATTCTAACTACTCCATCAGGTTGCTTCTGATGGCAGCCCTCAGGTGTATGCCATATTGGGATCAGATGGAAGGAGCTGAAGATATTGAGTCAGGAAAAGAAAAGACTCGGGTAAGTACATAAGATCATAGGCTCATAGAGGTAGGGCTGGAAGGGATCTCAGAAAACATAATTTGACAGAGGAGGCAACTGAGTCCCATGGAGTTTCAGTGACTTGTTCAAAGTCACACAGATAGTGGGATTTTGGTTTCAAAGGTAGGATTTTGGTTTCCTCAAAGTGGATCTTCTCCATCATTTGCCAAGCATAGTCACAGAATTCTCCACATACTCCAAGAGTGATCTCCAAGAATGTGCAGGGCTATCCCACAGAAGAGGGCTTACACCTGTTCTGCCTGGCCCCAGGGGATAAAACAAGGTGCCATGAGTGCTTCCTAAAGTAATGAGTGGGATCAAAAGGCTGTGGATTTCCCCTCACCAAGGGTCTTTAAACAGAGGCTAGGTGAAAGTTTGTTTTCAAGTTTGGGGCAGCTAGGTTGTGCTGTGGAGAGAGAACCAGGCTTGGGAGTCAGGAAGACCTGAGTTAAAATCCTGCTTCAGACACTGTATCAGCAAGCACCCTAGCATACCCAGGACGGCTGCTAGCATAGGTTCTTAGATCTGCTTTTCTAAAGGAAAGCAACTCAAAATGGGTTGACAATCTTACTTTAATCAATCAAACATATATCATTTACCTAGTTCAGGGGAAAAAGTCAACACCCTGAACTTCAGAGAATACAAACAGAATACAAACAAAAGTTACAAGCAGACAAATAAACAGATCAGCAGACAGGGCTTCCAGCTGTCTGACCGTTACATCTATACCTAGTTAGTTACCAGAGAGGGAAGCATCAACATCAGGGTTTTCAAAACTGGGGGTCTCCAAGGCTTCCCAGAGTCTCGTCTGGCCAAATCACACAATTCTTTCCAAAGTGAGCCCCAAAGCAAAAACTCACATCAGGGTATGTAGAGCCTTCTCCTGGATCAGAGAATGTCACAACCCTCTTGACCAACTGCCCAATCACAAAGTAATAAGGCATGGGCATTCCTGAAAAACAAGTTTCCTGCCACAGGCTCCATGTGACCACATTCAGCCTATTAGGGGGCAGAGTATATTTTCAAATCAGGGAAGGTTCTCACAGTCACTTAAGCCTATCAAAGGGCCTAGGGACAGGGAAGATCTTCAGATTCCCATAACAGACACTTACTAGCTATATGACCCTGGGCAAGGCACTTAACTTGATTTGCCTCAGTTTCTTCATGTGTGAATTGAGCTGAAGAAGGAATGGCAAACTACTCAAGTATCTCTGCCAAGAAAACCTCAAATATGGTCACTAAGAGTCTGACACAGCTGAAAAATGACTGAACAACAGCAAATGGGTTGGACTATCTAGGCTCTAAGAGACAGTGTTGTATAGTGAATAGAACACTGGACTTGGAGTCAGAAAACCCAGATTCAAACATTGCCTCCAACATACTTGCTGTGTGATATTGGGTAAGTCATCAATGAGAGAGGATTGGACTTGATGACCTTTGACACACTTTCTCTCATCAAGGTAAGATTTGAATTGAGATCCTCTGAATCCAGAGATAATACTAACTCCACTGGTGATTTGTCCACTGGTGTGGGGGGGGAATGGAGGGAGGGACAGTCTATGTTGGGGGAAGAGGCCAGCTGGGATCATGGGAGTGACAACTAAAGGAGACCTGAGGGGCCATCTTACCTATGACTTTATTTTTACAGATGGTGAAACAGAGTCTCAAGGAAGGGAAGGGACTTAAGTTCACGCAGTTATTAACCGGAAGACCTACAATTTGAACTCAGGACTCCAGCTTTTAGGATTCTAGGTATGCTAGCACTAGGAGAATGAAATATGCCCAGGAATGGTATTGGTAGTATTTTATAAACTTTTACACCCTAGGAAAAGCCTTAATCATACTCCACTTGTTACAGCTGTTTGAATTAGATGGTCACAAAGGTCTTTTCTGGTTCCCGATCCTATAATAAAAGGGTTATAGGATCGTAAGGTCATAGGACCTTAGATCTAAAACCAGAAGAGACCTCAGAGGTCATTGAATCCCCCTTCCCCACCCCCAATGTATTACAAGCAAGGAAACCTTAGCTCTAAGCCTGTGATCCTACCCAACTCTGAATCTCTGAGATTGCATTTACAGAAGACCACTAGGAGGTTTGAATAACATTTGGGGGTTCCTTTCCCCAAAGTGAAAATACAAAGTTATCTTACAGATTGTAATTCTTCATATTCAAAGAGGAGGACCTTGGCAGCTGCTGCTCTGAGTACAGTAACACCTCAGTGAACCAGGAAGCCTGGGGAATGGAGTGTTCTAGTAAGCCAGCCACATGAAGGATAACTCATTTCCATAGAGAAACTCTCCAACTTGAGGTCTCAGAGGATGTAGAGATCTGCTTCAGGACCTATCTTTGTCTCTCTCTTTCTCCCTCTCTCTCCCTTTCTCTTTTCTCCTCTCCTCTCTGTCTCTCTCTCTTTTGCTCTGTCTCTGTCACTCTGTTTCTGACCCTCTGTCTCTTTGTCTCTCTATCTCTGTCTCTCTCTGTTTTTCTGCCTGTCTGTCTCTTTCTCTTCATCTCTGTTTCTGTTTATCTGTCTCTGACCCCTCTCCGCCCCCCCCTCTCCATCTCTCTCTCCCTCTCTTGTTTTTAGAAATACCAGACTACCAGTGCCATCTCCAGAGTGAAAATACTTTGGAAGAGACCTCATAAAAATCTTCACTTTTAGCTGCTTTCAGTGAAGTAACCCAAGAACAAGCCCAGAGGGAATTGTAAAGTCTTTCTCCAGACTTCTCACAGGTGGAAACAGAAAGCTCCAGGAGCCAATGAGAAAGGACACGTACATGGAAATGTTTGATGAAGACGTGAGAAGTTGGAGGTGATTTTGAGAAATAGCAATACACTTGGAAAGAAAGAGTGTTAGGACTGGAAAGGGCCTCTGAGGCCACCTAGTCTAATCTCTTCATGTTAGAGAAGGGGAAATGAGATGCCCCAAAAGAGGCCGTGTGGTGCAGCAGAAAGATTCTTGGAGTTGGGATCCTAAGAAGAAATTCTAGCTCTTCCACTTAATTACTGAGTGACCTTGAGTAAGTCACTTCATCTCCTGGGCCTGTTTCCTCCCCTATAAAATGGAGGGGGGATGGGAATGACAACATGCTCTCAGACATTTCTTCCAGCCCTAGCTCCATGATTCCATCATCTTTGATGATCAGATTTGTAGCCAAAAAGGACATTTGGAATCATCTGATTCAGCCAGAATGGTAACAAGGATAATTTGATTAGAGTTTTTCCCAGAGTTCCAAAATTTATAGGAAATGATAACATTGTATTAGGGCATGCTTTCTCCTCAAAGCACTATCATGTCTAGAGTCCCCAGCTCGCTCTGTCACCAGTACCCCTACCCTTTCAACAGAACACTGGCTCTCAAATCAGAGAACCTGAGTTCAAATCCTTCCTCTGATGATTGCATGATCTTAGGACAGTCATTTAACTTCCCTGGCCCTCAGTTTCCTTATCTGCAAAGACTAGTCCAGGAAAAAGACAAAAGTCCTTTGAATGAGGAACAGTGTGTGGACATAGTAGGAACTTAAATGTTTGTAGAAGTTAATTGGGATTGTACTTTATTTATTAATGTTGATGACAGAAATACTATTCTGTAGCAATTAGGTCACTGGAATTGGAATTAGGAAGAGTTGGGTTCACATTTTACCTCAGATATTTACCATCTGGGTGGCCTTGAATAAGTTGCTTAAGAGTTGCCTCAGTTTCCTCATCTCTAAAATGGAGTTAATGATAGGTTTATTTTAAGGTTCAAATAGCATTCTGCAATCTTTACATGCTTTGTAAATGTTAGTTATGAGGAAGAGGCAGAGGAGAATGATGTTGATGTGTCAAACCGAGTTGGAATATGCTCCATTTATTAGCCTTGTTGAAGGATATACTTTGATGTAGCAGATATGCTGGGCAGTTAGATGACTTCCCCTCTCTTTTCATCAGTTTCCTCATCTGTAAAATGGAGGTGGGTGGGGGGAGATGGACTAGCTAATTTCCAAAGTCCTTTCCAACTCAAAACTTTATGAGTTGCTGCAATTAAATCTCTAAAACATAAAGAATCAATCAGTGAGCATTATTAAGCCATGTCTATACTGTGCTAGATGATATGGATATCAGGTAAAAAAAGTGGGACACTCCTCTGCCCTCAAGGAGCTTATAGTCTACTGGAACAATGATTTTAGTGGGAAAATCGGGCACTAAGATGTGTGTGAGGGTTGTTATGGAGAACTAAGTGGGCAACGGGGGAAATAGAAAGAATGTCTCATTTAAATGCCAACCAAAACCTAGAGAATTTGAGTTTTAATATTCTCATTGGGATGTTTGAAGGAGCTTCACTTTACCAGTACCACAATGGTGATGTAAGGATCTGAGTTTAGATCTTAGCTTGGTCTCCTATGTTACCTTGGCCAAGCCACTGGCTCATATTCTGTGGGCCTTGATTTCTAAGCTTAAAATGAGATGGTTGAACCACTAAGGTTCCTTCGAGCTCTAGATTTTTTGGTGCTATGCCCTGATATGTGACAGGTACATGAAAAGATGCTAACATAGCAGGATTCTGATTAATCAGTACCTCTACTACTTGACTAAGACTGGGCTGGATGCCAAAATCTTGTTTGTTCTTAGCTTCAGGCAGTGTTAACTTCAATGTTCATAGTCAAAATAGACATATATATGCATTTCCCCATTGACTGTGGGTGGGTGGGTGGGGGCGAAGGCCAAAGTACACAAAAGAGCACTATATCAGGCCAGTAAGATTAGGGTATGATTTTTCCTACATAGTAGATGAAGCTTGAGGTCATTTAGAGACAGACATTATGAATCACAGAAGAAAACAAAATCCAGAATGTCAGAGCTGGTAAAGATCTTAGAACATAAAACTACAAAATCAGAAAGATCCTTAGAACATGGAATGTCTGAACTGAAGAGGACCTTCGAACACAAGACTTTAAGATATAATGTCTTTAAGATAGAAGAACCCTTGGGCCAAAAAACATTGGAACTGGAAGGTATCTTTGATCACAGAATGGTAGAGTTCAAGGGCATTTGGACCATAGAACATCAGAGGTAAGATCAGACAGGGCCTGGGACCAGTTCAAATCAGCTCACAAAGCCAGTTGTTAAAATTTTCAGTGGGAGCATTTATACCTCAGAAAACAGCAAATAGCTACAAATCTCAGGGTTTGATTTATTTCTTTGATGATTTAAGGAAGTGATGGAGGAAATGCTAAAAATAGAAATTAAACCTAAAAGTCTGTCTTGCACACTTTTTTTGTTGTTGTTAAATGTTTGCCAGTATCTCCCTGTTAAGAGTAACCCTAGGATATATAGTAAAATGACTGGAAGAGATATTGAAGATCAGCTTGCTCAGCCCCCTCATTTTCTGGATGAGGAAACTGAGACCCAGACAGGTGAAGGAGCTTACCCAAGGTCATGTAGCTAGTAAGTCAAGAAGGCAAGATTTTAACCTACTCATTCAACAGATTAGGAGACTGAGGTTCAAAGACAGCTCAAAGTCACTCAGAAGTAGACCTATGTTGAGAATTCACTTCCCTTGACACCCTCCCCCACTTCCACCCCAGCTAGGTGTTCTTGGCATTATAACACTGAAGTTCATACATCTATACCTGAAGTATCTAATTCTGTCTTTCTATTTAACTATCCCACCCAAATACTCATTCTAGGAAGTCAATTGAACAATATCACAACCAATCAATGAATCGATAATCACTTATTATGTGCCTACTAGATACTGTGCTAAGTATGGGGATGCAAATACAATGAATGGACAGAATTCCTGCTCACAAAGATAGCAACTTCTACCAGTATCTCATCTGAGACTCCTACCCACCTTGTGATTCAATAGAGAGGTGTTATCAGACCCATTTTACAAGAGAGGAAAGTGAAATTCAAGGACACAAAGCCACATGGCCGAAGCCACATAGATCTTTGATGACTTAGCTAGACTAGAACCCAGGACACCTCCCGACTCTTAAACCAGACCATATCCCTGCCCTCTTCCTGTCTGCCTCCTTCCATGAATATGTCTGCTCACTCTAGAGCATTGCAGTTGAGGCCTCCTGTCTGGTGAGTTTCCAGTGCCCATGGGCCGTACTGCCTTGGAGTGAACCAAGGACACAGGCCATTTGCCAACTCTCTGTCAAAGCCCCAGGAGATCTTTGATGTCTGCCCATTTCAGACTGGGGCCCTTGATTTCAAAACTTTATCTGAAAGACCCAGACTTCGTAAACTCATTTTATGTACCTTGGACAAAATAACAGCTGAGTCAATCCTGGTAGGAGTCCTGGAGCTTCAGCTGAAAAAGCTGTTTATAGCTGACTTCCCCTGGCAAAGTGTTATCGGATGCAAAAAATAGCATTATCTAGTTGGCACATCAAGGTACCTTCTCAGCCCTTGCTTGCATCAGGTGGGCAAATGGTGTAACCCCACATAGGCAGAAAGCAGATATCCTAAGGAACCTAGCTCCCCTGTCTCCATGTCTGTCCTCCCCCACAGGCAGGAATATTTTCCCACTTGGGAGCAAAGTGAAAATATGCAAGGAGTAGGAGGGCTTGTCTTCACCATCCAGGCTAACTTGCAAATTTTAAGAAAAATAAGGACCTGATTTTCTTGCTCCCAAGGATTACCATGTGTCTATCTTTTGCTAAGTTCTGGGTATTGTCTTTCTGTCCCTAGCTCCTAGCAAGCACCTGGTGTATAGTAGGTGCTTTATTGGTATTTGTTGATTGGTGGATCAATTTATTGCTAGTGCTAGATTAATAGTTTCTAGAATTAAAGGCTCATTGCAAAACACTTGCTAAAGTAACGTGAGTGCCAGACGTGGATTCAGAAGACTTGGTTGAAACTCCTGGCTCTGGAACCTCCCAGCTAGGCAATCCTGAGTTAATCAGTTCACCCCTAGGCCCATAGGATCCGAGATTTACAGCTAGAAGGGACTTTAAAGGCTGAGTCTAACCCTCTCATTTTGCAGATGAAGAAACTGAGGGCCATGGAGACTAAGTGACTTCCTCAAGTTTATCCATGTGCTCTTCATCATACCTTACATCAGCGGTATTCAACTCAAATTGAAATGGAATCCTACGGGTGCATATTAACTCAGAAAACCATAAACTGACATTATTAAACATTTTCCAATTCTGTTGTAACCTAGTTCTGGCAGCAGTAGGGAATTTTCTGGAAGTTTGACACTGCTGTCTTAAAGGTCAACTCATCTAACCCCATCATTTTACAGGTAAGGAAACTGAGTCACAGGGAGGTCAACTGACTTGCACAAAATTACACAGCTGACCAGTGACTAAGGCAGGATTTGAAGTCAGGTTTTCCTAAATCCTAATAAGGTGACTTACACACTGAATGCTTCATACATGACCTCATTTGAGACTCCCAATTAACTTCAGTATCTTTGGCAATAAAACAGGACTAGTGATGCCTACATTGCCTGCCTCACAAGGCTGTGGTGAGAAAAGCAAGTTATGGCTATGATACAGGCCCCAGAGTCAGGTGATTCACATTCAAATCTCACCTCTGTGTATTGTGGGGCAAGTTGGCATCTTTCTGGGCCTTAGCATCCTGATTTTTAACATGCAGACACTGGAGCAGTTGGTCTATCCTACTCTGCAACTACAATTGTATGTTAAAACTCTAGGTATATATGTATATATATATATGTATATATGTATATATATATAAAGAGAGAGAGAGAGAGAGAGAGAGGTGACTGCATAGAGACACATTAATATAGATGTAGAGACACATAGATATAGATGTAGATGGCGAGATGATAGATAAGTGTTCTATAGAGATATATGTTATTGTTGTTGGTAACAGTAATAATGAATATGCATTCTAGTCTTCTGTCATTAAGATGGAACCTCCTAAACAATGGGTCTTTGAATTTTGTCTTGGTCTCTCTTTCCACAAAGCTGCCCAAAGATCAAATAACAAGACTTTGGAGTAGTATATACTTGTGTCTAGATGGATGATGGGATCATAGAGTGAGAACTGGAAGGCCAGCTAGTCCAACCTCCTCTAATTAAAGACAAGTAAACTGAGGCCAAGGCTGGTTAAGTGACTTGCCCAAGGTCACATAGATAGCAAGTGGCAGGGCCAAGATGAAATTCAGGCCCCTGGAGTTCAGAACCAGCATTCTTTCTACTATAGCAAGGAGGGTTTCCCCTGTCACAAACTTATAGAAAGGGAATGGACAAGGCTAGCATGGGATGGGCTTTGTTGGGTACTGTTGCTGATACTAAATGCAAAGTATTGTCTCTGCCACGTCTTTCTTTGTATTGCCCTGGCTTAGACCAGTGCCTAGTATGAAGCAACCCCTTAATGAATGCTGGCTGACTGACTAGTAGGCAGATAAGATACAGTGCAAAATAAAACATATCAACAGATAGTCCTGATACAAAATAACACAAAATCATCTGAGAATAAACACAATATAGCAAATGAACACACTACACAACGACCTCCTAAAGACGGCAAAGACATATTCTGGAGGACCCCTCTGCATCCCATTCTTTCTTGCCTTTCTCTCTCCTCTGTAACGTTGTTTTTAATTTTTGCACTCTGGGGGAGATGGGGAAAGACTTAGCAGGATTAAATGTGTATCCCTTGGTTTTGTTTTCTTTTCCATACTGATTTTATTTTTCATTTATGAAGTTTGAATCATATGGGGGTAAAGGACTTAAGAAAACAGGTTGTAAAAGGAGTCTAACCACTCCACATTTCCCTGGCTTTTCTATTTATCAGGTGAGTTTCTCTTGATTCATGGAGACCTGGCTTTGGTTCCTTTCGATCTTCATTTGTTTTGGAGAATATAGATTGTTACAGTTTGGTATTATACTTTATGGAGGGGTGGGGGAAAGAGTGTTCTCGGTAAGCTTGGCCCTGTGGTTTGGCAGCCCTGCAAGAAAATGATTTTATCCCCAAACCAGATGTTCAAGTTGTTTTAATAATATCTTCTGGTCCCTCCTTTAAGTAAAACAAAAACTCACTGTATCAGAATATTCTGCCGGATCAGGATGGTTCAAGCTCTGCTATCTGGGTTTTGCCCACGAGATGGTAGCAACAAGATGAGTCTGGAAGGATACCTTGGCACAGCCCAGATCCTGGTGTGTGGAGGAGTTAAGACAACTCTCTTGGCAAGGACCCTCAGGGCTCAACATGGAGAGGCACCTAAGGACAAATGAGGTTAAACCTTGGAATGCATCATAAAAATTCTAAGAAGACCCTGGTCTCTATTTACTTCCAGTGATACGATTGGGCCATGTGGAGAGAGTCAACAATACAGAGACTGATTAATGTCTCTCCCTTGCACAATCAAGTGACTCTGAGGGAATGCCATAGGTCAGATTCCTTAACATAGCATTTTGCTGATTAGGGAAATGACCACGTGTGGACAACTTTATGTAACATGGATCTATATGGTACATTATGGGGACGGAGACCTATCCTATCAACTCAAATCAAGGCTGCATTCACAGCCTCTTCCTTGGGCACAAACTAAGGAAAGGAGATGGTCTCAAATGCACTTATCAGGGAGGCAGCAAAAGATATATCTCAGGACACTCGCCTAAATAATAACAGCCAATATTTATATGACTTTTGAAGGTTAAAGCATTGCAAACTGTTTCACATTTCATTTGATCCTCATAACAATCCTATGACATAGGTTCTATAATCATCCCCATTTTACTGATGAGGGAGCTGAGGCCGAGGGAGATTAAGTGGCTTGCCAAGGATTATACAGCTAGTAAGTATATAAGGCAAGATTGAAACCTAGGTCATCTTAATTCCAAGAGCAGCACCCTATCTACTCTGCCCAGCAGATCTTCTACAGGTACTTTATGTCCTTCCTTCCTTCCTTCCTTTTTTCTTTCCTTCCTTCCTTCCTTCCCTTCTTCCTTCCTTCCTCCACTTAACAACAACCAACAAATATTTATGAACTCCCTAGACCCAGTGTAAGGTGCTAGGAAAACAAAGTTTTTTGTTTGTCTAAATTTCAATGCTTCATTCTTTCCACTCAAGGAGGTGACAGTCTCCTGGTAGGTCCACCACATACACCGATGAGTATAAACACAGGAGCACACACGAGGAAAATTGGAGGTAAGGTACCTTCAGCTGAGGAAGATAAGGGAAGACTTCATGAAGGAGGCTGCATCTTAGGTGTCCGTTGAAGGAGAAGAAAGCTTCTGAAAGGCAAAAGTGAGGAGAGAAAGATGTGGGGGATAGTTTATGCAAATGCTCAGAAGTGGTGATGCAACATCAAGTTCATGAATCATCTAGAACTTTAGTCTGACTGAAAAGTAGAGTGTATGAAGGGGAACCCAAAATGTAACACATAAAACATATACAGCAGAGGAGAATGGGATGAGATCTGAGTTCACACTTTGGCTCTGGTACATATGGACAATATGACCTTGAGCAAGGGAGTGCCATAGTGCACAGAGAGCTGGACCTGGAGTCAGGAAGACCCAAGTTCAAATTTGATCTCAGGTACCAACTAAATTCATGTAATTTAACCTCTGTCTGCCTTGATATTGTCAACTGTAGAATGGGAATAATAATAGCACCTACCTTCTAGGGATTTTGGGAGGATTAAATAAGATGATATTTGTAAAGCTTTTAGCACAATGCTTGGACATAATAGGTATTTAATAAATGCTTATTTCCTCCTTTCCTCATCTATAAAATGGGTTTGGAGGAGTTGACCTCTAATGCTTAAAGGCTAAGAGTCTACGGTCTAATCAGACACACTTTCATTAATCTTTCACAGATGAGAAACATATCAACAGAATACAAAAACAGACAGTAAAGACATTTGTGTGTATATATGTGTATGCTTGCACAATATGTCTGTATGTGTGTGTGTGTGTGTGTGTGTGTGTGTGTGTATGTGTTGGCCACCACAGCTCTGCTGCTGCCCAGCGTCAAAGGCCCTTCCCTGTTCCGTCTCTGTTCCCTACATGGCTACATACCACACACAGACAGAATCAGGAAATGCCAGCATCTTTTCATTGCCCCTCTTTCCCTCAACTAGACCAGTTAATCATAGCTCTGACAGTCTAGAGGCAGAGGGATGGTCCCTGAGATAGAGGTTTTTCTTGTTCTGACCCCAGTCTGGGATGCTCTTCTTCTTCATTTCTACCTTGTGAAACCCCCAATTTCTTTCCAAAACTAAACTGAAGTCTTATCTTCTACACAAAACTTTGTCTCAATTCCTTGTAGCAGCCAGAACATTTCCTCCCTAAATGATCCCTGCAGCCATTTTTGAACATTCTGCCTATATCAGTATCCATATATGTTGCCCCCCCATTAGAATGTAAGCCATGTTCAAGTTTGTAATTCAATGTTGGATTCTCTCAGGGTCTCCACCAAAGTACTGATTACATGGTGGGGAAAGGGCCTGCATCGCTAGGATTTTTTTTTTGTCTCTGTATCTCCAATGTGTAGCACTCTGCCCAACACCTCATGTGCACTTAATAAATTACTTGGACTATTTTGTTGATTGATGTCTTAGTCCCTTTCCAAGTCTGCTGAGTTCTTTGGCTGTTGCTGACAAAGACAATATATGACATTTCTTTATACAGTGCTTCAGAAAATTGACAAAGTCTTTTCTATGTGTTATCTGTTCTGATCCTTAAAGTAATCCTGTACACTCACCTACAATTTACTGGTAAGCAAACCAAGGCTCAAAGGGTGACTTGCCTTTGACCCAGTGGGAAGTGACTTGATCAAGGTCACATAGTTAGCTGGAGGATTCCAGCCCTTCTATGGTCTTTGACACAGGGTAGTGGTAGAGCCGTAGTTTTATCACATTCAATTTTGTTTCCATGTAGCATGCAGATTGAGTCCAGCCCACTGTAGCCTAGTGACATTGGCCCAATGGAGGCTGTGTAATGAGTGCTGATGGTGGGATCAGAGACTCTGGGTTTGAATCCCACCTCTGATAATTATTACAAATACTGTAAAGTGAGGAGATTGAGGTCCTTTCTATAAATATGAGCCTATGAATCCTAGATCTTGGGCAAGTCATTTGACTTCTATGAGGCTCAGTTTCCTCATCTGTTAAATGAGGGAGTTGGACTAGACCTCTGAATTCCCTTCTAGTCCCAGATCTATGAGCATATTCTCTGGGGACAGTGTAGGGGGCTTTATGGCAGGACTATACTCTTTTGGTAGAAAATAAGGTCCTTCCTATTCAGAGCTCTTTCCCCTTCTTCCCCTGAGTTCAGCTTCAGTATATAAATGCCACTGAAAGACCAAGGTGCTTGGGTTTAGTTTGTAATTAAAAGCTGGATTCTGTCAGGGTCTCTACTAAAGTACTGATTGTATGGTGGGGAAAAGACCTTGGGTTTTTGGAGGTTGTGTCCATGGAATCTATGCTTTCTCAGGACCTGCTGATCAATAGGATCCTAGATCTGATGCTAGAAGGGATCTTAGAAGTCATCCAGTCCAACCTCTTCCTGTTACAGAGGAAGAAATGGAGGCATAGAGAGGGAAATGACTTGGGACATAGAAGATCACAGAATCATAGCTCTAAAGGCCATCTAGTGCAGCTCCTTCATCCCTCCTGCCTCCTGGGCCACTAGAGGAAATAATGATGGCTTGGAAAGCCATACCAAGGAGAGTCATAATTACCATCTTCATTATCACACCTCACATTAGCCTGGCTCTACAAGGTGTTTCACGTTCTCAGGGCATTGGATTCCCTCACCCCCCCCCCCCCCACATCTTTATGAAGTACATAGGACAGGTTGGTGAAGGGCCCTGAGATGTTCAGGGTCAGGATGGGGAGAGAAAAAGATGATGATCTTTAAATACTGAGATGGATGACAGGTAGAGAGACCTGGTCTGCTTAGTCCCAGAGGGAAGACCTGAGAGAAAGAAAGTGACACAACTGGGTTTGATGGAAAGGAAAGAAAACAAAACCAAAACCAAAACCTTCATGTAGATCTGGCCAAAAGTGGCATGGGATGCTTTGGGAGATCATAGAACTGGAGATGTAGAGTTGGCAGGGATGAAGCAAGCTCAACTCTTTTATTTTATGGTTGGGGAAACTGAGTTATACAAGTATGTAATGGCAAGCAAAAAAGTACTTAGCACCTTGTTTCAGCTATTTAATTATTTAGCACCTTGTTTCAGTTCAAGTTCCTTTTAAGCCTTGCCCATGATTATATCAAGTCTTTGTTAAGAGACAGAACTTGTGAATGCCACAACTTGGGAACCCCTGTTGCTGATGCAACAGGAAGTGGCAGAATAGGGAGGGTCTTAATGACCATATATAAGGAGAAGCCCAAGCTGGGAAAGGGCAGAACTGAAAAGAGAATACTTGTGGTGGCAGAGTTGAGAAGGAGAAAACTCTGTCTGTTCTACGTTGATTTTTGTTTGTGATACTTTGTACAGAAGCCCTGGGACCTTACTGGAAGCCCTGAAAGAGGATTTTTTTGTTGTCTGTTTACAGAAGTTCTGGAGGAGGGTTTCAGAAGCCCTGGGGCTGTACTGATGATGTGTGCTGAGTTCTCAGACTTTGTTTGTGGGTCTGTGTTGATTTCACAAGCAGACAGTGAATTGATGGTGGTGCCGGCAATGTGTATGAATGTTGTTTTGGCTCTGTTAAGCTTTGTCTTCCCAGAAACAAAAACTGCAAAAGGACTTAAGGTGGACTGGTAACTGTGAGCTTCAATACGGAACTGGATGAGGAACAGGACAAGGAGCTGGATGAGAAGCTGAGAGCTGCCTACCTCTGAATCCAGGTGACAGTTGGGTAGATTCAGGCAAAAGCTGGGACTATGGAAGAGGAATCATGGAATCTGAGAGCCTCAAGTCAAGTTGAAAAGACCTCTTCTTGGGTACTGAATGCTGACTGAGAAGATCATGATTTACTGTGACCTAGGGGTGGAAAACTTTGACCTTTGTATTTTGTGTTCCTTAAGGAGGCTTGCTCTTTAAGGGTGATTGAGTTAAAGGCTACTGAATGATATCTTTTGTTAACCGTGGTGATTTTAGTGAAAACTATGTGGCCACTTTGGTGATAACTTGTTATGTTATAACATTGTGAATGCTGTACTTTGGTTTCTGTGAATGTTTTGCTTTAATTTACTGCTGAATAAATAGAGAGTTCAGTATACTATGTAATCAGAACCTTAAAGCTGTTCTCAGCAGCAGTCCTCTGGAAAGCTGCTCATGCTTAGCTTTACAAAGTGTCATATGCAAGACCACACAGCTAGCAGGCAGAATTTGAATTCAGATCTTCCTGACTCTAGGACAAGCACTCAATTTACAATACCACCATGCTCCTGAGGGAAGCCAACACCCCCTGCCCATTGCATAGATAAGGAAACTGAGGCCCAGGGAGCCTAAGTATCTTGCTAGAGATAACAAATTCCTCCTAGAGAGATAGATAGATAGATAGATAGATAGATAGATAGATAGGTAGATAGACAGACACACAGATAGATAGATAGATGTAGAATAATAGATGGTAGGTAGGCAGAAGATAGATGAATAGACAAATACATAGATAGAAGACAGATGAATGGATAAACAGATGGATAGATAGAAGACAGAGGAATAGATAATAAATGGATGGATGGATAGATAGAAGACATATTAATAGATGATGGATAAATAGAAGATAGATGAATAGATGATAATTAAATAGATACAGACAGATAATAGATGAATAGATGATAAACAAATATAGAGGTGGGCGGAGCCAAGATGGTAGCATAAGAGCAGAAAAGTATCACAGCTCCCACATAGCCACTTCAAAATATCCACAAAATATGACTCTAAACAAATTCTAGAACTCTAAAACGCACACAAATATACTTTCTGCTAAAGGCAGCTCGGCTAGGAGGCACCATCTCAGGGCTGGAAGCCTGAAATGGCACCTTGGCCCTGGGGCAGCCAGACAAGCTGAGCTGCAGCTGGAGCAACAGAAGAGCAGATCTGTGGCAGCTGTGGCAGTTTCCAGAATTATCACGCCATAAAGAAAAAAAAAAGGACTAAGTGAAAGGTTAGTGGAATTAAAATTGGGGGAGAAAAGCGGGTCTGGCCAAACCGCCTCCAGGGCAAGGAAGCAGTGGAAGCAAAGGTCCTGCAGCCACCTCCACATTGCCACTTCAGAGCTCCCAGCCTGCAGACTGCAGGGGGGCCAAGCAATTGTTCAGAGGCCAAGTGCTCTCACGTTGAGCAGCCTGGATCCAGATTGCGGTCTTGGGTGGGTCTTGGGGTCTCTTTTCAGTGAGCCAGAGCGAGGGAGGGCCCCAGCAGCCTCCTAAAAGCTCTGGCAGCTGGGAAAACCCCAGCAATTTGGGACAGAGCTTTCTCCTCTGGAAGCAGAGTTCCACAGAGCTAAAAAAAATCTCTGACTGGCCAGCCATGAATAAGCATAGGAAGCAAAGTAAGAACAGCAACCAAACCCTAGATTTCTTCTTTGGGGAAAAGAAGGATCTAAGCAGGGAATGAGAGGAAGACATCACAGTCAGAACTCCCACACCAAAAGCTTCCAAGAAACATGAAGATTGCCTAAAAGCTAGAGATCAGCTGAAGAAGGATTTTGAAA
>CM053581.1:420485180-420504150 GCA_028627135.1 Pseudochirops cupreus
TTTGATTGCTTGTCCTTCCAGTGGGGGTGGGTGACGAGGGAGGAAGAGAAAGAATCTAGAATTTAAAGTTTTATAATCAAATGTTAAAAATATATATATATATATATTATAATAATTAATATATATATATAATTATTATTATTAACTACATCCAACTGGAACTTAAGATACACAGGCACTGTGGTAGGGAGATCCATCCTGCCCTACCAGAAAGTCAGAGGGGCAATGGGGGAGGACATAGGAGAGAATAGATTGGGGGAGGGGTTATACAATGGGATGGCTGTTTTGGGGTGGTGGGTAGGGTTAAGATGGGGAGAAAATTTGTAACTCAAAATCTCGTGGAAATAAATGATGTTAACTAAAATAAATAAAAGTTTGTACAGCTTCAAAAAAAAACAAGTACAGATAGATGATAGATGGATATATAGCTCAATGGAGATAGATGATTAGACAGATGACACAGGGTGGTAGATTTTTCAAACATTTCCATATGCTAGGCTCTGTTTTAAGCACTAGGATGATAAATACAGGCAAAAAAGCAAGATAGTCCATACCCTTAATTACTTTTTATTCTAATGGGAAAGACAACTCACAAGCAGAAGAGGAAGGGAGGTGGGAGAAGTAACAGAGATGGTCTGAGGAGTCATAAGATGAATGAGGTTTGGAGGAGGCATGGCTGGCATTGGTGTTTCCTCAAATGGCAGTTCAGCGATAAAGAAGGAGAAGGAAACTTTAGAGGTAAAAGCATTGCCAATGTGAAGATGGCCATTACAATGGAGGAATCACAGAGGTCTTCATGGAGAGGCAGGATGATTGTCACGTAGCAGGAATGTTTTTTTTAAGGCATTCACTGGATTATGTCCTCTCTCTCTCTCTCTCTCTGTCTCTCTCTGTCTCTTTCTCTGTCTCTGTCTCTCTCTGTCTCTCTCTCTCTGTCTCTCTCTCTTTCTCTGTCTGTCTCTCTCTCTCTGTCGCTCTCTCTTTCTCTGTCTGTCTCTCTCTCTCTCTGTCGCTCTCTCTCTCTGTCTCTCTCTTTCTCTGTCTCTGTCTCTCTGTCTCTGTCTCTGTCTCTCTCTCTCTTGCTCTGTCTCTCTCTGTCTCTCTCTCTGTCTCTCTCTGTCTCTCTCTCTGTCTCTCTCTGTCTCTCTCTCTCTGTCTCTCTGTCTCTCTCTCTCTGTCTCTCTGTCTCTCTCTCTTTTTCTCTGTCTCTCTCTCTCTCTCTTTCTCTCTGTCTCTCTCTCTCTCTGTCTCTCTGTCTCTCTCTCCTCTCTCTCTCTTTCTCTGTCTCTCTCTTTCTCTCTCTCTCTCTCCAAATGAGAAAACAGGCCTAGAGAGATGTAATGAGTCAAAAAATCCAGAGAGACAGCATGGTAGAATAGATACATAGTTGGAAAACTTGGATTCAAATGTTGGCTTCACTCTTTACTATTTAAATAACCTTGGACCAATGGAATCCCCCATCTGAGCTTAGTTTCCTTACCTCTCAAAGAACAAGATCATATTACATGACCTCTAAGTTTATGTCCAGCTCTGAATCTATGCCCCTATATTATGCCATTAGCATGTGTCTTAGCCACTGGATTAGGATCCAAATCTTCTGACTTTCTTCTGCCCTAATCCATCAACCAGTCAACCAACAAACACTGATTAAGCTCTTACTACAATATGCCAGACAGTGTTTCTTTTATTGGGGATACATATATGAACAATAGTGAGACAATAGTGAGACTGTCCCTGCCCTCAAGGAGCTTACATTTTATTGGACTTTGCCTGAATTCATTGTTCCTTCTTTTATATTATCATCTCTTTGATAGTTTGAGACAATGTTAATGGAAAAGATGATGACAGATCTTGTCACCCCAATCTGAACCAAGCCGGGTATATAAGAAGAGATCAGTTTTCCTAATCTTCTCTTCCACTTCATCTTCCCATACTTTACCCAATCCTTAAGGGAACCTCAAAGCAGAAAGCTAGGAGGCATAGTGAATAGAGAACTGTACTTGAAGACCCAAGTCCAAACCCTCTCCAGACATGTAATAGCTATGTGACCATAGGCATGTCACTTAACTTCTCAGTACCTCAGTTTCCCCCTCTATATAATCTAGGAGTTGGACTCAGTGGTCTTCATGTTCTCTTCTAGCTCTCAATATTTCAATCTATGATCCTCCTGGATTAAGGGAGTATTTCTTTTTACTGCCCAGTCCTCTGTAAAGTTTTCAAAAGCTTTCCTGATTGCTTAACCACTGCAGGTGTTCTGATCAAGGCACAAAAACATGCAACACCTGAATCACCACCATCTCAAGACAGAAAAGAAGCCCTTCTACTAACTTCACATTGGAGAAGGTGAGCAGAAGATTGTCCTAGGAAGTACAGCATGTTCTGTATGACCACTGTAAATAACCATGCCCCAGACCAACCAGCAGTTCCCTTGAAAATCCCAACAGAGAAAAGCAGGGGGTCTGGTGAGTCTCATGATCACGTTCACCATGGGCTCCCCAGCAGTGCCTGAGTGCTAGGGCTGAGAAGACTGGGATTGGGAGGCTCATCCCACCCCCTCTCCTTTACAGAATCAAGCTGGGGCTGGAGGTCACATCACCACCTAATCAGGAACCAGGAGACCTCTCCCAGCAAGGGGACTCTAATGGAACAAAGCACTCACAGCTGCAGGTAATGTAATTCTCATCTCCATGACAGGTTCCACTTTCTTTCCAGGTTCTACTTGGAGTCAGCCCTGTCCCCTCTCAACAACACAAGCACCCAGGTTTTCATTCTCAGCACAAGACAGCCAACAGTCCAAAAAGACTTCCAAATAAAAACACATTTTCTTCTCTCCCTTCTTTGGCCTCCTCATCTTTTCATCCCCAGAGCAGTGAGTTTGTCCAAACCACGCAGCCATGTAGCTCCTCGCAAATCAATTGTTTAATTGACATGAAAGAGGACTTTGTTTAGATGACCACAACACACAGAACTCCATACCACCCATCCTCTCCAAATGGACAGGAGATCTGTTTAAGCCATGGTTTGGAAGTTGACTTTTGTTTTTTGCTTTCTTTCTCTTTCCCTAGGAACTTTGCAACTCCTACAGTCTGGAGAAAGATCAAGTGCTTCAGCTGGAGTCTTCTCCCCAAATACCATTGGTATGTTCCCCTAAGAAGACTCTCCAACATTATCTGTGTTTTGGAGAGCAGTGAAATCTTTTGTGGTCGCCTTGCATCAGGATGGGGTTGAAAGTTTGAGTGCTGAGTTGCTTGTCTCCACATTGCACTCAGCACTGGGCAGAGAACCACAGGATTTGGGGTTGGAAAGGACCTTAGAGGCCATCTAGTAGTTCAGGGGTTCTTAACCTGTTCTGTGCCACCAACCTTTTTCCTCAGAATCATATTTTTAAAATATATAGAATAAAATCCATAGGAAATCAATTATGTTGAAATAGTTATCAAAACGTTTTAAAAATTTAAAAAATAAGTTCATGGATCCCCAGGTTAAGAATCTTTTATCTGTTTGAATTTCCTCATTTAATAGGAAACTGAGTTCCCAAGAGCTTCGGTGAGGTATTGCTCTTGCCTCTGACCTCCTACAGAATTTAGGATCATGGGCTTAGCTCAAGAAGGAGTCTTAGGGACTGTAGAGTTCAAAGAATGTTTTTGACGTAACTGGGACCCAGAAAAGTTAAGGGTCTTGCGCAGGGTCACACAGGTAGTAAGGGACAAAGACAGGATTTAACCTAAACCTTTTGACCCCAAGCCCAGTGCGCTATCCATGGTGCCACCCACTTACCTTCAGTATTTGCTGTAATACGTTGGGGTTTTTGATGATGCCAATGATGATTTAGTTTTTCTGCATCTGTCCTTTGAAATATGTACATAACAAAGAATAAGAATACATGTTCATACATGGCAGGGATCTATTTATCTCCCTTTCCCCTTCCCTGTCCCATTCCCCCTCCAGCTTGTGTCTGCTCCAAAGTTTCCTGTTTCTGCTAAGGACTCAGTTGTCCTTGTCACCATCCCTGTCACTTGTCACTTGCCCCTATCACACAGGTTTATAATTTTAGTTGTCTTAGAGAATCTCTTGGGGGACTGGGAAGTGAAATGACTTGCCCAGAGTCACACAGATAATATGTAGCAGCAGAGGGATTTCCTGTCACCAAAGCTGCATCTCTACCCATTATGCCATACTGTCCTCAGGCACTGCCAAAAAAAATTTTTTAACATGGTACCTTCATAGACACTGCCATTTAGCATATGGTAAAATATAATTACTGACCTTTAGTGTGTGTATCCTGACCTTATGATAAGATCAAAAGCTCCTAGGGAGCTAGGATTGAATGGAATTGAATAGGATTGAACTCTTACTTTTCTGAGGTTCAGCCTAGTAACTCTCCCATTTTTAGGTGTCCACATTTTGTTTTGAATCGAGACCAGGGACTTCATCCATGTGGGGGACTTCCAATATGGGAATTTCCTTATCCTATGCAGTTCAAATCTTTCATTTATAGTCTTTTTTGCCTTGGGGTCAGAGTGGTTAAGTGACTTGTCTAAGTCACAGCTATTCTGTCTCAGAGACATAGTTTGATTGTAAATTTTCCTGACTCTAAAACTGACCCCCTCTTCACTGTATTAACCATCCTCTCTAGGCATTGAAGAATTTTTTGTTACTTGAGATAATTTGACTGCGATCAACCTATTTCTAGAAAGGACTTTGGGTTGGAGAAAAGAAGACGGAATGACAGTTCTGTTCAAGCTTGAAAGATTGCCCTGGGGAAGAAGAAATAGGCAGATTATGCTCAGGCCACAAATGAGGCTCAATGGGAGAAGTCTCTAAAAGGACACCTAATAAATGGAGCTGGCCAAATATGACATGGGCTGCCCTGGAAGGAGGTAGATTGAAATGATTTTTGTTAGACGAAGGATTTGGATAAATATGAACTGAGGGCCCTTGTCAACCCTGACATTCTATGATCACTGTCATATGAGACACAGAACCTGTGATTCTAAAGAAGGAGGCTCAGGTTCTAATACTGACCTCACAGTCATCCAACTGTGTAATCCTGGACTATGGGTGCCTCAGTTTCCCCATTTATAAAATTGAAACAATTGTTATCTCCCCAGTGAGAATAAAGTGAGATAACAGAGGATGTTGGGTAACTAAGGATCTATTATTATTGTTGCTTCCCCCTAAGATGTCCTTATGGGCAGGATCCCAGAGTCCCTCTTTGATGCTCCCAGAAGATGTCTGTCTTCTAGAATGGGTCTGTGAGGTAAATTAACCCATTAGATTGTGAGCTCCTTAAGAGAAGGAACTGTCTTTTAACTTTTTTTTTTATCCCCACACAGTATCTGGAACATAGTAGGTGTAATAGTAACAAATCCTGATGGATTTGACACAACTTGAGAAACTTCCCAGGTAACCTCTTCTTTGCTATCTTGGGTTTCCTGAGCACAAAAAATATCTACAGGGAAATAAAAGTAGTGTGGGACAGCGGGAAGAATATTGAACCTAGGTTCATATCCCTGCTTGATTCTTACTCCTTATGTGTCTTAACCTCTCTGGGCTTCAGGTTACCCATCTGTAAAATGAAATGATCAGATTAGATAGCCTCCCAGATGCTTTCTAAATTGAAATCTGCGATCCTATTAAGTGAACTAACCCAGCCTGAAAAGTATTAATGTAGACCAAAGGGAGGGGATCCAGAAACACTAGGATGCCCATAGATCTGATTAGCTATGCAACTGGTCAGTTCCTGCCTGTCCTCTCCCTACTTTCCTTTGGACTATATCTTGGCTCACCTGTGTCGCAGGCCCAGGACAAGAGAGTGGGAAGTGCTCAAGCAATTAACAAACACTTTCTAAGTTTATTACCAGACCTACTGCTAAGCACTATGGATAGGAAAAAAAGCAACAATGGTCCCTGTCCTCAAGGAGATGCCATTTATCTAAGGAGGTAAATATAAGGTACTTATATAGTAGATTGAAGGGACTTTCCTGCAGAAAGGGGTGTATGAGCTGAATTGTGAAGCAAGCCAGAGATTCTGAGAGGTTGGGGTATGGAGGGAGGGCAGGCCAGTGCAAAGATAATCATTCCATTTGATTACCTGCTAACACATCTGGCAAACCATTTAGTGGGGTAGGGGAGCAGGAGGAAGTGAACCAAAGTGATTTTTCTTAATTATTTGTGGATTTCAACTATTCATGTTCAAAAACAGCAGGAGGTATGGAAATGATGAGAGAGAGAGAGAGAGAGAGAGAGAGAGAGATGATGGAGGAAGAGAAAGAGACAGAAAGAGGGAGAGACAGAGAGAGATAGAGGGGGGGTGGGGAGAGAGAGAGAGGGAATGCTAATAACGTGTGTGTGTGTGTGTGTGTGTGTGTGTGTGTGTGTTCATCAAACACCACCTCCCCTCCCCATCCTTGCCTTAAGGTTTCTCTTGCTTTGAGTTGATACATTGATCAAAGTTAGGGCTCAATAGCACTGACCAGAGCTGTTTGTGGGAACTCTCTAGGTTCTCAAGCGGGAAGTAGCTTGCCCAAGGTCACACAAATAGTAAGTGACAGAGCTGAGATCCAAGTTCATTACTTTTTTTAAGGTATCACCCCATAGGAATGAAAGCTCAGAGGAGCTGCCTCTGTCTCTCTTTCTCTTTCCTTTGATGAGGAAAGAACAGAGACACGCACAAAAAAGAGAAGTGACCAGGCAACCTAGACCATCAGAACCCCACTGCTATAAACTCTAATCCTACCATTTCTTAATCCCTTCACTTCTGAAATCCAGGTCCTACCAAGCTAGCATAGCTTCAAGGACAGGCTCAGTGATAGGTTTAACCCAACTCTAGTTAAGTTTGGCACCTTTCATCAGCACAAAGTTGGTCACCAGGTAACGTTGCTTAAAGCAGAATGGTGTACTGAATAGAACCCTGAGCTTGGAGTCTCAAAGTTTGGTGTTCAAATCCCACCTCATGTATTTCCTAGTTCTATAACGCTGGGCAAGTTATTTAATCTCTCTGGGTCTCAATTTTCTCATCAATTAAAGAATGAGGAGTTGGATTCAATTGCCTCTAAGGTGTCTCCCAGTTCCACATCTATTGATGCTCTGATTTCATGGCCCAGAGGGGGAGTCCATCTGCTTTGATGAGGGAATACACCAGTTAAGTCACAGATGCTTAAATGCTAGGGTGCACCCCCAGTTCAGAAGCTTAAGTAAGAGCTTCTAAGAGTGAGCATGTTGAGAATCAGGATTATTTTATTCTTTGTATTTGTAGCTTCAGCCACTAGCTCAGTGTCTGATACATAGTAAGGGCTTAATAAATGCTTGTTGATTGATTGATTTAGAAATGGAAAAGACCTTAGAGGAAATCCAATCTACTTCTTAACATTAAGATATAAGCTCCATAAGGATAGAGATCACGTCATTTTCCCTCATTGGATCCCCAGAGCATAACATAAAGTCGGCACATAGTGGACGCTCAATAAATGTTGGTTGGCTTGAATGAGAATGAGGCTGATAGAGAAATCACCATGTGGTCTACTTTGATGGCATCTGGGCTATGACATTTGGTTCTCACCATTTTGAAAAGCCTTGAAAAAACAAAAAGATATAATCCTCTTCCTGAAGTGTTAACTTCCTCAATCAGGACTTCTTTTGAGATCTGGAACTCTTACCAGTGCTTTCTACTTAAGAAGAGGGAAGAAAAATTATTTTAAAAAGCACATAGTTTTCCTGGAACTCTGGAGACAATAGGCTGACCTTAGATGGTCTCCTTCTGGGGGCTTCTGGGAAAATCTTTCAGCTGCCATTTTAGGTTCCTTGCAGATTATATCCTGTGTCCTTTTTTTTTTTTAATGGATTCAATGAGTAAAATCAAATATATCTCCTTTATGACCATGCCAGGTCCTGCATTTTGCTAAAGTACTAAAGGTTTTCTTGGGTCTTAAAACAAGTGTCAGGGGTTTTAATTCCTATTTTAAAAAAAAAGAAAGAACTGGATGTTCTGAGTGTAGACCACATGGTCATTGCTTAAAAGTGCTAGTTTACAGCAAATGGCTATAACTTTCGAGTAATGCTGAAATGATTTTTCTTCTTTTTGTTGGTAGAAGAGCACAGTTTCCAACTATTTCTCAGGATTCATTTGGGAATGATTAAGCTAATGTTACATCTTTTCAGCATTATGAAAAAAAGATGACTTCTAATCAGAGAGATTTCAGCAGATCACTGAGGAAATAAAACTGCTTTAGTCCCCTTCTCCCGTGGTATGCAGAGTAGAGTGGGCTGGTCCTAGGGCACATCAGGACACCCCTGGGGCTGAGCTCAGCATCCAAGGGGATGGGGAGTCTGTGCCCTTTGGAGCTCCCCAGTGGGGGGGCCAGGACTACAGCTGACTTTTTAGCTCTCACAGGGGCTTGCTAGCGTGCCCATGACAACCTTGGAATTCTCAGAAGGATTGCCACCAATTTGCTTTGCAGAAAGAGCTAAGATGTGCTTCACTGCATTATGTAAATATACAAGCAGAATGAAGAGGACTGGACCGTTCTGCCCGGGAACAGGTCAAGGGAGGAATCTGCAACAGGCTGTCTAGCCAACAGCTGAATGGGTGCTGTGAGGACATTGTGATATCGGGGGGTGGACTCCTGCGTGGAGTTGGACCATTCTGTGCTGACACTGAAGTCTCCAGGATATTTTATGTACAGAAAGACAGCCAGAAAGTTAATGCTAAGCCTGTAGCCATTCATCCATCAAGGAAAAAGACAACGGCTTAACTAAGGTAGAGACTGTGAGAAGCAAAACAAAGACCTGGACCGTAGCAAGAGAAAGTAGTTCCTAGCACTCCCTCTGCTCCAAGGGGGCATGGCCAGAATTGCTAGCCAACCATTACAGCCCTATCTAATGGCTCTAGTAATCCAGCACCATCCTAATGGAACAGTATCTGTTCTCCCCAAATCTCCCAAGAAGAGCTACTTAGCATTCACATAAAATGAAGGATTTCTAAGGCACTGGACTCCATGAGTCTTTCATTTCCTAGATGGCCACAAATACCCATTGGACACCAAAGTCGATGTTCATGTTTCTTTTTGCTTTGTTTCATCGTTAAACTATTCTTGTCTCCTGGTGCCTGTAAAGTGGTTAATGGGGCTAAAATAGGGAATTGTGGCTCAACAAGCAAGAAAACACATGGTCCAAATGCCAAACAGACCACTAAGTAGGTCACTTGTATGACAGGCTTCTGCTCCCTATTTGGTACAGAAGAACACCAGGAGAACATAAGCTTTGGGAGGGTAGGAGCCATATTTCATCTTGTCTTTGAATTACCCCCAGCACAATGTCTAGCAAATAGGAGAACCCTAATAAATATTTGTCTTGATGGAATTGAATTTGGCCCAAAGGCATCCCTAGTCTTTCCTTAAGTACCTTTGCTGATTGTTCAAGCAGGGAAAAGGGATTATTAGAGAGTGGGAAAAGAGGGAGCCACAAATGTTGTAGAGAGAAGAGGAACAGAGAAAACTGTGTAGGTGTGAACGATTCGCCCATACCTTTAGCCCTAAACATCCTTGATACGTGCTTTATAATGTCTTTTTCATAAGTTGGAAGCCCTAAAATGTAATATAATAATAGGCAGAATTTATATAACTTTTAACAGTTTGTAAAGCACTTTATGTGCCAGCAGCTAGGTGGCACAGTGGTTAGAATACCAGGCCTGAAGTCAGGAAGACTCATTTTCCTGAGTTCAAATCCAGCCTCAGACACTTACTAGCTGTGAGATCCTGGGCAAGTCACTTAACCTTTTCTGCCTCAGTTTCCTCATTTGTAAAATGAACTGGAGAAAGAAATGGCAAACCACCTCAATCCGTTTGCCAAGAAAACCCTAAATGGGGTTGCAAAGAGTTGGATAAGACTGAACCACCACTGCCACTGAAAGCATTTACACATGCTTTCTCATTTGAACTTTACAACAATCCCATGAGGTTGATTTTTTTATTAGCTCCATTTTACAAATAGGGAAATGGAGGCTGAGAGGTGCTAATTGATCTGTCTTGGGTCACACAGTCACAGGAAGGTTTCAACTCACATCTTCTTGACTCCAAAGATAGACCACTATCAGATATACCATCCTGCTTCTAAACCTCTAAACATATCCCGGTAAACATTCTAATTTTCCTTCTATAATGGGTGATTATGGGTCAGTCATCCATGACTATGTAGAAATCATTTTTTCATAGAGTTCATCCCTGGGTTCAAATCCTGGACTCTCTCACTTTTTCCTTTGAGACCCCAGTAACTTATTTCACTTCTCTGGGCTGCTACATCAAACAAGCTTTGAAATTCCATCACACTCAGAATCTTCAGTCCTATATTTCTACCTTAAGCTCAGGATGACACATCCTGTGAATTCTCAAGCCCTGCATGATGTGGCTCTTTCTTGGGTTCAATACAAATTCAGCACTCACGGACTTCAAAGTCTTCCCACTCATTCTGGATTTCTGAGTTTTGGCAAACAAATTCACTTCACTCTTTCCCCCATTCCATTTGGGATTTAAAATTTCTGTTGTATTTTATCTCAGCCTTTGTTTTCTCAGGCTGAAGAGTCTTAGCCTTTCATCCCTGTAAACATTTTAGGCTCTCTTCCCTACACTGTTTTTTGGCAGCTCCAATATGGGGAGGCAGCATAGAACAGGAAAACAACATTATATTTGGAAGATGGGGAACCCCACCTACTGGCTGTGTGACTTTGGGCAAGCCACTCAATGCCTCTGGGCCTAAGTTTCCTCATCTGTAAATTGAGAGGGTGACACTGAATGGTCTCTGACAACTGGTGCTGTGATCCATAGAGCCCTGGGCCTGAAGTCACAAAGTCCTGAGTTCAAATGCAGCCTTAGAAACTTACTAGCTGTGTGACCCTGGGCAAATCATTCACCACTGCCTGCCTCAGTTTTCTCAACTCTAAAGTGGAGAAAATAATACCACCTACCTCACAGAGTTATTATGTGGATCAAATGAGATAATAATCATAAAAAATGCTTAGCACAGGGCCTGACACATAATAGACTCTGGATAAATGCTTATTTTCTCCCCTTTCCCTTTCTCTCTGATGACCCTTCAATCTTTAAATTTGTGGCTCTGTGACATCCTTGGGCAGCTAGATGGTGCAGTTCACAGAATTTGAAGTCAGGAAGACTCATCTTTGTGACTTCAAATCTGGACTTAGAAACTTCTAGCTGTTGGACCCTAGGCAAGTTACTTAACCCTATTTGCCTCAGTTTCCTCATCTGTTAAATGAACTAGAGAAGAGAAAGGCAAACCCCTCCAGTGTCTTTGCCAAGAAAACCCCAAATAGGGTCATAAAGAGTTAGACACAACTCAAAAAAATAACTGTACAACAACATGACATAAAAGCTATATATGGAGTTTCCCCAAAATCTGAGTGCAGTTTTAAACTTTTGGAACACCCTATACATGACATTAATGTAAATATGAACCATACTCTCCCTTTGCCTCTCCCTAAAATCTAGGCTGTATAAAACCTGAGTGCAGTCTATTATTAGTTTAGGTTTCATTTTTATTCTGAATTTGTAATTTCATTCATACAGGGAACTCCTGGAAGGGGAAATCTTCTGACACATGCATCTCAGCAACCTTTTCAAAACTTAGAGCCTTAAACAGAGCCCTGAGCCACCAAGAGGTCAAGAGACTTGTCCAAGCAGGTCAAGACATCGCCTTCCTGACATCATTGGTCCTCTTCAAGAGCAAAGGATGAATAACACAGCCAGTGTATGTCAGAGATTGGATTTTCACCCAGATTTTTCTAACTAAATCTGCTAGCCTTCTATCCACTAGACTACACTACCCTGCTGATTGGCAGCATTGGTAACAGTGACTGTGGGAGTGATGAACTCCACTACATTGTAAACTCCTTGAGGGCAGGAATTATCTTTTGCCTCTTTTTTGTACCCCAGTGTTTAGCACAGTGCTGGGCACATAGTAGGTACTTAATAAATATTTAGTGACTGATTGATGGTAGGTGAGTAGGTTGTGGGGGACAAAGAATAGAAAATAGAAGTCAGGAAGACCTGAGTTCAAGTCCTGACTGGCCCATATAAGTTGTATGATTCTGGGTAAGTCACTTTATCTCTCAGTGACCCAGGCAACCTTCTTAGGCTTTAAGGAGTAAGGAAGGTGTTCCAATTTGTGTTTTAAGAGCTAGTTACCTTGTCTGGGTGTTCTCCATAGTAATGAAATCAAAGGTCCAGTACATCCTTTCCCCCTTTCAAGAAGCTGTCATTTAAAAGGTGTAGCCTATATCTGAGATGGTCTAAAGTAGGAATCTCCAAATTCCAAAATTAGAAGAGAAACCTGAGTAGTATCCCACCCAACTAATACCAAAATGAGAATTCTGTCTACAACAGACCTGACAAGTTGTCATCCAGACTTTGCCTCAAGACTGCCAATGGGAAGGAATTAACCACCTCCCAAGAACTCCCATTCCAGTTTGGAATAACTCTAATTGTTGAGAAGTTTTTCCTGACATTAAGCCTAAATTGTCATCTGTCCAATGACTTTTTTTTGGCCACAATTCACCAAGACCATTGGCTAAGTCAAGTCATAGAAGAATTGCAATCTGCATTGGAGAAGGGAGAGTCCACCCTGACAAAATTGCAGATGCTTAAAACATTGAAGTAAATCATTAATGCAAGGTACATTTATGCTAATGGTTAAATTAATAAATCATGTAAATTTGCACAAAATAATCATTAAGAAGGGAGGTAGATTTTAAGACCTATTGCTTTAGTCCAACTAAATATTCCCAAGTAGAGTAATGTTCATTCAAAGCCAGTTTGTAAAAAACAGCCTTTCATTTACAATTTTCCTCTGAAGAAACAAAGAATGGATGAGCCAGCTGATAAAATTGGCCAATGAAAAAAATTCATGTACGGTATGCAAGTAAAAACAATACAAGGGTTTTTCTATGTCTGTCTGGAAAGTGACATGCTAAAAAAACTATGCAAGAAACTAATCTTCTGGCCCAAGTGAATATAGTAAATCAAATAGCAAAAGGAAGGCTGTTTTCAACATGATCATGAGCAAATATTTATTGTGTGTCTCCTGTGTGCTCAGCGCTTGCCAAGGGAGGCTTAGACATGGTCTGTGCCCTGAAGGGCCTAACTGGAAAGGTAGCAACTACAAGGAAAAATAAAGCCAAGACACATTGAATTTCAGATGGAGGGTTATCCTAACTCTGAAAAAGTACCTTGATTCCCATCTGAGTTTTAGATGGAGGGTTCTCCTAGCTCTAGGTAAGTACCTTGATTTCTGCAGGCTTCCTCAAACCACATTTAAGTCTCAAGTTTCCCCCATTGCTGAGATCAGTGGTCACCATTGATTAGAACACCAAGTGAGAACACCAAATGATAAGGTTGACCCAGAGGCAGATCTCCAGGAGAATGCCTGGAGAATGTCCTTGCCCCGGAGCTGTTCAACATTCTCATCAACCCAACTGAAGGCATAGATGCCCTCAGGGAGTTTATATTCTTTTGGATGAGACATTTACTCATTGAGATATTTGCCAAATAGATGAAAGTTAAGGTAATTTGTTTGTGGGTGGAGAAGAGTAGCAACATCTAATAGGTTTAACAAGTTAGATTATGTCTGATGGTGAGAGGTGGAGGAACCATGATACATGGAGATATGTGGAAGGAACTAGGATGCTTAGCTTGGTGAGAAGACTGGGGGGGAGGGATGCTAGCCATCATCAAATATTTGAAGGGCTGTCAAGAGGTTTTGCTATCACAGGGTGGAATTAAAGTAATAGTTGGAAGACCCAGGGAAGAAGCTCAAGTGAAGGAACAATTTCTTGTCACCCTCAGAGGCTGATAGAGCACTTATCTAGTGTCCTGAAGAAAAACCTTGAACTAAATCATCTTTCCAATGAAAGAGAGAAGACTGAAGTCAATAGCTGACAGCATGCTTAGGCCTCAGGGGAACTTTCTCTATAGGCATTAATGGAGATTACCAAACCTTACTGCCTTAAGTCAACCAGGCTACTCCTACTCCTGCTCCTTTTCCTACCCCCACTCCTACTACCACCACCACTACTACCTACTACTACTACTACTACTACTACTACTACTACTACTACTACTACTATTACTGCTACTATTGAGCCTGCTACCAAATTACAGAATTTCATCAAATTTTAGAACTGGAAGAAGCCTTAGTGATAAGTAAATTTTGTTTAATTAGCTAATAAGAAATTGAAATTAGCCTTTTTTCTTTCTTGATGCTCTGTATTGTTTTTCATATCACCTCAGAGAAGGTGGAAAGGGCCTTAGAAATCATCTCAGTTCAAGTCCTTCGTTTAATGTATGAGGAAACTGATGGTCTAGGGAAGAGGTTTGCCCAAGATCACACAGTTAACAAACAGTAGATCCAGGATCTGAGGTCAGGCCTTTTTGACAATGAGCATACTGCCCTCCTGGACAACCCTTACTACCATTAAATGAGGTATAGGAGGTACAGTTTCTGAGGGTAAGAACTCTTTTATTTTTTCTTTCTACCTCCAGCTCTTAGTACGATTATCCCTTAGTACATGCTTGTTGATTGTCTCTAATTCAATTCAGCAAACATTTATTGAAGGGTCGTCAATACTGTGACCAGCATACTGTGGCTGTGACCACACCTACTATGTGCCAAGTACTTATGAGTTGTTCTAGATAAAAAGAGAGAAACAGATCAGTTCTTGCCTTCACCAATCTTCTATTCTAATGAAATGTTTGATTTCTAGTATTTACAGACATTTAATGAAAAATTTAAAGGAGTGACATTAAATAAAATGTAATGGACACTTATTAAGCACCTTTTTTATGCAGGGCACAAGTGACAAAAAATGGAACACGCCTTGCCTTTCAAAGAGCTTATACTCTACTGAGAATAACTGACCTTAATAGAGTGCCTTGTGAAAGCCAATGTTACATAGTGGATAAAACACTTGTTTTAGAGTTGGTACCAACTATGCAGCCCTGGGCAAATCATTTCATCTCATGTGCCCTAAGAAATCTCCTAAAACAGCAGTTCTCAACCTGTGGGTTATGTTCAATTTGTAACAATGAAAATACATCTTACTTATCAGATAGATTCATAACAGTAGCAAAATTACAGTTATGAAGAAGCAACAAAAATAATTTTATGGTTAGGGGTCACTACAACATGAGGAACTGTATTAAAGGGTCACGGCATTGGGAAGGTCGAGAACCACTGCCCTAAAATTATAAATTGCAGAGCAAGTGCCAATCAGTATTGGTGGGATTGTTGGTGGTGCAGGTGGTAGTTGTTCATCCCATGATAGAGGTAGATTCCTTTACCCAAGAACTCGACAAGTCCAGACCAAGCCACCCCAACCCCACATACATAGGCCAAAGCAAACTAAAAGATTATGTTATTTGTTCCTCACAATAACCCTGTGAGATATGTGATACATGTATTCTGGCTACTTCTGAGATGAGGAAACTGTGGTACAGAGACATTGATAGATTTTCCTAGCTCATAAGTCAAAGAACCAAGATTTGAATATCTCTTCCTGACTCTAATTTCAGCACTTTACTAGTTACAACTTTTTGTTCATCATTTGGAACTGGAAGGGACCTGGGAGGTCATCTAGTCCAAACCTCTGATTTTTCAGATGAGAAAACTGAATCTTAGAAAAGTTACCCATGGTCACACAGCAAGTATCAGAAGAAAGCTCTGAACCTAGGTCCTCTCTTCTCTAAACCCATCATTTCATCTACTTCTGATGATCAAAGACCCTCAAAAACTCTTCAAGTGTTTGCCTGATTCCTCCTGGTTCTGGTGCCGCATATAGGGTCATTGCCAATCATCTTGACCTGTTTCTTGCTACGGGACTCTCATGATGCTGGAGGAGAGAGTGAGGCTTATGATTTTGCCCAGTCCTACCTCACTTAAATCCAATTCACTCTTAAGTCAAGACATCACCTTCTTGATGTCATTGGTCCTCTTTGACAACAAAGGACACATAACAAGTGCTCCATCTCCAATAAATGTGCATATGCTTTGTATTTAGGATCATAGTTTTAGAAGGGACTATAGAGGTCTCCTAGTCCATCCCCCTCATTCTACACTTGAGGAAACTGAGGCTCAGAACAGTTTGGTGATGTGTCCAAATTCACACTGATAATAAGTGAGAAAGCCAAGATCTCAACCCACGTCTTCTCACTCTAAAAATGGCATTCTTTCCATTGCAGTCTATGAGCACCTGCAGTTAATCCAGAATGCTTCCAAGGACTTCTTAGGATGATAGGAGGGGTATAGGTTCATTCTTTCATGAGAGTGTGTTCTTCATCTCATCTGAATAAGCATTTGAGCCTTCCCAGAGAGAAGGGACCTAAATGGACCCCATTCGGCACTGTGAATGAGGAATGACGACCCCTATTTATGGAGGGTCTTGTTTACTTAAGGCCTAAGTAGCAGATTTTACCTAAATAATTCAAATCTGTAAAACCCTTAGAAGGGGAAAGAAAAGTCCCTGAGCTGACACTCCCATTTGGCAGCCATGAACTTGGCCTGTGGAGGAAAGAATATACTATGCTAAGTGCATCCAGGAAGGCCCACAATCCCATGTCATAACTCCTTACTCTGGTGCTAATCAGAGCTCTATCCAAAACACACATTCACAAGGTTCACATCCTCTCAGGCTTCTCCACCCAGTCTTCACTAACTCAGAGACAACAAAAGGAGAAAAACTAGGCAAGGGGAGAGTTTTCAGGTAGAGCTTGGAGTCCCATTAGTTCACCGTAAGGCCCAATCAGGTGACAGGCAGAGTGTGAGATTGCTATTTTGACAACCCTGAGGCAAGGAGAGCCCAGACGGATGTGTTGCAAGGGACCAATCCTGGTTTGACTGGGTGTGTTCCAGCAGGAAGCTCTGCAGCAACCACCTCTGTAAATACTTTATATGCCACACACCGGCCCTTCTGCAGGTACCAAGCTGTCTCCCTCTGTGGCATCAAGTTAGCATGTTGTCCCAGGACAGTGGGGTTGGGGCCTGACTTAAAACACAAGCACCTAGTCAAGGGGGAAAAATCCTTTGCATTCAAGGGCTAGGTTTAAAAAAAATGTGATAACAGCTGTCACAACTAAAATAGTGATTCCTGAAGTTTCCAGACGTCTCTATGCCTCATTCAATTCAATTCAACCAAACAAAAATTTGATCATAATAGCCAAGGCCTGGGCTAGATGCTAGGGAGGGCAGAGTCCTAAGACATGTTGAGCTTACAGTCTAGGAGGAGGATATGATGTCCAGGGGGGCAGCATGGGTTTGGAATCCATCATCTGGATAGTTGCTGATGGGATTTTCTTCCCTTTCCTTCTCCCAAACTAGCCTGACTGGCCTCCTGGCTCTTGTTCCTCGGCCACAGAACTCAGTCTCCTATCTCTCCGCCTTTGCATTGGAATGAACTCCCTCCTCACCTCAGTCTTGCAGAAGCCCTTCATTCCTTCAGGACACAGCTCAAACATCACTGATGACAGCCATTTCTTGATGCTCTCCCTCCCTCAGAAAACTTATTTTGTTTCTTCATATATTTTTATTCTTTATATACTGAGATGGGTGCATCAAATCTCCCCCAGTAAAAGTAAGCCCCTTGAGGGCAGGGGTTTTTCCCGTCTGTCTTTATATCCCTCAGTGACTAGCATAGGATGTAGTACAGAGTAGGTTATTAATACATACCTGTTGATTGATTATTGCCATTGACAAACTTGGTTTCTGTAAGGAAAATCTACCAGATTTCTTTCAGAACAGGGGAACCAGATAAACACAGTGCTGGATAAGTGCCTAATAAATGTTTATTGATTGATTGGAGTCAGAGAACCTAAGTCTGGACTCTGATACTTGCTGTGAACTTTGATGAATCTCTTCATCCCTCTAGCCCTCAGTTTCCTTATCTGTAAAGTGAAGGGTCATTGGAAAAGATAGCCTCAGAAGTCCCTTTCTGCTCTAAATGTATATCCCATGGTATCCACCAATAGCAACATTACAAAGATATAAAGATAGATAGACAGACAGATAGGCAGACAGACACAGACAGATAGATAGATCTGACATATATATATATGACAAGTGCACTGGAAGGCTGAAACTTGGCATTGGTACCTCTCTAGAGGAGGGTGACTAGGGCCATTTCCTTATCTGCAAGATGAAGGATTGATTTGAGGACCTAGGGTCTTTGGAAGTAGGATTGTTTCATTCTCTCATTTTCATACACCCAGCACTTAGCACATGGTAGAAACTTAATAAATGCTGTTCAGCTGACTGAGCAACTGGTTTCCAATTCTAACTCTATGATCCTTTGATTCCAAGGTGAGAGAAATGGAGACCTTGCCCTTCAGCATGTAGGAACTGGGGTAGGGGAGTATTCTGAAGAAGAGAAGACAGAGAAGGAAAGCCTACCTTCAAATATTCAAAGATATAAGGAGAGAAACTAGATATTCTTCTTCTTTCCAGAGAAGAAAGCTAGGAGCAGGAAGTAGAAATTGCAAACTTTGCTTCTAGGTAGTAGAAAACTTCCCCAATGTGAAATGGAAGTTCTTGGGATATAGATAGAACATCTCAGATGCATCATGAGGAAGATTCCTGAAGGGGTACAGCTTTTACCAGATAGTAAAGGCTTCTAATTTTGCGGTTCTGTGACTGTGTGAGGGATAGGGAGTATCACTGGGTGGGTGAGTGGGGGGTGGGTGAGAGAATCAGGGAAAACTCTACAAAAGACCATAGCACCATAGACCTGTAAGCACCCATGGAAGCCATCTGGTCTAACTTCCTGATTTTAGAAATGAGAAACTAGGGGGCGGAGCCAAGATGGCAGCATAGCAGCAGCAACATATCTCAGCTCTCACATAGCCACCCCAAAATACCCATAAAACAGGACTCTAAACCAATCCTAGAACTCTAAAACGCACACAAAGATACTTCC
>CM053581.1:420504650-420522847 GCA_028627135.1 Pseudochirops cupreus
GCAAGGGATAACTGTTACAATGGAGGGGAAGAACAGGAAGGCAAAAAGGGAATGGGTCAACCTTACTCTCATTGAATTTGGCTTAGGGAGGGAATGACATACACTCTAAATTGGGTATTTTGCCCTGCAGGAGAGTAGGGGGGAAGGGGATGAGAGGGGGGATGATGGAGGGGAGGCAGGTTGTGGGGGAGGGTTGTTAGAAGCACACACTTCTGTAAAGGGACAGGGACAAAGTAGAGAATAGAACAAGGGGAGGGCGGGATAGAAAGGAGTGAAAAATCATCAGTGTTACACAATATGTCCATTGTGGAGATGTACGGCCAGTATTGAATTGCTTGTCTTTCCAGTGGAGGTGGGTGACAAGGGAGGAAGGGAAAAATCTAGAATTTAAAGTTCTAAAATCATACGTTAATATGTGTGTGTGTGTGTGTGTGTGTGTGTTATTATTTACATGCACTTAGGAAATAAGATATACAGACACTGGGATAGGGAGGTCCATCTTGCTCTACCAGAAAGTCAGAGGGGTGATGGGGGAGGATATAGGAGAGAGCAGATTGGGGGAGAGGATATACAGCAGAATCACTGTTTTGGGCGGGGGGGGGAAGATGGGGAGAAAATTTGTAACCCAAAATCTTGTGGAAATCAATGATGTAAACTAAAAATAAACACAAGTCAATTAAAAAAAAGAAAATTTGACATTCATACACAAACTCAAGAGAAGCATGAAAAGGTAAACAGGAAAGAGAAATCATAAGAGACTCAATAAAGTTCAAGTGTTTATATTCCTATATGAGAATCATACATATATGATGTATGCAAGTAATAATATTTTTATCATCATTAGGACAGTTAAAAGGCATTCACATAGACAGAGGGTATGTGTGTGAGTCAATCATGCTGGAATGATAAAAAAAATACAGGTGTGAGAAAGAGGTATGCATTGAAAGAATGAGGAAGGTAGAGGTAGAAGAAGAAAATTTTCTCACATAAAAGAGGTGTGCAAGGAAAAGATTTTATAGTGGAGGGGGGGAATGAAAGGTGGCAGGAACTCCTTGAACCTGACTTTTATTGGAATTGGTTCAAAGTGGGAAGTATACATAAGGAACTGAGTCAAATTTATAAAAATAAGAGTCATTTCCCAATTGATAAAAGGTCAAGGGATATAAACAGGCAGTTTTCAGAAGAAGAAATAAAAGCTATCTACAGTCATATAAAAATGCTCCAAATCACTATTGATTAAATAAATTCACATTAAAATAGCTCTGACACCTTATACCTATCAGAAATGACAAATGCTAAAATGAATGAAAGAAAAATGGGTGCACTGATAAACTTTTGGTGGCATAGTAAACTGTTCCATTCATTCTGGAGAACAATTTGAAACTATGTCTAAGGGCTGTCAAACTGTGTATACCCTTTGACTCAGCAATACCACTACTAGGTCTGTACCCACTGATATTGAAGAAAAGGAAAAGGACCTGTATGCACAAAAATATTAGTAGTGACTCTTTTTTTGTAGTGTCAAAGAAGTCAAAATTGAAGGGATACTAATCAATTAGGGAATGGTTGAACAACTTGTGGCATATGATTGTGATGGAATACTACTGTGCTATAAGAAATGACAGGAGGAGTGATTTCAGAAAGAAAGCATGGCAACATCTATATGAACTGATGCAAAGTTAAGTGAGCAGAACTAGAAGATCATTGTGCACAGTAACAGCAATATTGCAATGACAATCAAGTATAAAAGACATGGCTTCTCTGATTAATACAATGATCCAAGACAATTCCAAAGAAAAGTGGCTACCCTCCACTCCAGCAAGAGAACTGAGAAATTTTAAGTTCAAACTGAAGTATATTTTTTTTGCAATATTGCAAATATGGAAATATATTTTGCATTATTTCACATGTGTAATTAATATCATTTTGCTTGCCTTCTCAGTGGGTGGGAGATGGATGGGAGGGAGGGAGAAAATTTGCAACTTAAAATGTAAAAAGAAAAGTATGGCAAAATGAATGAATAATTTTTAAAAAATCCTTTCTCTTGCTTCAACCCACCTCTCCAACCTAATTTCATGTAACTATACTTCTCATACTCTATCTTGGGACAATAGAGAGAGCAGTAGACCAAAAGTCAGGAAGCCCTAGTTTCAACATTTGCCTCTTTTATTAGTCATGGCCAAGTCAGCCATCCTCTCCAAGCTTCAGTTTCTTCACGTATAAAATGGAATAACAATATCTTTCATATATACCTCTCTAAGTTGTTAGGAAGCTCAAATGGGGTAATGAGTATAAGGCTTTAGAGCCCTAAATAAATGGCAGTTATTAGTATTCCAACCAAACTAGGCTAGAAGTTTTCTATTTCCTGATCTTGTCCCAGAAGTCTTTTTGCTATACCTAGAATACACTCCATCTCTATCTATTGATACCTTGAAGAGAGGTAATGTGGTATAGTGGATAAAGGCTGGCTCTGGGTCAGAAAGACACTTGGTTCCAGTCATTCTGTTGACCCATCCTGGCTGTGTGACCCAGAGCAGATCGCTGGCCCTATCAGCACTCTAGGGAGCTCTCCAAGACTGAAATATGCAGAGAAAGCACGAACCTCTTTGGGAGAGGAAGTTTCCCCATCTGTGAGTTCCCTAGATCAAAGGAATCACAGGACCAATCCCTACTGCCAAGTTATGGGGCAAGTCCTGTGGCTGGCTCTCTATCATTTATACCATGAAATTTCTCTTGATGACTTTAGGTTGGGTCAAGTACTCTCAGGGGAAGTGACTGTATTGTTGTGTCAATTCATAGCAGCATCTAGTAGATAGAGTGCCAGACACATCAGCTGTTGCTATACATAGCGCTTATATCTGGGGCATAGTAACTTCCAGCAGGGAATAATGGAAATATTTCTTGACCCTACTGTTTTGATATTTTTCTCAGTACAGTAATAAAAATTAGGTGCATTATGGGAACCTTTGGCCAATTTCAAGAATAGCCAGTGTCCTTACATGTCTCCATCTGTCAGGGCTGAAGCCAAATAAGTTATTCATCCATCCCAGTGGGCTTGTTTCCCTTCTCACCATGGAACTCACATCCTGATCAAAGGTGGTCAAAGATTCTGTCCCATCAAGACTCCTGGAAGTCATTCTAGCTAGAGATGTGTTTCTCTCCTATAATGTTAATTAAACAGAGGTAGAGAGGAGAAGAAAATAAACTATCCGTGTCCCAGACACTGTGCTAAGTGCTTTATAAATATTCAACAAAACTTGAATTGGGAGATATCATCTATGTTCCAAGATAATCATTCATTTGATCAAGAAGCATTAAGTGCTATGTGCCAAGCACTATGTTGTTTAGTCATTTTGCGGTTGCATTTGACTCTTTGTGACCCTATTTGGGGTTTTCTTAGCAAAGGTATTGGAGTGGCCATTTCCTTCTCCAGCCCATTTGACAAATGAGGAAACTGAGGCAAAAAGGGTTGAGTGACTTCCCCAGGGTCACACAGCTTGTAACTTCCTGAAGCCAGATTTGGACTCAGGAAGATGAGTATTTCTGATTCCAAGCCCAGTACCCTAGCCACTGTACCACCTAGTTGTCCCTACTAGAGATACAATTAATAATAATAATAATAATAATTAGCATTTATGTAGAACTTTCAAGTTTTCAAGGAATTTTACATATGTGATCTCATTTGGTCTTCATAACAACACTGGGGGGTGGTAAGTGCTATTATTACCTTCATTTTACAGTTGAGGAAACTGAGGCAAAGAGAAGTTAAATGAGTTGTCCAGAGTCACATAACTAGTGTCTAAGGTAGGATTTGAACCCAGTTCTTCCAAACTTCAAGAACAGCATTCTATCCACTGCACTACCTAACTCCCCCAAGATAAAGCAAAATCATCCTTGCCCATCACTAGAGCTAAAAGGACCCAGGATAATATCTGGGTACCGTCACTACATGTTTAATAAGTATCATGTACCTAGCAGGGGAAAGGGAATGGAATAAGCATTTATTAATGCTTATCATATATATATATATATATATATGTATACACATATATACACATATAAGTTATTAGTTTATGTAATTTATTAATATATGCCAGGCATTGTGCTAGGTGCTTTATAAATATCTAGTTTGATCCTTAAAACAATCTTGTGAGGTAGATGCTATTATGATCTCCATTTTGTCATTGAGGAAATTGAGGCAAACAGACTTGCCCATAACTAGTAAGCATCTGAGACTGGATCTGAACTCAGATCTTCCTGACTCCAGGTGGTTGTGCTCTACCTACTGTACTACACAACTACCCCAGCAGGGTCAAAGCCAAAAACAGTCTCTGCTTCTAAGGAGCACCCATTAGCACCATTTATATCAATATTAAAAAGACGGATCCCTAGAAATTCCTGCCTAGTTTGTCTATTGGATCTGAACAGGGGCAGATGACTGGGAAGGGGAGGGGGGGGGAGGCCTGGGGAAATTTTAAGTTTGTGAGATTTAAAGCCAGAAAGCACCAAAACAGGGAACTGGAGTCAAAGGAGCCCAAGGCTGAATCCCACCCTGCTGCTTACTCCTTATGTGACCTTGGACAAGCTATTTCACTTCTTGGCTTCAGTTTCTCCATCTAAAAAAGGGGGATGGGGTGGACTAGATGACCTTCTATAGTCTCTTCAGCTTCTAGATCATTGGTCCCATGGCCTAGTCCAGCCACCCCATTTTATGGATGAGGAAACTGAGGCCCAGAGAGGTATATACCAGAGATGTATAATACCAGACAGGGCATTCCCTCTGTCCACAAAAAAATGCTGAGAATGTACTTTGCATTTGCTTTTGTGTATATATATATATATATATATATATATATATATATATATATATATACATACATATATATGTGTGTATATGTATGTATATATGTATATACAAACACATGCATGGATATATATTTATGGACATGTATGTATACACATGTATATATGTGTACACATGTGAGTATGTATGTATATTTCTCCCAAGGAAATGTAAGCTTCTTGAGGACAAAAAGCATTTCGGTTTTGTCTTTGTATCACTCCTCTCCTAACCCAGCACAGTGCTCAGAATCGTTGCCTAATAAATGCTTGTTAAATTGACTTGCATGGTTTTCCCAGTATTCTACAGGTAGCAGATTGAGTAGCCCCATTCAAACCCAAGTCTGCTACCTCTTAGCCAGGGGTTAGCTTTGTATCATGAAGCTCTTCGGAAGTCTGGTGAAGCCTTTTCAGAATAGTATTTTTAATGATGTACAATAAAATGCAGAAGATTACAAATGAAAAAAATTATTTTTAAATACATTTTGTAAAAAATATTTTTAAAAATCAAGCTCACAGGAGCCCTGGTTGAGAACCTCTGGGCACATTCAGTTTCCTATTACACCACCTGTCTTGGTCTCTAGTTTTGGTCTCTAGTACTGGGAACCTAGCTTGGCTCCTAATTTGAATGACCACTAGTAAGATTGTTGAGGAAGAAGGTCCATGGGTTGGTGACTACTTCCCTACAGATTGCTGGAGAATTTCAGAAACCTAAGTAGGGGAATGAGGAAATGGGGAAACGAGTCTGAACTTGTGAGTGTGCCCACAACTGCTCCCTTGAGGGTGTCTGGAGGAGCTAGACTCAGAGGAAATTCATGCTTCTCATGAAGTGGGAGGGAGGGGGGAATGGGCAGGTGGGGATCCTGGAAACTACCCCGACCCAAGCCACTTTGTGGGTCCCTAAGGCCACCCAAAGAGTCTCCCTAGAGTTCACTGGGGAGATAGTGGGAACTCAGTGATCAACATTTGACCACAGGTGCCCTAACGGACTTGAGGCCCATGGCTTATTGCCTCGTATTCCAGGAAATTTGAAGGCCCCCTGGGCTCAGCCAACTTTGGACATAAATGTCCCCAAATCAGCAAATAAATTCTGTAAGGGGGCCAAGGCAACAGCAACAGCAGCTACTTCTGAGAATCTAATGGGGTAAAAAAGGAATGTACACAGTGATTTACCAATTCTCCTTTCTGCAAGAGGTTAGCCTGAAACTGAATTGAAACTCCAATTTAGAGGATTTTAATATTATGGATACAGAAAGAGGCAGCTCAGATTTCTGGACAAAGAGATGTTCTCAGTGTCTAGAAGACCTGGGGTTGAGTACAACCTCTAACACATAGTGGATGTGTGACCCTGGGTAAGTCAAAAATCACATTTTCACTGAAGGGCAGCTGTCTGGGGCTCCGTTTGCCCACAACTGAATGCCTCAGCAGTGGCAAGGGTAGACTGTACGTCTGTCTGTCCAGGAACCAGGCTAGCGAAATCCAGAGAAGCTGGAAATCCGGGGCAACGAATATTTTGCTTCTAACAGCTCTCAAGGAGCCCTCTCTAAAGCTGGAGAGGCCCTGAGCAGCCTCATAAAGAAGGGGCCCGAATCGCTGACATGAAGTAGGAAACAGCTGGTTAACGGCCTCAGTTTTCCACTTCTTATTTCAGTATTTCTTGTTGTTGACCCATTTTTTTCAGTCATGTCTGACTCATTGGGGGCTTTCTTGGCAAAGATACTGGAGAGGTTCGCCATTTCCTTCTCCAGCTCATTTTACAGATGAGGAAACTGAGGCAAAGAGGGTGAAGTGACTTGCCCAGGGCCCCACAGCTAGTGTCTTACTTCAAGAAGGGTAATTCCCCCCCAGATAGCGGACAGATGATATTGAAGAGGTTTTCCTTCATGAATTCCAACTTTCTAGCCATAAGAAAAAATAATAATAAACTGGGAAAGAAAAAATGATTTTTAAAAATCAGACCTATGTTTTCATTGGGGTGGGGAACTTCTAGCAAGAAACTTTCTCTACCACTACCCATGGACACCCTCTCAGAAACATGTTCTTAGAGAACTTCCTGGAGCACTGAGATGTTAAAGGACTTGTCCAGGGTCACACGACCCAGGTTTCCCAGCTCCCAGGCTAACTTTCTCTCCACTCCCCATACTGCTTCTCAGAGGGGATACTACATGAATATTATTTCCTAGCCACCCTTACAACTCTAGAGAGTCCTGTTTCTCACAGTGTTATAGATACGGAGTTGGATAGATCCTTGGAGAAGCAACAAAAAGCCCCGGCCTTGAAGTCAGAGAGTACTGAGTTCAAATCCATCTCTGACTATAAAAACTAATAAAAGTTCTGTAAGCCTAGGCAAGTCACAACTTCTGAGTTTCCATTTCCTCATCTGTAAAATGGGGATTATAACAGCACCTACCTCATGGGGTGGTATCAGCATCAAATTAGATCGACTTTTAACTGTTATTAGTAGAGACCATAGAGTTCAAATAATTCATTTTATTATTTTTTGAAGGCAATTGGAGTTAAGTGACTCACCCAGGGTCACATAGCTAGTAAGTATCTGAGGTTAATTTTAAACTCAGGACTTCCTGACTCTAGGGCTGGTGCTGTATCCACTATGTCACCTAGCTGTCTCTAAAATAATTCATTTAAAAAGTCATAAGATCACAGATCTAGAGGAGGAAAGGTCCATATAGTTTACCTAGACTAGCCCCCACATTTTGTACATGAGAAAACTGACGCCTAGAGGGAGTGACTTGTCTATCACACAATCACAAGTAGTAGTGCCAACACTTGTAACCACATCCTCTGACACCAGAAGTAAGTCCCCTCGAATCCAAAACAGATCGCCTGCATGTTTTGTTTAGTTTTGAAGGGAGAGGAGGGGAGGATCCAGCCCTGCTATCCCATTGGTTCACGGAGGAAAACTCCCTACACAACTGCAGCTCAGCACTTTGTCCAAAATTTATAGTCTTAGAAAGCTACCTGGAGCACTGAAGGTTAAAGGACTTGCCCAGGGTCCTACAGCCAGGATGTGTCAGTGGAGAGATTGAAGCTGAATCATCCTGACTCAAAGGCCAGTTTTCTATCCATTGCACTGTTTCTCTCTGATGTTCCTTAAATCTCATTATATCTAGACAAAATGGGAACAATGTGTCTTTAGACATCTTGATAGTGAACCCAAGTTCCCCTTGTACTTGAGGAAAGAAAGGAATCCAAAAATGAATGAAGATTGCTATCTATGAAGTGAGTAATGAAAGACCTTGCCCTACTAAATTGAGGACTCAAAATCCCACTGCTTCTAGAGGAAGCCAAAGCATCTAAGGGACAAGATTAATGGAATTTCCATAGAACAGATGATCCTACCATGAAATGACATCAGCCCCAGAACAGTAAGAAAGAAAGCCAATTAAGTCAACTGTCCTCTGTCTCCTGGGTCACCCATTCATCTCATACTGGAGGGCAAACTTCCAAAGCACCAGAAACATGCATCACCCATTAACCATTGTGCAACCACTTGGGATTCAAGCCATCCAAATTACTTGACCTTTTCATTTCTTCACACTTTGGCTCCCCTCAGAAGACACCCTTACACACAATCCACATGAATGCTAATGCATTCCAAAGACTATAAGCTGTTGTCATTCCTTTGGAACAAAGTATATCCTATACCAGAGAATAAGACTATTCAATGGACAGAGAAGATCATAACCAAATTCCAAGATCAATAATTGAGCTAATGGCTCTACAACATTTTTGGAACCATCTTTGCTTATAATTGTTATACTTTTAATTATTATATATTGTTTTGTACAGGACTCCAACCAATGTTTATGGTTTAGGACCATAGTCCTAAAGCTGAATCAGACCTCAGAGACTATCTAATCCAACCCCCACTTGACAGATGAGGAAACTGAGACCTTGATGGATTAAATGATTTGCCCAAGGACACACAGGTAGTAAAGCATTAAAGATAAAATGTGAACTCAGTTCCTCTGACTCCATAGCCAATTCTCCCCTTACTCCCATGGTCACACTCTCTCTGGCTTTTTTTCTCAACTGGAATATAAACTCCCAAAAGGCAAGGATCATGTCTCATGATTCTCTAGCAGCCTCTATCACAAAGTGTTGCATTCCTAGTTAGTCTTATGGAATTTTCACATTAGGAATACTGGAAAAAATACTGGATTAGGAGTCAAGAACCCAGGGTTCTAATGACGATTAGTTATATCTGTTTGTTTAGTCATGTCCAACTCTTCATGACCCCATTTGGGGTTTTCTTGACAAATATACTGGAGTGTTTTGTCATTTCCTTCTCCAGTTCATTTTACAGATGAGGAAACTGAAGTGAACAGGGTGATGTGACTTGCCCAGAGTCACATAGTTAATAAGCATATAAGGCTGAATTTGAACTCAGGAAGATGAGTCTTCCTGACACCATGCCCAGCACTCCTGGACCAACTAGTTGTATGGCCTTATGCAAATCACTTTGCCACTCTAAGGACTCAGTTTCCTCATTTGTAAAATTGAATGATTGGTCTAGGTCTGAGCATTCTACCCTATTGGACTCCCTTGTATCTATTCTGTGTCTATTCTGCCTCTATTTACATATGTTTATGTTCCCCCATAGAATGTAGGCTCCCTGAGGGCATGGATGGTTTCATTTTTTTCTCTTTGTTTCCAGCATTGAGCACAGTGCCCAACACAAAGGTGCTTAATAAATAATTGTCAATTGATTAATGGATTATTAGTCCCTTGAAACCAGCACAGTGTCATTCCTATGCAATTTTCCTTGTCTTGAATATAGTAGGTGATCAATAAAGGTTAATTTACTTTATTTGAAGTGAAATGAATGAAAGTTCAGTGACCCAAACCTAATGTACTAGATACAATGCTGGCTGGCATTGGAATCAGCTGGGTCTGGGTTAAAATTATAGTTAAAATACATACTAGCTGTGGGAACCTGGGACAGTCATTTCACTTCTCTGGGCCTCAGTTTCCCCATATGAAAAATGAACAGGTCAGACTCAATGGCCTTTGTGGTCTCTTCCAGCTCCAAATCCATGATCTTATTATTAAACTGAATTGAATTCAATACCAGCTCTTAAAATCTGTGATTCCTACTCTGCTGTGTTAGGATTGACTTAGCTGGCTAAGTCAGGTGTTTGTTTTGGAATAGCAAGTTAATTAAATGGCGCACTGGATTATTACGTGACCCACCCAACCATGGACAAACTCAATGAGGAGTCTTAGCCCAGCCCCACAGTTTTCCTGGGGAGCCGAGGACCTCCCCCATCATCAAGTGAGGAAGCAGAAATCATCTCTGCCTTTGGGTTGGGAAGCAAGAGAGTGACCACGGAACGAGGCTGGCCCCTCTGTTTTGGAAACCTGATATTCGCCATGTATCATTTTGGTCGGACTTGGCCCTTTTCCCCAACATGAGTACTGGCACTACAATTCTAAAGTGGACCCACAAGGTCACTGAACCAATGGGCTTTTTATCGGTGAGCCTCATGGCAGACATCCCAGGCAACTGCGCAGGGGACTGTATGGAGTAAGCAGCTTGAGTGATGATGAAGAGGCCAAGAGAAACAAATAAGTCTTTATTTGGGGTTATATGAAATGAAACCATGTCAAAAACATAAATCACTAGGGGGAGGGGGTGGGGGAGGAGAAGGGTTCAAATCCAAGGTAAACCAGTGCTGAAAGCTCTCTGTCTGGAAGCCTTGCCCTTTAGTAGACTTTAATTTACTCAAGGTCAACCCAAGGTCAAGGTCAGAGGCAGAGCTTAGAATAGAACCTTCAGTTGCCATTGTTCTAAAGACTATTCAGAACTTTGAAAGCTAAAATTACACCCCAATGGAAAATAATCAAGGCATCCATTATGTGTCAGCCCAAACTCTAATGGAGCAAGTTGCAGAGAGGCAAATTGTAGTTTGATGCAAAGAAAAACTTCCTAATAATTGTGTTGTTCAGTGGTCTAGTCATGAACTACTCTTCTTGACCCCATGGACTTGTCCACGTGGTTTTCTTGGCAAAGATACTAGAGTGGTTTACCATTTCCTTTTTCAGTATGTCCCCATTTTACAGATGAGGAATTGAGGCAAACAAAGATTAAGTAACTTGTTGAGGGTCAATTAGAACTATCCAAAAGTGGAATGGGCTGCTTAACTCAGTTAATGAACATTTATTAAGCACCAGCTGTGTGACTGCCACTGTGCTAAGTGCTAGGGATACAAAGAAAGGTAAAAAAAACAGTCCCTGTTCTCATGGAGCTCACAGTCTAATGAATTCTCCTTCACTAGAAGTCTTCCGGTAAATGGATGTCCATTTACTACAAATATTATGAGGGGATTTTTGTTCAGTTACAGGTAGGACTAGACAGTCTCTGAGATTCCTTCTCATTCTGAGATTTTAGGATGTCATAATTTCATTATTGTACCCACTCAGAATTTGCACTTAATAAAGAAGGTATTTTCTTCACCAATGCAGCTTGTGATCCATTAAAGCATTGGGTTTGGAGTCAGGAGGTCCTAAATTCAAATCACGACTTAGAAATTGACCAGTTATGTGACTGTGGCTAATTCACTTCTCAATGTCTGAGTTTCCTCAACTATAAAATGAGGGGGTTAATCTCAGTAGCCTCTGAGGTCTGTTTTAGCTCTAAATCTAAGATCAGATGACACATCTTTGCTTTCTTATGTCTATGTCCACAGAGGGGTCACTCCATGTGTCAGGGACCTTCCTCTAGGTTTCTATATTATAAGGGTGGTAGCTGTTCTGAATCTAGTCTGTCAATCTATTATCGCTTGTTTTTACTACATGACTACCCTGCATTCTTTTCTAGTCATACATGTCTTTGATTATAGTTTTATTCTGCTTCTTCAATGTGATTTGTTATTAATATAAATTGTATTCAATTTATACTCACCACGTGGCTACCCATTTCCCTTTGGGTAGTAATACTTTTTTTTATTCTTTTTTTTTCTTTTTTTTGATTCTTCAAAGATATGGTTTTCCATGACAGCCACAAAACATCACCAGAAAAATATTCAAGAATATTAGTATCAAAAATGGATTTTTGTTTCAGGTAGAACCTCAGGACCATTGAAAGTCCCGCCCAGTTTCCTAAATCAATCCGACCCCCACTTTGCCTTTTGGGTCCACTTCGTTGGTCACATGAAGTTTTTATACAAAATATATATGCTGCTGCACTACCTCTATGGATTGTCCATCCAACATTATGTAATGGTCTGAACAATAAGAATTTTTCATTGATTTAGTTTTTCCTTTACAGATTATTAAACCAAAGTCTTTTTCATGATAGTAGATTTCATACTATATGGAAATTCAAGAAACTCCTTATAAAGAACCTACTCTTACTTTCCCACTGTTGATTATTTCCATTTTTTCTGGCATGTACTTTGTTAGTATATAGTCTCCCCAAGCCCATCCTTTCTGCCACCCTTTAAAAGATTGTGAGATCCTCAAGAGTGTTGTTTCAGGCGTGTCTGACTCTTTGTAACACCATTTGGGGTTTTCTTGGCAAAGATATGGGAGTGGTTTGCCATTTCCTTCTCCTCTTCATTTTACAGACAAGGAAACTGGGACAAACATGGTAAGGTGACCTACCCAGGGTCACACAGATAGTAAATGTCTGAAGCCATATTTGAATTCACGAAGAGGAGTCTTGTGCTTTTGCCTTTCTCTATATCCCCAGTCTTTAACATAGTATTTGATTTCTAACAGGAACTTAATAAATATTTATGACTGATTACTCAGGGTAAGGTACTATGAAGGGAGGGAGGAGGCCTGAGATGCAAAACCAAAGCCAAAACATTCCCTTCCCTGGGGAAGCTTACTTTTTACTGAATTCTCTAGTCTTCCACTGAACGAATGAATAAATGAAGAATCATTTATTAAATGCCTACAAAGTGCCAAGCATTATGCTAAATGTTAGGGACACAAAGAAAAGAAAGATACTGGCCAGAGATGCTGCACATTATTATTCCAATAAATCAATCAATCTGTGTTTATTTAAGGTTATGCAAGACATTGTGCTAAGCACCACAACAGACACAAACAAATGAAGAATGTCATCACTGCCCTCAAGAAGTTTATAACCTAGTGAAGGACTTGAGGTAAATGCATAGGAAAGAATAACTAATAATACAAGACAGTATGAGTATATGGACAAGTGATGTAACTTGTGGGGGTGGGGGGGAGAATGTTTATGACTGGAGTGGTGAGTGGAGTCTACAGTGAAGGAGTGGGATTTGAAGTTGGCTTCAAAGCATGGGAAGGATTTGGATAAATGGCAGAGTTAGAAAGAGAAGAGTACAGGTAAGGACAACAGCTTGAACAAAAGCTTGGAGGCGGTAATATTCATGGAATATTCTGGGGAGAACCAATAGACTTTAACCTTGGCAGACTGGGTTGCTATGAAACATGAACTTTTAACTAAGAATCAAAACAGATTTCTGAGTAATGATGAAGAAATCACATTTATTCCCATGTCCAGACATCTTCCTAATGTTGCATAAAGCTAATGAGCTGCAGAAGATGTGGCTTAAAGGAAGAAGAAAAAAAAAAAGACCTTGGAAGGCATCCATATCACATGAATCCTGATAGCCTTGACCCAGGCTATCGTAGTCCCATGACCCTTTAGGAAAGCTTTTAGGAGCTTATATTATCACTCAAATTTATCCAAAGCATGGAAAGGATGCTTTATCATGGAAAGGAACTTGGAAAGATTGATTAAGTATTTGGCTGGTGAGTAAAGAAAATATTGTGACAAATAATTATTTTAATATTGTTGTTATACCAAAAACTTAACACTGACAACAAGAACCGTTCATCCAACCAGTTGATCCAAATCTGGGGTATATCCAAGAAAAGCCTTCATTTTGAACAATTTTCATTCCAGTAAGAGGTGAAATACACATAGAGACACACACACGTGTGTGTGTGTATGTGTATTTGTGTGTATACCAAGAGAAAGGAGGGAAGAGAGAGGAAGAGAGTTTAGAGACAGAGAAATAGAGAAAGAAGTGAGACAGAGACAAAGTGACAAAGATAGAAAGACAGGGAGACATAGACACAGAGAGACAGAGAAAGAAAGAGGAGATAGAGAAGACAAAGATAGATACAGAGATACAGTTATCCCAGCCTAGTCAAAGAAAGAGGAATATTGTGATTTCTACCCCCAGTCAATGAAGTTAATAAAAACAAAGAAAAAATAGGTTTGTACTAGTCTAAACTGTTACCTTTGGCTTTGCTCTGTGTGTGTGTGTGTGTGTGTGTGCGCATGCTTGTGTGTGGGCATATATTTGTGTGTGCATGTATGTGTGCATGCATGCGCACATGCATGCACAGAAGCAGAGCACAATAGACTGAGTTTGGAAATTGGAATTAAGATGACCTGAGTTTCCATACTGATACTTACCCTTGTGTAATCATGGGCAAATCACTCTGAGCCTCAGACCACACCTAATAATCTAAAAAAATCTAGACAGTTGGCATCTGTATTGGTAAAGAGCATTTCCAGGACAATGAAATTACAATCTTGGGTTCAATCAATGAACAAGCATTTATTAAATGACTACTGGATGCCAAGTACTTGGGCACTGGGCATATATGAAAACAAAATACAAAACAGCCCCTCCTCTTGAGGAGCTCAAGTTCTATCTGTTGGGGGATTATTGATATAAATGGGTAGATCCATCCATGAAGGGCAGTATGGTGGAGAAGACAAAGAGCTGCCTCTGGACTCAAGGAGACCTAAGTTCAAATTCTACTTCGGTCACACACTATGTGCCCATGGGCAAGCAACACTATAAGAGTGAGTCGTAGAACAATTATTGGGTCTGCATTAGTTGAGAGAGATCTTTTGTCAGGAGTTCCTTACACCTAGGAGATCACAGGTCCAGGTAAAATAATATCTCTCCATGGAGCCATACACATACATTTGCATAGAAACTCATATTCTTAGTGTAATTAATGCTTCATGTATATATTTGTATATAGTCAATGTGGGCATTAGATGGACTTGGCAGATCTCACACATCACATCACCTAAGTTTTGCTGTATTTTCCTGTTATCTTCATAGTTATCACTGTTCCAAAAGTAAGTCATAGACTCCCCTCCCCAGTCTGGTTCATATAAAAGCTAAGTGCTGCCTGGAACTTATGCTATTTTTCAAGGAATGTGTGTGTGTGTGTGTGTGTGTGTGTGTGTGTGTGTGTGTGCATATGTGAGCATGTGTGTGGGTATGTGTGTGTGAACTTCAAAAAAATCTCATTTTGTGAATTGGTAAGGATGTGAATAATGTGCTGTACATTCATTTAAAGTCATAGGATCATAGATTTAGAGCTAGAAGGATATTCAGAGGCCCTCAAGTGCATCCCCTCAATTTTACAAATTATGAAACTGAGGCAAACAGAGATTAAATGACTTGTCCAGCATCCCACAGCTGTTAAGTGTCTAAATCAGGATTTGAATGCAGATCTCTCTGACTTCAGAGTCCAGGGCTCTAACCACTGTGTGACCTGGCTACCCCTTTTCACCAGACTTAGAAATCTTACTACTTTAACTCTAAACAAAAGAAGCATTAATGACTAGGTTTTCCAAATAGTTTTATTAAAGATAACATTGCACATTTTTTTCCCAATGAAATCCACTCTTTTTGGGGAGGCTGGAAGGTGAAGCATATAAGCCTTGTGCATTGAATCACCTGTGGGAATATGAGCTCCACAAACTCTGTTCAATCCTTTGTAGAACACATACCCTTGCTTTTATGGCAAGGTTGAAACTTTCCATCTAATCCTGTCTTCTTGCTCCTGAGGCTGGTTCTTGGTTCTGATCCAGAAACTGCTTCCCACCTCTGACTCCTAAGCCCAGCACCCAGGAACCCCAACCATCATCTTCAATATGACATCTCTGGATCTCTTCTGAGTGAAATCTGCCTGCTATGGCCTTTCCTCCCTTCCCATAAATAGTGATTTTATCCTGCTCTGTGGAAGACTTTCAGCCCCTGCCATTGACAAAATCTTGTTCCCAGCCCCAAGGTAGTGCAGTGTTGGAAAAACATAACAGAAGTGATTGATCTAACATAGTGGATGAAAAATGCCATTGGGAAAAAGAGAATAGAAAAGGGCCACCTTAAGGAGTGCCAGCATACCCAGCCATGAAAAATACATGTCACTTTGTCAGTCCTAAGATTTAGATCTGAAAAAGACCTAAGAGACCAACACCTTCAATTTTCAGATGAGGAAACGGAGACACAGAGTTTAAAGGATTTGCCCAGATCGCACATAGAGTTAATGCTGCTAAAATACAACTCCATCATTTGATTTTCTAGTGCTTATCTTTCTTCTTCTTCCTCCTTATCCTCTTCTTCCTTCTCCTTTTCTGCCTTCTTCTTCTCTTTCTCCTCCTTCTCCTCCTCCTTCTTTTAGAAATGATGAAGTTTAATTTGAAAAAACATTGGAGTTCAAACACAACATGCCTTTTTTCAAGTTGTTTTTCCCCAATTTTTAAACATTTTTATTTAAAGTTTTGAGTTTCAAATTCTATCCCTACTTCCTTCTTTTCTTTCTTCCCTCCCTTAGATGATAGGCTATCAGATATAGGTTATACTTGTTCAATTGTGTAAAACACTTCCATATTAGTCATTTTGTACAAGAAGATTCGAATAAAAGAAAAAAATGAAAGTGAAAAAGAGCATGCTTCAGTCTGTATTCAATCAACATCAGTTCTTTCTTTTTTTAAAATTAAATTTTATGTTTATTTTTAGTTTGCATCATTCATTTCCACAAGATTTTGGGTTACAAATTTTCTCCCCGTCTTTCCCCTACCCACCACCCCAGAACAGTGATCCCACTGTAGACCCCCTCCCCCAATCTGCTCTCTCCTATATCCTCCCCCATTCCCCCTCCAACTTTCTGGGAGGGCAAGATGGATCTCCTCACCCCAGTGCCTATATATCTTATTTCCCAGTTGCTTGGAAAATAATAACATTTTTTAAACATTTGATTTTAAAACATTGAATTCCAGATTCTTTCCTTTCCTCCCTCATCACCCACCCTTACTGGGAAGATAAGGAATTCAATATAGGTTGTATGCGTATAGCTACACAAAACATTTCCATAGTGGATATATTGTGAAAGACCGACTATATTTCTCTCCATCCTATCCTGCCCCCCACTGTTCTATTTTCTACTTTGACCCTGTCCCTTTTCAAAAGTGTGTGCTTCTAACTACCCCTCAACCTTCCCTTCCCTCCATCATTCCCCCTCTCATCCCCTTCCCCCCTACTCTCTTGTAAGGTGAGATACCCTATTTAGTGTGTGTCATTCCCTTCCCAAGCCAAATTCAATGAGAGTAAGGTTGACCCATTCCCTTTTGCCTTCCTGTTCTTCCCTTCCATTGTAACAGTTTTCTCTTGCCTCTTCTATATGAGATAATTTACTCTATTCAGTCTTTTCCCATCTCCTCTCATTATAGTCCTCTCTCATCTCTCAATTTTACCTTTTAAGTATCATCTCTTCCTATTCAATTGATCCTGTGCCCTCTATCTATGTATACTTGTACACATATATACACATACTCACATATGTATTCATATGCCCATATATCCTCCTATATAAACATATATATATGCATGTATATATATACACATATATGTGCATTTATATTCCCATTACCTATCCTCATACTGAGAAAAGTTTCATAAGTTACAATTATTGTTTTTCCATGTAGGAATGTAAATAGTTCAACTTTGATAAATTCCTTATGATTTCTTTTCTCCGCTTCTCTTGTTTCTTGTATCTGAGTGTCAAATTTTCTATTCAACTCTGGATTTTTCATCAAGAAAACTTGAAAGTCTTCTATTTCATTGAATGATCATATTTTCCCCTGAAACATTATACTCAATTTTGCTGGGTAGATGATTTTTGGTTTTAATCCCAGCTCCTTTGACATTCAGAATATCATATTCCAAGCCCTTCGATCCCTCAAGGTAGAAGCTGCCAGATCCTGTGTTAAACTGATTGTGTTTCCACAATATTCAAATTGTTTCTTCTTAGCTGCTTGTAATATTTTCTCCTTGATCTGGGAACTCTGGAACCTGGGTATAATCTTCCTAGGAGTTTTCTTTTTGGAATCTTTTCCAAGAAGTGATCAGTGAATTCTTTCAACCTCTATTTTGCCCTCTGGTTCTAAAACATCCAGGCAATTTTCCTTGAGAATTTCTTGAAGGATGATTTATAGCTTCTTTTTTTATTATCATAGCTTTCAGATAGTCCAATAATATTAAAATTATCTCTCCTGGATCTATTTTCCATGTCAATGGTTTTTTTAATGA
>CM053581.1:420522947-420563291 GCA_028627135.1 Pseudochirops cupreus
TCTTTTGCCATTTGAGTTAGTCTATTTTTTAAGGTGTTATTTTCTTCAGTCAAGTTGTTGACTCTTTTCAGGATTTTCTTGTGTCATTCTCATTTCTCTTCCCAATTTTTCCTCCACTTCTCTTATTTGATTTTCAAAATCCTTCACAAGCTCTTCTATGGCCTGTAACCAATTCATATTTTTCTTGGAAGCTTTTGATGCAGGAGTTCTTACTGTACTGTCTTCCTGCATTCCATGCTTTGATCCTTTATGTCCCCAAAAAAGGAACCTAAAGTTGGGTTGCTGTGCTTGCTTTGCTTCCTTTGCTTGCTTATCTTGCCACTCAATTACTTGACTTTTGAGCTTTTTGCCACAGTAGAACTCTGCTTCCAGAGAGGAGAACCTTGTCCCAAATCACTGGGGTTTTTGCCGATGCTGAAGTTATTAGTTGGGTGCCCTCTCTGAAGCCTCCACAGGTGCTGGCACCTGGTCACACACCCCAGAATCTCCATCCAAGCAGGTTAAAGCAAGAGAGATTACCCATCAGAATGGTCACTTTGTCCCCCTACAAACTACAGGCTCTGCAGCTCTGAAACAGCCACATGGAAGCAGCTGTATGGCCACCATGCCTGAGCAGCTTCTCCCTTCTGGGGGCAGAGGCCTGATTGCACTCTCAGTCCCCTTGTTCCCAAAGTCCACACTGACCTTTTACTTTGCCTTTGGCATTTATGGGTTGATAATTCTGGAAATGGCCACAGCTGCTGGTGATCCACTCACTCGAAGTCCCACCAGCGTGGGCTAAAACTGGGGGCTCACATGCTGCAATGGACCCTTCCTGATGGCTTGCTGGTCTGCCTTCAGCTGGAGATTTGTTTCTCTCTGTCACTTTGTGGGTTCTGTAGCTCTAAAGTTTGTTTAGAATCATATTTTTTAGGTATTTGAAGTGGTTATGGGGGGAGCTCATGGAGTTTTCCTACTTTGACACCGCCATCTTGGCTCCACCCCTCCCACCCCACCCCCACTATCAGTTCTTTCTCTGGAGGCAGATAATATGCTTCATCACGAGTCCTTTGGGATTGTTTTGGATTATGGTATTGCTGAGAATAACTATTCTTCATTGAACAATATTGCTGTCACTGTGTGCAATGTTCTCCTAGTTCTGTTCACCTCACTATGCATCAGTTCATGTAAATCTTTCCAGGTTTTTCTGAAATCATACTGCTTGTCATTTCTTATAGCACAATAATATTCCATTACCATCATGTACCACAGCTTATTTAGCCATTCCCCAATTGATGGGCATCCCTTTGCTTTCCAATTCTTAGCCACCACAGAAAGAGCTGCTATAAATATTTTTGTACAAATAGGTCCTTTTCCCTTTTTTGGATTACTTTGAGATAAAGACCTAGTAGTGGTATTGCTGAATCAAAGGATATACACAGTTTTATAGCCCTTTGAGCATAGTTACAAATTGCTCTCCAGAAAAGTTGGATCAGTTCACAACTCTACCAACAGTGCATTAGTGTCCCAGTTTTCCCACATCCCCTTCAACACCCAACATTTGCCTTTTGTGTCATGATAGCCAACCTGCTAGGTGTGAGGTGCTATCTCAGAGTTGTTTTAATTTGCATTTCTATAATCTATAGTGATTTAGAGCATTTTTCTCATCACAGATAGCTTTGATTTCTTTGTCTGAAAAACACCCATTCATATCTTTTGATCATTTATCAGTTGGGGAATGACTTGTATTTTTATAAATTTGACTCAGTTCTCTATATATTTGAAAAATTAGGCCTTTATTAGAGATACTCGTTGCAAAAAAGTTTTCTGCTTTCCTTATAATTTTGCTTGCATTGGTTTTGTTTGTACAAAAACTTTTTAATTTTATATCATAACAATTATCTATTTTACATTTTGTAAGGCTCTCTATCTCATCCTTGGTTCTAAATTCTTCCCTTATCCACAAATACTTATGTGTAATCATCTTGGTATACAGTGTGAGATGTTAGTCTATGTTTAGTTTCTCCTATACTGTTTTTCCATTTTTCCCAGAAGATTTTGCCAAATAATGAGTTTTTGTTCTGAAAGTTTGGATCATTAGGTTTATCACATACTAGATTACTATGGTTATTTACTATAATATAATTTGTACCTAATCTACTCCACTGATCCTCCACTCTATTTCTTAGCCTGTCCTAGATTGTTTTGATAATTATCATTTCATAGTACAATTTGAGATCTGGTTAGACCACCTTCTTTTTCATTTTTAATTGATTCCCTGGATATCCTTGAGTTTTTGTTCTCCCAGATGAATTTTGTTATTATTTTTTCTAACTATATAAAATAATTTTTTGATAGTTTGACTGTTATGGCACCAAATAGATTAATTTTGATAGAACTATCATTTTATTGTATTGTCTTGCCTTATCCATAAACAATTAATATATTTTTCAACTGTTTAGATCTGACTTTATTTGTGTGAAAAGCATTCTGTATTTGTGTTCATATAGTTCCTGGGTTTGTCTTGGCAGATAGACTTTCAAGTAATTTATATTTTCTACAGTTATTTTAAATGGAATTTCTCTTTTTATCTCTTGCTGCTCAATGACTTATGTAGGAATATTTTGTACCCTGCAACTTTGTTAAAGTTGTTAATCATTTCAAGTAGTTTTTTAGCTGATCCTCTAGGATTTTCTAAGTATAGCCACTTGTATTTCTTGATTATATTTCTAATATTTGTATTTCTGGTCAGACAACTGGCTTTTTATTCACAGCAAGACTTTGGTTTGTCTAGTAAGTGTCAGAAGTGGGATTTGAATCCAGGTTTTACTGACTTCAACTGCAGGACTTAGACAAGCATCTTATAGAAAGTGTCCATTGATATGAATGCTTTGAGTATATACTGCAGAAATGCAGTGGGAGTAGGAGGAAGAAAAGGGAGTTGTATGGGACTTGTTAAATTGACAAGAGCCTATTTTTAAAAAAAATCAATATTTTCCAAGTGATACTAGATGTCTGTGAATCATTTCTACTGGGAAAAATCCAGATCACAAGTAATTGAAAGGTCAATGGAAACATACCCAGTGAGTGTGAGCAGGCTACAACATATTACCAATGATGATTTGCATATGAGATGTGACATAAAAGGTATGATGGAATATGTACATGTCTAGAAAGGGAGGTTGACTGATTATGTGGTGAGAATGAGAGACAACAGATGGACAGCCTGAGTGGTACCCTGTGAGCCCTGGAAAAGTCTTTTGTTAAAAATATAATAAAATCTTGAGGAAGGCTCCTTGCATTTTGGGAGGACTCTCTGTGGAGGGTTTATGGAAAATATGGATAAGGATTCTCCAGGATACGAAGACATGTAGGAGTTAGCATGATAACCGTTAGTGAAAGGAATATCCTCACTGATACAATCACAGAGCACACAGCTTACCAAAGTATGGTATGTATGTATAGAAAGTATGATATGTATGTATAGATGGATGGATGGATGGTTGATGATAATAACTAGATTTTATATAGATCTTTAAGGTTTACAAAGAGCTTTACCAATATAATCTGATTTCATCCTCACAACAATCTGGGGAGATGTGTTAGCATCATCATCTTTGCCATCATTATCATCATCATTATTCCCACTTTATAGATGAGGAAACTGAGGCAGGCAGACTTGCCTAGGATCACATAGCTAGTAAGTGTCTAAGGTGTGAATTGAACTTCTCTTCCTTACTACCAACGAAGGCTGGAAGCTACGCATCGTGCCTTCTTTATTCTAAGCTCTACATCAGATCTGAGGGTCAGTGGAGGGGTTGCTCCTTAATAATAAAGGCAATAATTTCATGTTAGTCAAATAATTCATGACTGTTGTCTTTTCTGAGACCTCACTCCCTCCTTTCCAACAAATTCTTCCACAATCTTCTGGCCTACAACCTCAATAGCTGTGGTGTACCCTCTATATCAGTTCTGAAAGCATGATTAATTCACTTCACCATTATTCCTAGATGATGTGTGTCAATCTACTCTTCCTATGGCCTTACTTAGGGCACCTAGAAGCCACAGTGGATAGAATAGGGCCTGTGGTCAGAAAGACTTGAGTTCAAATTCTGCCTCAGACACTTACTAGTTGTGTGAACCTGGGTAAGTCACTTCACCCTCTTTGCCTCAGTTTCCTCCTCTGTCAAAAGAGCCAGAGAAGGAAATGACAAACCACTCCAGTGTCTTTGCCAAGAAAACCCCAAAAGGAGTCACAAAGAGCCAGATACGACTGTAATGACTGAACAACAATGGCCCTACTTGTCATCTCTGTAACTTTCTGGACCAAAATGGCTTTCTTTGTCTACCACTCCCTCATGTTTTCCCCATTAGAATGCAAGCTCCTTAAGGACATGACCTTTTTTTCTTTCTGGGGGCTGTGTTTTTATATTTGTGTCCCCAAAGCTTAACACAGTATTTGGCACAAAGTAAACAGTTAATAAATGCTTTTTCACTTGTTCATCCATTTCTTTTTTTTAACTTATTAATCTAATTGAAGCTGAGTAGAAAGGATAATGTTTAGAGCCACAATGACTTTCTTTCTACCCCAGCTCTACACATATATTCCAAACAGCTAAAAGGTATAATACAGTAGCAGAAAAAAATAAATACAATCCTAAACATTAAGTCTCCAAAATGTGCTGAGCTGCCTAGGATATAAAAGTTGATGTGATTCTTAATTATCAGGTGATAATTAAGAAACTGCCAAGATGCCCAACCAAGCAGTCTCCCCTGCGAATCTGGCCCATCTGTTCTAGGAAACAAGGAGGAATTAGGAACAAAGAGCTGTTGGTCTAGAGTTGAAAAGGATCTGAAATGCTGTCCAAATGATCTCAAAGGCTCAGAGATCATAAAATCATAATTTTAGAGCCACAAGGATTGTTGCAAGTCACCCAGTTCAATCCAACCATTTTGCAGAAATGGAAACTGAGACCAGGGAAGTGAAATGACTTGCCCGGGGTCACATAAGTAGCAACTGGCAAAGTCAGGATTTGAACACAGATCTTCTGATCCCAAACTAGTGCTTTCTCTACTGCAATTCTTGAAAACACCAAACTTAAATAAATAAATAATTTTAAAATTTTAATTTAAAAAAATTTAAGTCAATAAACCATTCATACTTTTGACCAACTCATCCCACTACAAGACGAAAAGCTATCTTAGATAGAAAGAAAGGCTTCTCCTATGCTAACCAGTTAACAGCGACACCTTAGGTAATATCAAGACCTGGAAACAAAGGGAATGTCATTTTGGGAATGACTGAACAAATTGTGGCATGGTGATGTAATAATCATGTTATCATGCAGGAAGAAATGATAAATACGAAGAATTCAGCAATACGGGAAGACTCAGATGAACTGATGCCAAGTGAAATACACAGACTCAGGAGAACACTAGATATAGTGACTATGATAATGTCAACCACAAGGAAGCTGACTGTGCGATAGCCAAGTCTTCTCGGCAAAGCTCTGGGCTAATCACATATGCCTTTGCATTTATATCTTTTTGATTACACGCTATAAGTCAAACTCATTCTGTTACTCAGTCTTATTTACCTCTTTTAGTCAATTAGTCAGTCAGCTAGCATCCATTAAGCACCTACTGTATTCCAGGCACTATGCTAAGCTCTAGAAATACAAAGAAAGGCAAAAAACAGTACCTGCTCTCAAGGAGCTCACAGGCTGATTCAGACACAAGAAGGTTCATTTCTGGGGCATGGAAATGACTATAATACAAAAGTAAATCATATCAATAATGCTTTTTTTTTAAAGTAAGTTGCCTATGAGATCTCTATTAGAAGTTCTCCTTTTAAGTGAAAAATTCCTTGTAATACTATGCTTGATAGTGTGACCAATACAAAATGTCACCACACTGGATTTGATTTATCCTAAATTATTTTCTGTAGCAAGTGAAGAATGTTTTTCTCCCGTACCAAAGATATAAATGGGACCGCTGGATAGTGGCCCAGTGGATAGAGTACTGGGCATGGAGTCAAGAAGACACCTCTTCCCAAGTTCAAATTCAGCCTAAGACACTTACTAGTTGTGTGACCTTGGGCAACTCCCTTCACCCTGTTTGCCTCAGTTTTCTCATCTGTAAAATGATCTGGAAAAGGAAATGGCAAACTACTCCAGGATCTTTGCCAAGAAAACCTCAAATGGAGTCATGAAGAGTCAGACAAGACCAACAAGTATATGGCTTTAACCTAGAGCTAAAATAAGGTGACAGATTCTACCACCAGAGTCAAACTTCTTGTTTGTTTCTCAAGTCAAATCAATTACCACTGATTAAGTATCTAATAGGTGCCCAGGACTATACTAAACACTGGGGGTACAAAGGTAAAAATCAGTCCCTGCCCTCAAAGGACTCATAGTCTAATGGGGAGACGACATGCAAATAATTGTAAAAACAAGTTCTAGACAGGATAAATTGGAGATAATTAACAGGGGGGAGGGGAAGATTAGGAAAGGCTTTTTGTAAAAGGAGCAATTTTAGCCAAGACTTGAAAGAAGGCAGGAGGCAGAGATGAAGAGAGAACAGACCTCTGATAGATAGATAGATAGGTAGAGAGATAGATAGATAGATAGATAGATAGATAGATAGATAGATAGATAGAAACAGATAGATAGATGGATGGATGGAGAGGCAGGAGAGGCACGCAGACAGATAGATATAGACATATGTATTTAGATAGATACACATATACAATATGCACGCGTATACATATATGTATATGCACATATATACAATGTGTATTTATATGTAGATATCTGTATCTTTATATATGTATGTATATATGTGTGTATCTATACAGAAGATACAGATATTAATAACAGGAATAGAAATAGAGGAGATAAAGACACAGACATGAGGTAGTAGGAAGGAGGGGAACTCCAGGCATAGGAAGAAAATGCTTCCTTTGACAAGTGGCCCAAGGGCTGAGCCTTGAAGGGTACTTGAGATTCTAAGATGTGAAGGGAGAGGACATTCCAGACCTGGAAGACTGTGTCTGGACAAAGATCCAAAGGCAGGCAATGGGTTGCTTAGTTCAGAGCCCAGGAAGCAGACCCATTTGGCTAAAGTTCATGAAGGGGAACACTGCCCATTCTGCCCAGAAAAGAAGCCAGGAGCCAGATTTTTCAGGACTTTCCACACCAAGTTGAAAAGTTTGTATTTTAACTCCCAATCAAGAAAATTGATCCTGCCAAGATATCAGATTTCCCGATGAATGACCAAGGGTCATGTCAGCACCTGTGTCCAGCTTGGTGCCCAGCACCAAGGAACTCTAGGAACTTAATATTAATGACTTTGATCTATCTGACTTCTTTTTTTCAATATTTTTTCAGATCTAACGTGACCCAACAAGATACCTCTAGAACAGGGGAGCTTAAGCTAGGGTCCATGTACTTGCTCTTCTAGACAGCAGAGGATGGAGACTGTGCATGGATTCAGGAAGACTTGAGTTCAAATCCAGTTTCAGATACCTTCTATAGTGTGATCCTGAGCAAGGCAGTTAACCCTGTTTGCCCCAGTTTCCTCATCTGTAAAATGAACTTGAGAAGAAAATGACAAACCACTCCAGTATCTTTGCCAAGAAAACCCCAAACTGGATCATGAAGAGTTGAACAATTCTGAAACAACTGAACAACACTCATTCTAATACTTTGAATACTTTCTGTAGAATTTATTTTCTTTCTAATCCCATGTATTTTATGTTTTGCATTTAAAAGCAGGATTCTGAGAAGAGCTCCATCTATAGGCTCATCCAGGCTGCTTGTGGAGTCCACGATAAAAAACCAGTTTAACCTCTGATCTAGAACATACCATTTAGAAGCATCTCCAGGGCCCAATGGTGCCCACAATAGAGTCATTCTAATGGAGTCACTGCTCATGTTTTCCCAAAAATTTTCTTATTCAACCTAAAGGATGCCTGAGAACCTAGGAAAGGGTGATGGGTAGAGACTATATATGGGATTGGTTTCCATTTCTAAAGCTGGGTAGTTTAGACAGGATGAGTTCTAGATTTACTTCCAGCTCTAAATCTATAATTCTATGTCTTTTATGAGGATGCAAATTCTACACTACCAGTTACTACAGGAAAAAGTTTAAAGATCTCCAAAAGTATTGAAATTCTATAAAATAGTGAAATACTATGGACAACACTTGGGAGAGTTGTTTTCTAATGGAAAGTTTGATGATTCAATGATAATTTTACGTTGGGCTAGACTTGAGAATTTGAGGGTATAAGGACCTCTCAAGTGAGGAAACTCCCTTTGCCAATGCAAATTGGTACCATCTTGGAGGAGGAGGAAGAGGAAAAAAGGGAAGGGGAGGGGAGAAATACCTCTGGTATTTGACAGCAGCATGCTTTAGGGAAAAGCTGACTGGAATAGGAGCTAAAACTTTAAAAGATCCTTCTTCAGATTATAAATAGACAGTAAATGTGAGAGAGGAAGAAATATGACCAAATCAGAGGTTGACAGAATGAGAAGCCATGTGGTATGGCAGAGAGAGGGCTAATGGAGTTGTACTCCAGGTTCTTGAGTGTAAAGGGGCCCTGAGACCAAAGAGTTTGAGAATCACTCTATTAGCCCCCTCTCTTTAATCCACCTGTCATTCAATAAACTTGTGAGCCATTTACATTTCTCTTGGACCTATGTTGTCAAAGCACTTCATTCTTCACAACTAGGGGAAATTAGTACAAGTCTAATCTCCAGTTAACAGATAGGGAAACTGAGGCTTATGCATAATTTGAAGAAATATCTTAAAAGGTTGTTATGCTGGGTAGACTGTTTGATGTTACATCTGAAGATATGTAGCATCTAGAGGAGGCAATTTAAGGCAGGCAGGGGAGGATTTAGGGTGCTTTTCAGATTGACTGACAATACCATAGCTAACGGACTGTGTGTGTATCTGTCTGTCTGTCTTACTTTCTCTCTGTGTCTGTCTCAGTGTCTCTTTCTGTCATTCTATCTCTGTCTCTTTTTGTCTATGTCTGTGTGTGTATCTCTGTCTCTCTCTGTCTCTGTCTCTCTGTCTCTGTCTCTCTGTCTTTCTCTCTGTCTCTCTGTCTCTCTCTGTCTCTCTCTTTCTGTCTCTCTCTCTGTCTTTCTCTCTCCCTCTCCCTCCCTCCCTCTTACCCTCTCTCTCTCTCTCTCTCTTTCTCAAACAAAATCAGGAATGAAAATAACCTGGTGAAATTTGGACCCTCAAGTCTAACTGGGCAAGCATCCCAAGTCTCCAGTGCCAAGTACTCCTGTGTCCTTGGTTTCCAAACAGAGAGAAGAAGGATTTTGCTTTCAGAGAGCAGTTCAACAGCTCCTAGGAAGCTATGTCCAGCTACTCCCTTCCAAAATCCATTCCTCCCCAATCTGGCCCCCTCCCTCTAAGAAATATTAGAAAGTAGTCAGACTGATTCAAGAGATATGGACACTTCCCACACACTCTGTCCCAGTAAAATGGGCACTTTAGGCCAGGTACTGTGCTAAACCTTAGTGAGACAAAGGAATCCAACAAGAAGCATTTATTAAGGACCTACTATGAGCTGGACATTCTCCTAGGAGCTGGGGAAACAAAAACAAATGTGAAATAGTCCCTCCTGTGCAACACTCTGGGATGAATCCCTCAGTTGTTAGTAAAATCTAGCTCAGTATCCTAGATTAAAAATCGTCCTAAAAAATGGTACTGTGAATAAGCTCCTTGAGGACTAGGACAATGCCTAGCACACAGTTGGTGCTTAAGGAGCATTTCCTGGTATATAATGAATGCTCTTTGACTAAAATGAATGAAAGCTCTCAGGGAAAGTTCCCCAAAGGCAGGCTCACTTCCGCCTTTGTATTCTTAGAACCCCATACGTACTACTGGACCTAGCACACAGTAGGTGCCTAATAAATACTTATTGAATTAGGAGGGGGCTCACAAGGCCAATCAGTGGGGTTCACAAACCATCAGGATGATTTGGATGGTGAGCCCTAAATGTATTTCTTTGTGCCCAACAGAAGACAGAACCAAAGATAGTTCTAGGACAAGCCTACAAATCTTGTCAATTGGTAATAGGGGGAGAGGCAGGACTGGGGTGACAAGAGGTAGTCATAGAGTTTAAAATGACCTCAGAGATCATCTAGTCCAACCCTTTCATTTTACAGATAAAAAAATGAGATATAAAGAAATAGAATAACTTGTCCAATGTCACACATGTCCTAAAGCATCAAGGTGGGAGTTGAACTCGGGAGTCAGTGTATTTTCTCCTATATCAACCTCCTCTACAGTTTGGAAGGGATTAACATCCCTTCAAATTAGGCATTAGACATTAGACCCCAAAAAGGGCATTAGGAAATTGACATGGTTCATCAGACTGTAGATCAATTAGGAAGCATTTATTAGGTACCTATAATGTGCCAGACACTGTATTAGGTGCTAGAAATATAATAACAAACATGACAGGCAGTGAAGCCCACCCTGTCCCCACATACATTATAGTTTGTTGTCTCCTATCAGTGTGGGCAGATAAGTGGTGCAGTGGTTAGAGCTCTGGGCCTAGGGTCAGGAAGTCCTGAATTCAAATCCGATTTCAGATACTTAGTAGCTCTATGACCCTGGGCAAGTCACTTAACTCTGTTTGCCTCAGTTTCCTGATCTGTCAAAAGAACTGGAGAAAGAAATGGCAAACCACTACAGTATCTTTGCTAAGAAAACCCCAGAATAGGGTCACAAAGAGTCATATATGACTGAGAAACAAAATCTCCTGTGAGTGTAATTAGAGGAGACAATTGCCCTACCCAAACCTGATTTGTTCTAAATCAGCTCCCTAGCTGAGTTGTGAAACAATTGTGCTCATCTTTTGGAAAGCTGGGCTGAAAATAACCATTCCACAAAACTGTAATAAAACTTGAAATAAACCTTTCCATAAAATATTTAATAAAGCTGTAAAAAGTAAAGTAGCCCATAATGAGCAGTGGTATAAAATAAGGAGACCATGAAGCCCAGCTCCCACTCACTTGATTTCATTCAGGTGTGGCTGAGACATCTGAACCATCCTTTAAGTCAGTGGTTCTCAACCTTCCTAATGCCTCAACCCTTTAATACAGTTCCTCATGTTGTGGTGACCCCCAACCATAAAATTATTTTAATTGCTACTTCATAACTATAATTTTGCTACTGTTATGAATTGTAATGTAAATATCTGATATGCCAGATGTATTTTCATTGTTAAAATTGAACATAACCCACAGGTTGAGAACCGCTGCTCTAAGTCATTTCTTGAGGCCCTCTGGCAACTAGGCTGCTGAAGCCTATGGACCTCTTTCTCAGAATCCCACTTTCAAATGTAGAAAATAAAATATATAGAATTACTAATGAAACTATATTAAAATGCAGTTATCAAATACACATACACACTATACACACACACACATATATATGTGTGTATATCTGTGTCTCTAGAAAGATACAGATATATGGTAGAGAGAGATGGAAAAAAAGAGGGAGAAGGGGAAGGGGGAAGAGGAGAAGTTATTATGGATGCCAGATTAACAATTATCCTTGCTCTAAACTGTGCTCCATGGGGTACTGGAAGGAAACTGGGGTCAGTTTGGAGCTGGACTTTCTCCGTTTTGATGCTGGATTCAATTCCAGACTGCTCAGCAAATATCTACTGACCAGTAGAACCCCAACTACAGTGGAGTAACTGGGAATTTGTCCCAAGGTCCAACATCCAGGATAAGCTTCTGCCATTCCTGAATCACGTGGTATCACAAAGGTTCCAAGGCTTGGCCATGCTTCCCACACTGCCCTCCACCATAGCCCTATTATCCCATCTCCTCCCCAAGGGTTGCCCAGTGAGATTGATGAAACTCCTGCTGGGTGCCAGGCATTGTCTTAGGCACTAGAAAAAGAAAGGAGTAAGACAGGGGATGACTTTCTTCTGTGCTCAGCCCCACAGCCACCTTTCTCCCTGACATAGCCCTTCCTGTGGTTTACCTAATGAGAACATAGTACACACACTCCATGACTACCTTCTGCATCTCTTTACCCTCAAATTAATTTGTCCCTGAATTCTTACATGGGACATCGCTAAACTGACAACTTGTAAGGCATTAGGAATATAGAGATGAAAAATGAGACAATCCCTGCCCTCATGGAGCTTAAAATACAGTAGAATAGAGACTAAACATGTGACATTTTTGGTATAGGGAACTCCCAGATGAGAAAACTCCTTCTGCCAATGTAGGTCAGCCCTTTCTCTGTGATTTATTGCATAAGACACTATGAGGTTAAGTAATTTACCTAAAATCCCATGACCAGTATTTGTGAGAGGTGAGATTTAAACCTTAGTGGTCCTGGTTCAAAATTACTGTGCATGTCTCTGAACCTGTTACAGGATACTGTCTCATTTAAATCTATTGAGGAAGGGAGTAATAATAAAAATAGTTAACATTTATACATCCCATCAATGGTTGCCAAGTACTTTACATGTATTATCTCATTAGACCCTCACACCAGCCTTTTAAGGTTGGGGCTAGAATTGTCACCATTTTACAGATGGGCAAGTGGAGGTAAAGTGACTTGCCCAGAGTAAATGTCTGAGGCAGATTTTGAACTTAAGTTTTCTTGTCTCCAAGTCCAGTGCTCCATACGTTAAGACAATCTACTTCACTGAAGCAAAGAAATAAAATAAAAGGAGTTGCAATATGGTATAGTAGATGGAAATCTGGCCTTGGAGTAGGGGAAACCTGGGCTCAAGTCTCCTATCTGACATCTACTGGTTGTGTAAGATTGGGGGAGTTTCTCTGCTTCTTTGTGCCCCACATATCTCTGTAAGATGATGGGTTTTGGAACTGGAGTTAATCTGAAGAGGTAGATAGCATTTCCTCACCTATCAATAAAACCATAGTTCTTGTCCATTTCAGCTAGGCAGCACCACAGTGAATGGAGTGTGAGACTTGGAGCCAGAAAGATCTGAGTTCAAACCTAGTCTCAGACATTTAATAGTTGTTTGACTGGACAAGTCACTTAACCTGTTTGCCTCAGTTTACTCATCTATAAAATGGGGATAATAATAGCACCTACCTCCCAGGGTTGTTTTGAGAATCAAATGAAATAATATTTGTACAATGTTTAGCACAATGTCTGGCACACAGTAGGTGTTTAATCAATGTTTATTCCCTTCCCCCTTCCCTTCCAAAAGGAAGCAGAAGTCAGATTAGAGAGATGAGGATGAGAGAAGTAGAATCACCTCACTTCTAGCCAATGTGATTTTACTGAATTGTGAAACTGGATGGAACTCCAGAGATCATTTAGATTAATTCATACCTAAGCAAGAATCTCCTATATAATTGTGCCTCAAGAAGTGGCCATCCAACCTCTGTCAGAAGACTTCTGGTGATGAAGAACTCATCATCTCATGGAACTACCCATTCCACTTAAGGGTAGCTTCAATTGTGAGGAAGTTTTCCTGACATCAAATTGTAATCAGCTGCCCCAGAGGTCAACTCTCTGAGGCCAAGCGGAACAAAACTTCAAATATTTCAAGACAACTCTCACTGTTGTGTTCCAAGGAAGGAAGGAAAGAAAGAAGGGAGCTATAGAGGAAGGGAGAAAGGAAGGAAAGAAGGAAGGAAGGAGGGAAGGAAAGAAGGAAGGAAAAAAGGAAGGAAGGGGAGGAAAGGGAGAGAAGGAGGAAGGAAAGAAAGGAGGGAAGGAGGAAGGAAAGGAGGAAGAAAGGGAAGGGATGGAGGAGAGAGGAGAGGAGGGAAGAGAAAAGGGAAGGAACTTGGTGATCTTCCAGGGTGAGAAGGTTGCTCTAACATGATGGGGAAAATCCATAGTGTCAGGAATGGAGACCAGAAAGGAATTTTGAGGTAGAAGGGTCCCCAGAAGACTTTGAGTGAAATCACTTGCCCAAAGTCACCCAGCAAGCTTATGGAAGATCTATAAATAGAAGCCAAGTGAGAGGACCTATGGATGGCAGCTTTAGAGCTGGCAGGGATCATAGGATCACAAATCTAGGGCTAGACCAGACCCTAGAAGTGCTCCAGGGCAGCCCCTGGAAGTCCACGATTTCTCCACGATTTTCCCAAGGCTACACAGGTGGTAAGTAAATAGCAAAGACAGAATTTAAACCCAGATCCTCCAAATCCAACTCCAACTCTCCTCAATGCATTTCTCACTTACATCATACAGTCCAATCACTGAATCTTCAAGAACTACTGATTTTTTATTATTACCATTTTACAGAAGAGAAAAATGAGTCTCAGAGAAATCAAATGACCCAAATATCAAACAAGGCAAAGTGACCAGACACTAGAAGTCATCTGGTCTAGCCCCTCACTGAACTACAAATTCTATCCCCAAGAGAAAAAAAAATCTAGGATTTTCTTTCTTTACCAAAATAATAGAAATCCAAGAGGAATTAAAGGAAATAATTGTCTCAACTATTGAAATACACACACACACACACACACACACATATCAAAAAAGAAAGAAAGAAAAAGAAAGGAATGAAAGAAAAGAAATGCAGTTGGCTTCAGACCAAGAATTTTTTAACTGAGGAGGTATAGACAACAAGCTTCCAGGCCACAGAAAATGGGTCTCAATCCTCTAATAGCTGAGACCTTCATATAAATATTTGGGCAGTGACCTTAAAGGCAAGGAGAAGAAATGCAATCCCTGTGAGTTGAAACTTTGGAGATTGTGGCAAGTGGGTCCAAATTGTTGAGGTTAAAAGCATTTATGATTTTTAAAAGACTAGCATTGTTAGCCTTCACAGGAGACAGACTCGGCTCACAGTCTTGTTTTTACCAAAAATCCTCCCCTGAAACCCAGATAATATACAAAAAGGGATGCCAGTTTCTATATTTTTTTCTTTCCCAAGTCATTTGCTTTTTCCTTCCCATCCATGTGACCTTGAATGAAAACTCAGTGGGTAACAGTGAAGAAAATCAGTATCTCACACAACCCCCATTAAAGTCAGTCCCCACTTCAACACCCCCCCACCAAAATCCTGTTCATTGTATGATTCTGAATACGGAGGGAAATGGGTTGAAATATGTTTTTCTTCCTAAGTATGTGGAGGATTAAATATCCACGAGATTGTTCACAAGGTTGACCCACCAGAGATCAATTCACAGACATGGAACATAAACCTTTCATTGGATACAAGAGTAGCTTGAAATATAGCACAGGGGAAAAATGGTGGCTGTCTTTTTAAAACTCTTGGAGCCTAAGCTTGCATTGTGCCTGAGCTCCCAGTTTCCAGCGGTAGCCAAGAGACCAACACTATGAATCTCATTGCCACAAACGAGCAAGTTATAGTATATATTCCACCGCACACACACAGACACACAAAAGGATTTTCAAATAGCATTAACTTCAACCCACAAAAGCAGGCATCTGAGTGAAAACTGGAATTCTGTCCTGAATTCACCCCATTGTGTTTAGATCCTGGAGTATACACCACACACCACAAGTGAATTGTTTAGGCTGGGTCTCATGTCACACTACAGCAATAATCTCAATCTAACCCTTCCATCAAACAATCAGGGAGAAAATCCTAGCATTTAGAGAAGAAAAAGACCTGAGAAAGACAATCTGGTCCAATCCTCTCTCATGGGGTAGGAGAAATGCTAAAAACAGAGATAAGGAATGGGGTGTATGGGTTGGTTGAAGAATCTGAGGCAGACAGGACATAGGTGGAGTGCTGGTTCTGGAGTCAGGAAGACCTGAGTTCAAATCCTGCTTCACACACTTACTAGCTATTTGGCTTTGGGCAAGTCACTGCACCTCCCTTTGCCTCAGTTTCCTCATCTGTCAAATGAATTAGGTAAGGAAATAGCAAACCACTCTGGTCTCTTTGCCAAGAAAATCCCAAATGGGGTCATGAAGAATCAGACACAAAAGAACAAAATTATTTTACATATGCTTGATTTTTCCCTGTGTCTGTGCTGTCTCCTCCCAAGAAGAATGTTAGCTCCTTGAGGATGAAAACTGTCTTTTTCTTTTTTTATCTCCTGGCATACAGGACCATAGATTTAAAGCTAAAAGCACCTTAGATGTCCTCTAGTCAGAGGATCACTGGTTCAGAGCCAAAAGGGACCCTAGAAGTCATTGAGTTGAACACCTCATTCTACTGATGAGGAAACAGGCCTGACAAATTAAGTGACTTGCCTAACGTCACATGATAGAGCTGAGATTTGAACTCGGACTCTTAGTCTCCAAATAGGGCTCTCTTTTCACTGTACCCCACGGCTCCTATGAGGACCCCCTCATTCCTAGTATGCTGCAGGGCACATAATAGGAGCTTAGCAAGCAAATGCTTTTTAGGTTTGATTTAAGGGTATAGCAAAGCAGAATTTATATAGCATAAAATGTATGCTACACCGAGGAATTGGTATGGTCCCGTGTTATTGCCTCTGTGACCTTAAGCAAGCTCCTTAGCATCACTGAAGCTCCATTGGACCTGATGGCCAGTAAGGTCCCTTCCAGCCTTAGATCCAGGGTCCTACGACCCTACTTGTCAAGTACAGTATGCAGTAAAGTCAGCTACAGACAACCATAGAGAGTCAGTATGTAAGACATTATTGTGCTACAGTAGCACAAGCCCAAAGGCAGTGGGGTGATGGGCACACAGTACTCTTCTGTACTGAATACCAAGGTATCCAAAGAAGCGAGGAACAAAGGCTGGTCCTAATGGGTGCGGGAGAGCACAGTACTCCAAGAAAATTGAAACCAAGAATCACAAATCCATGAATTCGAGGGTTTCCTGTATAAAATGGACATAGTTTCCTTCAAGAGGCCCTTAGTTGTTGTACTAGTCTTCAGCACCAGAAAGTAATTTTAAAATTATAGCATGTGCCTATTTGATTGACATGCTGCTTAATTCTTCCCTATAAGACCTGTGGGGCCTACAGGGGCAAAAAAAAAAACCCTCTCTACTGCTTTCTGCCTCTCCTTGTGTAGCCCTAAGTCTATACAAGGACTGGGGCTGTGCTAAAGACATGTTTGAATAACCCAGAGCTGGTAGAGCACAAAGATTCAGGATTAGGAAGCAGCAGCATAGAATCACAGAAAGAATGCTGCCTTGGAGCTGGGAGATCTTAGTTCCAATCTGACGTCTGGTGTTTGCTGCCTGGATGACCTTGGACAAGTCACTGCATTCCCCTGAGACTCAGTTTCCTCATCTGTAAAATGAGAAGATTGGACCAAATGGTCTTTGATCTAGCTGGTCATAGTTCCAGATCTGAGATTCTAGGATCATCTACAAAATGAGGGTTACACAGAACTTGCCACAATCATCAAAGGGAAGTCAGAAGACAGAGAGCCCACCTCAGAGCAGGATAAGGTACCCTGTGACATTATTCATCATTACTATCAGCATCATTGTTACTAGTTAGCATTCAAATAGCACTTGAAGGTTTTCAAAGCATTTTACAACTATTAATAAATGAAAAATACTTATTTATCAAGTGCTTCCTTGTACCAAATACTGCAGTAAGGGTTAGGGATTGTTGCTGATGTTTAGACACTTCAGTCATGTATCATTCTTTTTGACCCCATTTGGGTTTTCTTGGCAAAGATACTGGAGTGGTTTGACATTTACTTTTCCAGCTCATTTTGTAGATGAGGCAACTAACAGGGTGAAGTGACTTTCCCAGGGTCACAGAGTTAGAAGTGTCTGAGGTCAAATTTGAACTCAGATCTTCCTGATTCCAGGCAGGGAACTCTATCCACTGTGCCACCTAGCTGTCCCAGTGGGAAATAGAACTGGTCATAGCTCTCCACTGAGGGAAGTAGGATCAAGCCTGCAAAAAGATCTTGAAGTTTCAGCCTGAGGGAAAGGGAGAGTCCCAGTCTTTGAAAACACACACACACACACACACACACACACACACACACACACACACACACGTTTATATTTACAGACAAAGCATAAGTTTGTTCATGCTGTGTCTGAATCATGTCAACAATGTGAACCTCAGTTTCCTCATATGTTAAGTGGGAGTGATCACAGGTAGATTTTAAGCTAGAAGGGTCCTTAAAAAGTCACTTAGATCAATCCTGTCATTTTGAAGATGAAGGAATTGCTTGTTTGAGAGATGATAGATTCAAGGGAAGGAATCCAATTAGGAGGTTTTTGTCTATATGAAAGGCGATGCCATCCTGAACTTGGGTGTGACCTGGTAAGGAGAGAAAAGGAGTCTGATGAGAGAGATGTTGTGTGAGGGTTTCTCAACTCAAGGTCAACTCTACCGAACTTCCTTTCCCATGATTACTGTCACTTAATTCAAAAACCTAATTATTCTCCTTGATGAGTATTCTTTGCCTCCCAAAACACCACCTCCAAAGACAAGGGAACTCATGCTTTGTCTGTAAATATACACAGATCTGTGTGTGCGCTCAAAGACTGGGTCTCCCCATCTCACCTAGGCTAAAGCACCAACAGCTCTTTGCAGTCTGATCCCACTACTATTCAATTGAGGGTTATGACCTGCTCCATTTCCCAGTGGGGCCAATTTGCCCCTCTTTAAACAACTGAGTATCCCTACTTTTATGTCCCTGCCCCCAACCCCCCACTCAGCCTCAGCCTGTCACTAAATGTTTCAATGTCTTTGGTAACTCTCAGACTGTAAGTTACAGGTAACATGCCAGCTTGCATTGGGAGAGGGAGCTTCCTTATGTGGGAGCTCTCTACACCAATGATATCAGAGGCCCAGTTCCTACCCCTCTTAATGTAATAGAGATCATTTCATATTTTAATCAATAATCATTTCAGATGGAAATTTCAATTTAATATGCCTGAGGTTTTCCACATTATTTCTTGGGATTCATTTCAATATAATAAGTATTTATTAAAGGCCTACTAGGCACTGAGTAGAAGGACTGAGAGGCATTGGTCATAGTGGATAGAGAGCTAACTTCAATGAGAGAAAGACCTGGGTTGAGTCTGGTCTTTAATATTCACTGGCCGTGTGACTGTAGGTAGATCCTTCAGTGCCCCCAAGGCAATTCTCTAAGACAATAATTTCCCATATAGAACAATAAAGTCCCATCTGGATTAGCAGAAAGGAACTGAATCCCCAGAAAGTTCTCAATCCTACATGGTCCAATCACAAGTCAGTCCAAAAAAGCAGGCAAGCACTTCCTATGTGCTGTGCTAAGGATGCCAGAGCAAAAGAAAATGAGCCTAGCACTGCCCTCAAACAGAAGGTGAGAACTAGAAGGAATCTTGGGGCAGCTAGGTGGCACAATGGATAGAGAACCGGGTGTGGAGTCAGGAGGATCTGAGTTCAAAGTCACTTAATGGTTTGCCTCAGTTTCCTCATCTGTAAAACAAGTTGGAGAAGGAAATGGCAAACCACTTCAGTATCTCTGCCAAGAAACTGCCAAACTGAGTCATGAAGAAGTCAGACACAACTGAAAAATGGCTGAACAATAACACAGAAGGGGTCTTAGAGATCATTTAGTCCAAAGGGGAGGTGACTTCCCTAAGACCACCTAGGACAAATACAGACTGATCTCACAGAAGAATCGGTAAATTAAAGGACAGAAATCAACATATCCCCAGAAATGATTTTTAAAGCACACTTCTTTTTTGAAGAATACAGAGCCCATGGGAAGACACATTTCACCTAAGCAGGAGAATAATGTATCCAATGGCTACAATAAAGTTTCTAAAGAAAAACAATAGCTAACTGCAACTGACCTCCTGTGGATTACAATGATCAGCATCATGATGAGTGGAATACTCACCTCAGCGGACAAGAAAGAACTCTGGGTTCAAATCCAGCCTGGGACACTTAAGAGCTTAAGTCACTTCGCACCTGTCCCTTCCCTTGCCTTCCTCACCTGTAAGATAAAGATGATGAAAACTTGAGAGCAGGGACTTTCTTTGTATCCCTAAAACAGCACAGTGCCCAGCTCACAGCTTTGTTGTTGCTGAGTCATTTCAGTCATCCATGATCCCATTTGGGAGCTGTTGGTTTGGTTTGGTTTTGAAGATACTGGCATGATTTGCCATTTCCTTCTCAAGCTCATTTTACAGGATGAGGAAACTGAGGCCAACAGGGTTAATTGACTCGCCCAGGGTCACACAGCTAATAAGTGTCTGAGGTCAGACTTGAACTCAGAAAGATGAGCCTTCCTGTCTAGACCCAGTACTCTGTCGATTCTGCCACCAGCACATAGTAGGTACTGAATAAATGTTTGTCCACTGACTAATAAAAGCACCAATCCTATTTCTTGTTCTTTGTGTCACAAAATGTTTTGCTGTGTGAATGATTAAGTTCAAATAAAGAAAAAAATCAAACCCTAAAAACCAACAAATAAAAAAAATGAATGCCTGGGAAAGGGCGCAGAAGGCTGCCTGGGCTCGAAGACCCAGACGCTTTGTTTGTTAATTCTGTTTCAAAGGTTTTCCTTTGTTAAAGGGAAGAGTTCATTGCATTTGGAGGCATAACAGGAAATGACTGTGATAGAAAAAAACCAGACATCAATTAAGCATTTTAAAATCACATTTCTTATCCACCATACATGGGCATATGGGTAGAAAAATTTCCATATAAATTGGTTGCTTTATCTCTTTATCACTTCTTTTAGTATGGAAATGGGCCTACATAACCATCCAAATACAGTACAGTAGAAATACTTGCTTGGCTGTTAATGTCTTCTTCCTTCAGAATCGTCAATTCATCTAGTCTGCGAGTTCTGAAATAATAGAAAATGGGAGCACGCAAACCTTCAAATTCCACCATCTAGTTTTCCCCCAAAGCTAGTGTTTCATAAAAATTTAAACTCCATTGTCAACAATCTTTGACTTTATAGTCCCCAAAAAATCATTGTTGGTGTTACAATGGGCATGAAGATGTCCCCTAGAAATTGTAAGAAAGCAGAAATTGCCCTAATGCCACCCTTACAAGGGATCTCTGGGGCCATTCATTGTTTCCTTCAGTGCCTTTACTTCTCTGGGACCCCTTGAAAATTACTAATTGATGAACTGGATGAGTCAAAGCAAGCATGCCCATCATGGACTGGGTGAGGAGTGAAGCTCCACACATACACCATAAGAATAGGAGAAATGCATACTGGATAGAAAATCTATCTTAGTGATTCTTTTATTCCTAGGACAATTCTTTCTGGGTTTTGTCCCTGGCCCAACTTTTTTCTTTAACCCAGGGACCTATAGGGTCTATGAACTTAGACACACAAAAATTATTTATTTATTTTCACTAACCTCTAACCAAAATTGAACATTATTTCCAAGTAGAAACGTAGGCAATAAACCATAATAGTATTAGTAGTACCCATGACTTGGTCACCAGTAGAAATCATAGATATTTTCATATTATGTTACAATTATTGGAGAACCCTTGAAATGTAGCTTACACTCATCTCAACTTTGGAATGAGTGTAGCTATTAGACCCACGAAGAGATATGTTACTGTGTCACAAATTTATGTTTTATATATTTATGTATTTATGGGACATATAGTATAGATGTATAGCTATAGGTGTATATATTTATATGATATACATTAATAACTATTTCAATATAATTGGCTTGCTTTATAAGTCTGTGTATTTCATTCTGTGTGCCTAAAAACATTCTTCTGAGGAAGGGTCATAAATTTCACCAGAATGCCAAAACTGATCGTGGCACAATCTTGCTTTAACCCCCTAATATCCTGAAGAACGAAAGTTCCTCGAGGGCAGGTATTTTTCCACTTTGGTTGTCTCTATCCTTAGATCCTAGTACATACAGTAGCTGTTTAATACTTGTTGATTGATTGCATGTAGGTATATCCTAAGGATCAGTTCTCAGCCTCTGTGTGTGTGTGTGTGTGTGTGTGTGTGTGTGTGTGTGTGTGTGTGTGTGTTCTCTGTTTCACAGGTTGCCATGGCCAAAGAATTCATCACCAAGGGGCCAGCCTACTGGTGGTGATCCTCTATACTTAACTAGGCTGGTCCTTGGAAAGCAGACAGAGCTCTTTGCCAGATCTGCTCTCCAAGCCTTTCCATCCCAGAACACTGGCCAGAGCTTGTGGCCCACTGGTGTAGACCTCAAGCATCTCCACACAAGCATGAGGCATTGGAGGACAACTTCTATATATAGGTGACCACTCTATCCACCTCTTCAGCTGCCTCTTGAACTCTAGCAATAAGTCCTCCAGCTGTACTCCTTAAGCTTGTTATCCTACCATCACCTCAAATTCAAAATGACTAAAAATCCCTTCTCTCCCCACCCTCCAATACTAGCCCCTGCCCAGAATTTTCCATTTCAGTTCATAGTATCCAATTACTTGAGCTTAAAAAAACTTGGAGTCATAGAAACCCAGCCTCATAAAATCCTGCTGTTAGAAGGGATCCAAGAGGTCATCTAGTTCCTCCACCTACTCAGGTCAGGAAGCCCTGCTATGATATCTCCTAATAATGAGTATTTGGCTGTTGTTTAAACATTTCCATTTCCAAGGAAGGAGTGCAGTATGCCATGGTAGGTAGGACTCAAACTCTTTAATATGAGGAATAGTTGAATTAACCAGTCATGTTTAAGCTGGAAAAGTGGTGAGTCAGGGGAGGAATGATTGCTACCTTTAAACATCCAAAGGGTTGAATATTGCAAAGAGGATTTATACTTGTTCTGTCTGGCTCCAGAAGTCAGAGCTAGGACCAAGAGAAAGACAGGTTCTTAGCTCAATGTAAGGCAGTCATTTCTACCCATTAGATCAGTCCAGGAATACATGAGGCTGACTGTGAAGAGTGCTCTCATAAGATCGTAGATTGAGAACTAGAGGGAATCTCATCCAGGGCCATCTAATCCAACTCCATGCAAGTTAAGAAATGTGCCCAAGGTCCAACAATGAGTAAGTGCCAAAGGTGGGGTTTGAGCCCAGTCTTTCAGACTCCAAATCCTATATCACTATGTAGAACTGCCTTTCTAGTGCATGTACTAGGTACTCAATAAATGCTGATTAAACAGATCATAGATTTTGAGCTGGAAAAGATTTCAGAGACCATTTAATCTATCAGCCACACTTCATTAAAAGTCCAGGAGGTTAAGCAATTAGCCCATCTAATCCCCAGCTAAGAATTAAAGGTAGAATCTGAACCCAGGTCTTCTGAATACAGAGCCAAGGCATTTTCTACTTCTTAATTTCACCCTTAGTCACCCTTTGTGTCTCTATTCATTGAATTATCTCACTCCTTCTCAGACCTATTTATATTTTTGGCCTGTTTCAATGCTTTAATGTCACAAATTCCATATGTTCCACAATATGAAGTGAGTATAGGAACATCCCTTCCAACTCTGTAGGCATCTCCTTTCAGGATTCGGGGTCCCACTCTGTGCTCTGTCATCTTGAGCTCTTTCTCTTCTTCCACCCCTGCCACCCAACACACAGAAAAGTCTCAGTTCCCTTCTGAGACTCGCATTGGCCCCACAGTGGGAGATGGTTTGGATGGGTTCTGTGGTGGGAGCTGAAGAATATGAGAAGTGAGCTGACTGACGTGATTCCCTATTAGTCAGGAAAATTCTAAGAAATGGCTGTTCTCAAAAAGCACCGGTAAAAGTATTTTTCTCTCCGATTTGACTTATATAACTTGTAAAATAACAGGCTGCCGTTTTAGAAGAGTTAGTGTTGGCATAGTATTATCTTGAAAATTACATGAAGTCCTTCTTTTTCAAAAATATTTCTCCGGTTGTTAGGTTAAAAACCTGGTGCCAAACACAGATGAGTCGTTGGGTTTGCACAATTATCGCCTTTTTCTTAGAAATAACGGCAAAACCTCAAAACACGCCACAGCACAGAAGCTATTTCTGGTCCCTGGCAAACAATTGAATGACATCCATAAACCTTTGGAAATTAATATCCCTCAGGAAAATCTAGTTGATGAAAGTCACAAGGAAGTTATTAACTGGAATTAAGTCACTGACAAGAGATATTATTAATGATCTCATCAAAATTGTGAGGGCCTTTAACACTCACATTGCAAGGCTGGTTATTGACTCCTCAGAGAATATTAAATTATTCTAAAGTAGTTGCTTGGCTCAAGATCAAATAAAAAAGAAAAAGATAAAAGGCTTCAACTCTAGGTAATTCCATAATTCTCTGGGTTTTCCAGAAGAGAAGCATGAGAAGTGTTAGCCTCTTTGTCTCCTTTCACCATTGCCATAGCCAAGCCCACTGTCTAATAAATTCAGCTAATTGTTTAGTGTAAATGGTCTTGTTTAATTGTGGTCTGTCAGTTTTTCACATGGTCACACACAAAGGACCAAGGAATCAAGAAATCCTTTGTTTTTTTGTTTTCCCAAAAAGTTTCAGACAACTGTGTGTATTTGTAGCCTGGAGGAGACAATAACATGCCCAATAAGTCCTGAATTTATGGTCAATCGGTCAGTCAACAAGCATTGGTGATATGCTTATGTGCCAGACACCGGGCCTAGTGCTGAGGATACAAGGACAGAAAAAAACCAAATGTGTTCCCCTCCTTCAGGGATCTCACATCCTGATGGGTGAAGCAAAATGCAAGGAATAAAGTTACAGCGATAATCTCAGAGAGAAGGCATTAGCATTTGGGGAAGGTGGGAAGGAGAAGGGGGGTCCAGGAAAGCTTGCTTGGAAAAGATAGGATTTGGACTGCTTGAAGGAAGCCAGAGAAGCCAAGAGGCAAAGGAGAATGGCGGAGAGCAGATAGAAAGGCATGGCAACAGAAGGTTGAGTGTTGTAAGGAACAGAAGGGAGGTCGCTATGGCTGGATCTTAGAGTATGTTAAAGGGAAGAAAATGTAAGAAGATTGCAAAGATAGGAAGAGGTAGGTTATGAAGGTTATGAACACTTAAATGCTAAACAAAGGATTTTATAGTATATCCTAGGAGTGATAAGAAACTATTAGAGTTTATTAAGTATGGGAGTGACATGGTCCACCCTGAGCTTTTGGACAATCACTTTGGTGGCTGAATTTGGAGGATGGATTAGAGTGGGGAGAGATGTGACTTAGGGAGATCCACCAGCAGGCTATTGCAACAGTCCAGGCATTTGGCAATGGGAGTCTGCACCAGGATTGAGTATATGAGTAGAGTAGAGAGTAGAACGATGTTTTGAAGTTAGAAATGACTTGGCAGCAGATCGAATATATGTAGTAAATGTGAGTGAGAATTGAGAATAACACTGAGCCTGAATGATTGCCAAGATGTTGATGTCCCTGACAGCAATAGGAGAGTTTGGAAGATGGGAAAGTTTGAGGAGAAAAATAATGAATTCTGTTTTGGACATGATGAATTTGAGATGCCTAAGGGACATCCAGTCTAAGATGTCCAAAAGGTACAATACTGGAGCTCAGGAAAAATGCTAGGGATGGACATAAATAGAGATAGATAGATAGATTAGATAGATAGATAGATTTCACTTAGTTGTTTCAGTAATGTCTGAGTCTCTATGACCTTGGGATTTTCTTGGCAAAGATACTGGAGAGGTTTGCCATTTCCTTCTCCAGCTCATTTTACAGATGAAGAAACTGAGACAAACAGGGTGAAATGACTTGCCCAGGGTCACACAGCTAGTAAGTATCTGAGGCCAGATTTGAACTCATAAAGATGAGTCCTCCTCATTCCAGGCCCTGTCCTCTATCCACTGTGCCACCTAGCTGCTGGAAAACACAAACTAAGAAGGGAGCAGGGAATGTCCATCATACAAAGTAAACAACTGAGAATTGTTTTGGAATCAGATGGCCTAGGTTTGACTCTCCAACCAACCATTTACTATCTGTGTACACTCATTCCAGTCACTTTTCTGGGCCTCAGTTTCCTCATTCATAAAATAGGGAGGACTAGATTTACTCTGGGGTCTTTTCCAGTTCTAAAGCCATGATTCTATGAACTTCTTCATTTTCCTACCTCTTGCCTTTGCTCACACTATTTATTCCCTTATAATAGCACCTTCCTCTGCTCCTACCCCAACATACACCTTGCTTCCTAATTATCCTTCAAGAAGGGACTTGAATCACAGAATCTCAGAGATGGAAGACACCTTGGCAGACCAACAGTCTATGAAGCCTTATCTAGGCCCTACCACAACCAGTTCTTGGTCTGCTATCCATTCTTAAATTATCTTATATTTATTTATGCATTCTACTGTATTTCCCCCAGAAAAATGTACAACTGAAGATACAACTGCTTCTTTTTTGTAATCCCAGTATCTAGTTCAGTGACTGGCACAGAGTGGGTGCTTAATAGATACTAGGTGAATGGTTGCTTGATATATTTCACAATCAAATAATTGCTCCTCTATTCTTTGTGGCCTCTAAGTACTCAATCCACATTCCTGAGGCATAAATGAAATTTAATTTTTTGTTTTTGCCTTTCTTTGCACACCTAGTGCTTAGCACAATGTCTGGTCCATAGTGAGTGATTAAAAAATTATTGTGGCTGACCAATCCTCTCCTTTTTAAGTTTTCTGGGTCCTTTGTCTGGGATCCTATAGAATGTCATGCTTACTGGGCTACATGTAGGCAAAACATGTATAGCATTGTTTCATTTCAATTCGAATAGATTTATAAATCATAGATCTTGAGTTGGAAGGAATCTCATAGGTCATCCAACCCAGTCCCATCTTCTATAGATGTCCAAGGCCTATAGAGGTTAAGTAACTTCTCCATAGGTCACATGAGGATACTGAGATCCAATTCAATTTGATTTGATTCAACTCACCAAGAATTCGTCAAAAGCATATCACACCAGGTTACATATAGAGTTAAGATAAGCCATGATCCCTCATGAAGTTTGAAATCTAGTCAAGGGAGATGTCACACACAGAGAGACAAATCTTATCCACAATGACACAAGTTAAGTACATAGGAGAAGAAAAGAACAAATTGCTGCATAGGCTCACATGAGGAAAGTGCTATCCAATGGTCACATAGATAGAAAGCTTCAAAGGTAGAATTCAAGCCCAGGTCTTTCCACTATGCTGCCTTACATTTTTCCTACAAATCACCCTTCCAATACCTAAAGACATCCAGCATGTCTTTCCTAGGTTTTCCTCTCTTCCAAGCTGACTATTCTGCTTGCTTTATATGGCGTGGTCTCTCGTTTCCTCATCAATGCAGTCACCCTCATCGGGATACATCCCAACTTGTCAGTGCCCTTCCTAAAACATGGCCTGAATGCAGTACTCTAGCTATGTTTTGACCAGAGTAGACTACACTAGGACTCTCACCTCCATAATTCTAGAAATCGTTCTCTTGTAATGAAGCCTGGGGTTGCATTTAGCTTTTTTGATCTACTGAAGCACATAGTAGGCTCATAATGAACTTAGATTCTCCTAAACAGAAAGCAGTGGCAAGATAGAAAAAGTATCCAAAAATCTGAAGTGAGAAAGGGAAAGAAGAGGTATGGTTTTCTTCCCTTGAAGAGACTGTTGATATGTTGATCAATTTTACTGAACTGCTATTTATCTCATTTTTATTCTTTGTTACAAAGGGTGGATCTCTGGGGAAGGGAGGCAGGCAAAATAGATACATAGAAAGATATAGAGTTAGATACATAGATAGACACGTAGACAGACACATAGATACATGGATGGATACATAGAAAAATATATAAATAGAGATATAGACATATATGTAAATAAAGGCGCATCTAAAAACAGAATATATCAAGGCAAAATGTGAACTTTAAAAAGAGGAATGTTGGGGCTAAACATTTTTAACCTGAGAGCTCCTGACAGCAGGAAACTCGGAATAGTTTTTGTTTATCTTGGGAATTTAGCGGGAAGTTACTAATTTCTGATTAAAGGCAGTTGAACAAACTATTGAAGAAAAAAGTGGGAAGATCATTCTTGCTGAGAAACCATTGCAATGTGTTCCCTAACCCCCTATTCCCCATCTCTTGAAGCAAACAGGCTGAAGTTCAGTAAGAGCAAAGCAATGAGCCACAAGAACTGCCCACAAGTCTAACAAAGAACTGAGAAACTCTCTTTACAGCAAGGAGGGTGGTCAAGGTGAGAGATCTACAAAAAGCCTAGTATGTCTCTATTTCAGTTATTGGCAACTAACAGATTTGTATACACAGAGCAGAGATTTGTTTGGCCCTTAAAGAAGAAGGGCAAAGGGCTGAAACTTGTGTCTTGATTCACCAGGTTTTAAGGATGAATAGAAAGGAAGGAAGGAAGGAAGAAAGGAAGGAAGGAAGGAAGAGAGAGAGGGAGGGAGGGAAGGAAGAAAAGAATGAAGGATGGAAGGAGGGAAACAAGTATTTATTAAACTCCTACTGTGTGCTAGACACTGTGCTAAGGGCTTTATAACTATCATCTTATTTGTTACAACAGCACTGTGAGATCAGTGCTACTAGTATTCCTATTTTACATTTGAGGGAACTGAGGCAGACAGAGGTTAAGTGACTTTCCTAGGACCACATAGCTAATGAATATCTGAGACTGGATTGCACTCAGATCTTCCTGACTCCAGGTCTCATGATTTATCTATCCAAAGTGTCATCTCACAGTCTCAGACAAAAGATCATTCAGTGACAATCAGAAGAAGAAGGAACAATTAGTGGTGGCTACTATCCTCTGGCACCTGTCAATAAAATTGAATGCCTACTACATTTTCCCAATGATTCTTGTGGAGACAAAGGATGCTAACACATAGAATCTGGAAAGTGTTGCCTATGGCTACGAAGTCCTAGACCAATCCTAGGCAGATGCTGAAGACCTTTAGAGCACTGGTTGTGTTTTCATTGCTGCCGACAGTTGAAAGGAGGGACTTCAGAAGAGAAAGACAGACTTTGTAACTGATCCCACACTCAAGAAGATAATGCCAAAGGAAGGAACTTGGATTTCTAAATAACAGATTAAAAGTTAGGAATCAACCACTCAACATGTATTAAGCAGTATCAGGCACTGTGCTATAAACACTAGGGATACAAGAAGAGGCAAAAGACAGTCACTGCCCTCAAGGAGCTTACAATATAATAGAAGAAATGTCTCACAAACCAATATGTACAAAGCAAGCTACAAACAGGATAAATAGGAAATACTAACACAGGAAAGGCAGTAGAATTAAGAAGGGACGAGAAAGGTTTCTTGTAGAAGATGGGATTTTATTTGAGACTTAAAAAGAAGCCAGGGAAATAGAGAAATAGAAGAAGGAGAGCATTCTAGGTATGGGGGACAGCCAGAGAAAATGTCTGGAGTCAAGAGATAGACTGTCTGGTTCATAGAAGAGGCAGGAGATCAATGTCACTGGATCAAAGAATACAGTTTGAAGTAAGGTATAACAAGACCAGAAAGGTAGGAGGGGGCAAGGATAGGTTCTGAGTGCGAAACAGAGTATTTTAAATTTGTTCCTGGAGGCAATGGGGAGCCACTGGAGTTTATTGAGTAGGGGATGACATGATTGGACCTGTGCTTTAGGAAAATCACTATGGTGGGTGGCTAAATGGAAGATGGCTTGGAGTGGAGAAAGACTTGAAATAGGCAGACATACACACACACACACACACACACACACACACACACACACACACACACCTTCTCCAGCAGCTATTGTGATAAATAATGCAAGCAATCTTACATATTAGAACAAGAGATATTTAAGTCAAAAACCACAGAGAGTAACAGCTCCAATAATGGAAAGAGAATATGAGGAGAGAAGCAATAAAGTCTCAGATTTGTGTACAAAAATGAATGGCATCCATTGAATAGTGTGAAGTAGAGAACCTAAAATAAGGAGGTAAATTTGATATCACAGGTATTAACTGAGGCAAGTTGTGATGGGGCTGAAGTCTGGAGGAATTGTTGAGTATATGAGAGGCAATATGGGTAGTGGAGACAAGACCGAGGTTCAAGCTCCTCTTCCCACAAATCCCAGCTATGGGACACTGGGCAAGTCATACCATCTCACTGCTCTAGGCCAACAGACTCAAACAAATAGAAACAGGGGCCATTAATCCATACGTGAACATCTTTGTAGGCCATGTATTGACTTAATTTTAAAATTTAATGTTCTTTACTGTATTAATTATTAATTATTTAAAATTAATTAATATTAATAAACTTTACTGTATTTTTACTTATTTTGTTAAATATTTTCCAATTATATTTTAGCCCCTTTGTTAGTTAGGCACTGTTTGCCACTGTTTGTGCCCCATTTGACATCTTTGTTCTGGGCAACTATGACTTTTTTTTTTTTGGTGAGGCAATTGTGGGTGACTTGCCCAGGGTCACACAGCTAGTGAGTATTGAGTGTCTGAGGTCAGATTTGAACACACACAAATGCACACGCATACACACAATTAGAGGAAAATGGAAGATTGTATGTCCCAGCTAGATAAGGTTAAAATTTATAACCAGATACAAGATAGGGGAGATTACAACAACAACAAAAATAGACCATTTCAATTATACATATTTGAAATCTTTTATATAGCCAAAAATCAATGGAATTAGAATTAGAAGACAAAAATATATATTGAGAGAAAAATAATCCAAGTTCTCTGATAAAAGTCTGGCATCCAATAGGGAATTGCTATAAGCCTGTAGGACTGAGAGCCATCTCTCCCCCCACTCCAGTGCACCGACTTTCATATGGAAGTCACCGAGCACTGAGAAATATGTTGACTTTGGAGGAACTTGTCAAGTTCTTAGAATTTCTTCACAACAGATGTTGGCCCATAAGCTGCAATTATCTTCATGGTAATCAGTTTGCTTACTCATTGTGAGTACTATTAGGAGAGATTGCCAGGTGCCTCATTATGGTGCTTTTATGGTTTCCTTGGGGCCTATAAGAAAACCAATCCTGCCAAAAGTTTTATTGGCCTCTCAGAGGAGAACCTGCTAGCTGCCTTCCCGTTAAGCTCCAACCTCTTTATGTCTTCTGGATGCGTTGATTGTGAAATTGTTGATATGGATTTGTGTCAGTTTCTCTAATAGTATGTCAGCTTATTGGGCAGATATTCCACATTAAGAGAATCATGAGTTAAATGGGCAACTAGGTGCAATGGATTGAGAACTGAGCTTGGAATCAGAAAGACTTATTTTCATGAGTTCAAATCTGACCCCAGATACTAGCTGCATGACCCCGGGCAAGTCATTTAACCTTGTTGGCCTCAGTTCCTCATCTACAAAATGAGCCGGAGAAGGAAATGGCAAACCACTCCGGCATCTCTGTCAAGAAACCCTAAAATGGGCTTCGAAAAGCTGGACGTGACTGAAAAACAATAGTTACTAATTATATGATCAACAACACGTCAAGAAACTTCTGTTTTGGTTTTTCTTTATTTTGTTTTGTTCAATAAATAAAAAATTATTTTGTTAACAAAAACATTATTTTTACCAAAAAATTATTTTCTGTCTCCCTTTGAAAACACCATAACAAAAATTCAGGGGGAAAATTAATCTTCTTGTCAACTATGTCCAAAAAATTCTGTTACATTCTCTGTATCTTATAATAATAACAGCTAGCATTTATAAAGCACTTTTAGGTTAATAAAACTGTTTACAAGTATTTTATCCTCACAACAGCTCTGGGAAGCAGATATTATTATATCTCCCTTTTAAAGATGAGGGAGCCAAGGCAGACAGAAGTGATTTGTCCAGAGTCACACAGCTATTAAGTATCTGAGGCTGGATTTGAACTCAGGTTTTCTTGACTCTGGGCAGCTGGGTGGCACTGTGGATTGAGTGCCAAGCTTGCAGTCAGGAGGGCCCAAGTTCAAATCTGTCCTCAGATACTTACTAGGTTATGTGACTCTGGGCAAATCACTTAACTCTGTTTGCCTCAGTTTCCTCATCTGTAAAATGAGCTGGAGAAGGAAGTGGTAAACCACTCCAGTATCTTTGCCAAGAAAACCTCAAATGGGGTCACAAAGAGCTGGGCATGACTGAAAAACAACGAAACAACAACAACTTCTTGACTCCAGGCCAGATGCTCTATTAATTGTATTACCCAACTTCCAGGAGCCAAGATGGCAGAGTAACCAGTAAATCACTGTAACTCTCCCAAATTCACCTCCAAACAACCATAAAATAGTGCCCCAAAGCAAATCCTGGAACAGCAGAAACAACAAAAAGATGGGGTGAAACAATCTTTTAGCCCAAGAAACTTAGAAGATTGGCAAGAAAGGTCCACATCACCTGGGTAAAAGGGGAGCACAGTCCAGGACAGAAAGCATCCCAGAGCAAGCCATCAGCAAGCCACCTCAGCAAACCAGCAAGAAATCCGGAGCCCCAGAGTAGGCAAATGCAACACCGTATGCCTCAGCATAGCCGGGAGAATGGGCAGACTTCAGCCCCAGCTTGCCGCACTTCAGGCAAACAGGCAGTCACCTTGCTTCAGTATAGCCCCAGGGAAAAGCAGAAACATCCCACTGGCCTCAGCACACACCAGACAATAGCACTAGGACTCTGGCTTAGTACCAGGTAAGCTGCCAGTCCTGTGGTGCTAGAGGTCACACAGCTAGTAAATGTCTGAAGCCAGATTTGAATTTGGGAAGATGTCTTCCTGATTTCAAACTCAGTGCTCTCTCCACTGTACCATCTAGCAGCCCCCTCCCTTTCTATCTGCCCACTACTATCACTTGAAATGTAAAAGGGTACCTTGACTTAGAGCTGGGTTTCAAAATACGTGTGTGTATATATACATACACATACACATACATATTATTTTTATGTGGTTTGATAGGTTGAAATAGTTTTTTCTTTTTAATTCATAACCTAACGGCCAGCTATTTAGTCACAAGCTCCTCCATAAAAAGCTAGGTTAATTCTTATATAGTAGAAATAGTCCACCTCTGGGCTATTTGGAATCCTTCACACAACCTAGTGGAAGCAAGTCTTCAAGAGTTCATGCTCCACTGGCAAGACTTCCAGAGAGCCTAGATTCTATTCCATACCAAGTCAAGTTATTGGTGAAAGGCTTTAGAGGAAAAGTGGGTCTTCCTTCTTCAAGCTGAATCTGCTTGCCTGTTATTTCTGTCAGTTTCTCCTGGTTATGCACCCCTGGAGCCAAGCAGAAAAAGCACTATCATTCTTCCGCATAATGGTCCCATCACTTCTTTAAGACAGCAATAGTATCTCCTCTGACTCCTCTCTTTTCTAGATTAAGGATCCCCAGCTCCTTCAGTTATTCCTCATAAGAGGTGATTTCTAGCCTCTCTACCTTCTTGGTCCCTGTATTTTGGATACACTCTGGTTTATCAATGTCTAAGATTTCAATTCCATGCTTTAAGTATTTTTTTTTTTTGGTCAATCTGACGATCTTTGAATTCCATTAGATTGATAAAAAAAAAACACAGAAGGAAAATAACTATATCTTCTCTCCCTAGTTGGGCTTCATTTACCTCCTTGAGCCTCAGTTTCTTCATCTGTAAAATGAGAGGATAGGATTATTATGGGATTCCAATTTTGCTTCCAATTCTAGATACCTAAAAGTGAACACAATACTCCAGACCTGCTTCAAGCAGGGCAGAGTATAGCAGAACTAGGACCTTTCTCCTATGGGCCACTATGTTTTATTAAGGTACAAGCTTGAGGGGGTGTCATGTCATACTATTTTTTTACATGACCTCTTGTTTGGCCATACCTCAGTTATCCTCACTCTTTCTCTGTTTGTCCTGTTGATTTTTGAGCCAATGTGCAAGGAATTTGAATATATCCCAAGTAGATATCATTTTATTAGATGTGGCCCATGATTCAACCCTTCTTAGATCTTTTTAGATCTTGATTATTTCTTCCCATTTGGTAACTATCCTTCCCAATTTTACATCCGCTTCAAATTTGATATAGACCATGTATGTCTTAATGCAATTGATAAAAATGTTAACTAGAAAAAGTTCAAGGACAGATTTATGGAATTTACTCAAGATATCCCTCTAGATGGGGCTCCTTCCAATAATCATACTCTTTGAATTCAGCAATATGGCATACTGGATGGAGTGTTAAACTTGGATTCAGAAAGATCTGAGTTTCAGGTCACTTCATCTGAAACTTACCAGCTTCCTCATGTGTAGAAGGGGGATAAGAATTCCTATAGTACTTATCCCACAGGGTTATTGTGAGGCTCAAATGAGATGAAATTTGTAAAAAGTTGTGCATATTTTGCATATAAAAATGTCATTTATTGTTCAACCAGTTCCAAATCTTCATTATAAGATGGATTACAATGGAGAAAATACTGGGATTGGTACCAAAGCAAACTAGTTTGAAATCTTCTTTTGATGCTTACTACCTTTGTGATATCAAACAAAGCAATTCTTTGATCTAGGTCTCACTTTCTTCCTAAGTAAGGAAAATAAAAGGATTATATTGGATGCCCTCTATGGATCTTCCATACTGTGGTTGTTCAAAAACCAAAGATCTAACCAAAAGCTCTCCATGTGGTTCGCAAGATAGGCTGAGAGACTTGGTAAAATTGAGGCTTCCTATATTAGCAGCATTTCTCTGATAGACCTGTCTAGGAACCCAGTCAAAATGGAAATGAAGTTAGTCTAATGACCTGTTTCCTTTTTTAATTTTAATTCAGCACTTTACACACACACACACACACACACACACACACACACACACACACACACCACCCCTGAATATTTCCATATATAAAGTAGAACTGACAAAGATTATATGTAAAACTTGTGAAATTATAACTCTCTATAATATACAGCTTGCTTTTTTATCTAATAAATTCAACATGTTACTTTCACATCTATCCTGCTAATTAACATGTACTTCCTTCTGATTTCTTCCATTTATTTTTAAAATTGCTCCAATTTTCTTTCTTTTCTTCTTTCTGGTTGAGAACACCATCACTAGCTTCCCTCCTACTTCCTACAAAATCCACCCTCTTTCATTTTCCAGATGAGGGAACTGAGGTTCAAAGAGGTAAAAGAAGATAGAACTGTTCAACTCTAATTTGATCCATTTATTAAATGCCAGTTTTAATGAACTTCATTTATCAAATAGAATGCAAATGGGAAATTATTAGTTGTTCATAATAATACCAAGTTGCTTTGCAACGCAAAGACTCATTTTTTTAAAACCACAAATGTTCTCCCAAAGGTGTTAATATGATTTAGTCATCTTAAGGCAGCATAGCCTTTAAGAAAATAAAGTCCTGAGTACTGGAACAACTAAGTAGTATAGTGGATAGAGTGCTTGACTTGGAATTACAAAGACTTGAATTCAAATTCTGCCTCAGATACTAGCCGAATGATACTAGGTCAATTACTTAATATCTGTCTGCCTCAGTTTCTTCATCTGTAATATGAGAGTATTAAAACTCAACTACTCCTAAGTTTCCATCCAGGTCTAAATCTATGTATAGCCCAAAGAACAACAGGCAGACCCATGTTAGGTGCATTTAAGCTGCAGCATATTTCCAATGATGACTCACACTCACAAAATAATAAATTTTGCTGCAAAATTTAATCTAACTCTAAGATCAGGCAGGTACTATATGCTAATCATTATGCTAAGTGTTGGGGGATACAAAAAAAGACAAAAGATAGTCTCTGACCTCAAGGAGTTTATAGTTGAAAGGGGATGGGGGAGGTGGTATGGGAGGTGGTGTGGAATAATAAAAAGACTGCTTGACCTGGAATCAAAGGAGCACTGGGTCTTTGAACCCCCAACTCCCAGTTACTATCTATGTGACCCTAGGAAAGTCCCCGGACCTTTCAGTTGTTTCAATTTGCTGTATGAGGGTAAGCTGATGGAAATAGGGGTGTTTAGCTTGGAGAATGTAAGATTGGGATTGGGGGAGGGAGGAGGACAAAATATGATAGCTACGTTCAAGAATTCGAATGGCTTTCATAAAGAAAATCAATTAGGTTTATTTAGTTTGGCCTGAGAGGGTAGAACAATAGAAGTAGCAATAGAAGCTGCAAAGTGGCAAATTTTGCCTTCAACTAACATTAGTTATCAAAAACTGCTGCCTTAAGAAGAGGTGGGTGGATGGATACAAAACTGTAGATGTGATCATGTGGAATGGGACAAAATATGTAGCCTAGATTATCACTGAGGTCTCCAGCTCTGAAATTCTTTGATAGGTGATCAATTCACCCTTCCATAATGCTGTAGGACTTCCCTAGAATCAATCAATAAACATTTAGTAAGGGCAAATTATTTGTCAGGCACTGTTCTAAGAACTAGGCAGGAAATTTGCAAAAGCAGTGCAAGTGTCCCCTGTTTTTTAGAGGAGAAAACCAATACTCGGGAAAACTAAGTGACTTGCTCATAGTCATATAACCATTCACTGAGAAAGCCATGACTGGAGCCCATGCGTTCTGACTTCAAGTTTCTGTCATCTGGGCTAAGAGAAGACCCAGCCATCCAGGACACAAGGCGGTAGTTTGAGGGTGGCAAAGTTTTCAGATACTGCTCTGGAAATGAAGATGGAAAAGTGGCCATCTCTGAATCCTGTGGCAATCACTATCTTGAGAGAAAAAGAACTCTCACACGAGACTTGTGTTCACATTTGGGCAACATGTCCAAATGCCACAATGTTGTTGGGGGGCCTTGGGTGACACAAAGGAAATGTGAGAATGCAGAGGGAAGAGAGGAAAGGAGAAAGAGCCAAGGGAGAAAGAAAGCGTCAAGAAGTGTTCACCCTTGGCAGATTCCATAAAGGAAATGATATCTCCACCACGATTCACTCCAGAATTTAACTGGGCAGGATTCCAGATGTTACCAGGTATCAGAATGAGGACTTCATGGTGCACCGAGGACAAGGGGTTCAGCAATGCTGTCAAAATTCTGTTCTGAGACTATTAGTAGTAGTACCAGTATAATTATAATAATGGAATCATAATCACATTAATTACATAATTACACAATATAATTGATAACATATAGTTAATTTTATGCAGCCATCATGAGGAAGATACTGTTTAAACACAAAAGCTCTAAAGAAGTGTTATTTATTATTATATTAATGATAGGGACAGAGACTAAGCTGATCATTTTATTAATATAGGGAACTTTCAGATGAGGAAACTTCTATTAACACATATCAGCACATTCTTTGTAAATTATAATCTTAGACATTTGACTACAACAGTGATGGGCTAATTTTTTTTCTATTTATTTATTTATTTTTAGTTTTCAACATTCATTTCCACTAGATTTTGAGTTACAAATTCTTCTCCCCCTCTTTCCCCTATCCCCACCCCAAAATAGCGAACCTACAGAATATCCCTTCCCCCAATCTGTTCTCTCTTATATCCTCCCCTGTTCCCCTCTAACTTTCTAGTAGGACAAGATGGACTTCTATACCCCAGTGTCTGTATATCTTATTTCCTAGTTGCATGTAAAAAAAAAATTTTTTTTTAACATTTGCTCTTAAAACTTTGATTTCCAGATTCTTTTCCTTCTTCTCTCCTCACCCACCCCCACTGGGAAGAAAAGAAATTCAATATAGGTTGTAGATGAATAGTTATTGCAAAACATTTTCATAGTAGTTATATTGTGAAAGATTAACTATATTTCCCTCCATCCTATCCTGTCCTCCACTTATTCTATTTTCTACTTTGGCTCTGTGCCTTTTAAGAGTGTTTGCTTCTAACTATCCTGTCCCTCAATCTGCCCTCCCCTCTATCATCCCCGCTCTTATCTCCTTCCCCCCTACTTTCCTGTAGGGTGAGATACCCAATCGAGTGTGTATGTTATTCCCTCTTGAACCAAATTCAATGAGAGTAAGATTGACACATTCCCTTTCACCTTCCTGCTCTTTCCCTCCATTGTAACAGTTTCTCTTGCCTCTTTTATATGAGATAATTTACTCTATTCTATCTCTCCCTTTCTCCTTCTCCCAATGTATTCCTCTCTCATCTCTTAATTTTATTTTTTAGATATCATCTCTTCCTATTCAACTGATCCTGTGCACTCTGTCTATGTATATATGCACACACATATACACATACTCACATGTATGTTTATACACACATACAGCCTCCTATACATACATATGTGTATATATATGCATATATATACATATGTGTATATATATATATACATATATATGTATTATGTATGTATATTCCCTTCAACTATCCTCATACTGAGAACAGTCTCATGAGTTACAATTATCATTTTTCCATGTAGGAATGTAAATAGTTCAACTTAAATAGGTTCCTTATAATTTCTTTTTCCTGTTTATCTTCTCATACTTCTCTTGTTTCTTATATTTAAAAGCCAAATTTTCTGTTCAGCTCTGGTTTTTTCATCAAGAATGCTTGAAAGTCCTCTATCTCAGTGAATGACCATATTTTCCCATGAAGCATTATACTCAGTTTTGCTGGGTAGGTGATTCTTGGTTTTAATCCTAGCTCCTTTGACCCCCAGAATATTGTATTCCAAGCCCTTCCATCCCATAATGTAGAAGTTGCTAGATCTTGTGTTATCCTGACTGTGTTTCCACAATACTCAAATTGTTTCTTCCTGAATACTTGTAATATTTTCTTCTTGACTTGAGAACTCTGGAATTTGGCTATAATATTCCTAGGAGTTTCCTTTTGGGGATCTTTTTTAGGAGGCAATTAGTGATTCTATTTTGCCCTCTGGTTCCAGAATATCAGGGTAATTTTCCTTGGGAATTTCTTGAAGGATGATTTCTAGGCTCTTTTTTTGATCATGGCCTTCAGGTCGTCCAATAATTTTTAAATTATCTCTCCTGGATCTATTTTCCAGGTCAGTGGTTTTTCCAATGAGATATTTCACATTGCCTTCTATTTTTTTCATTTGTTTGGATCTGTTTTATAGTATCTTAATTTCTCACAAAGTCATTAGCTTCCATTTGCTCCAATCTAATTTTGAAGGAATTATTCTCTTCAGTGAGTTTTTGAAATTCCTTTTCCATCTGGCCAATTTGGCTTTTTAAGGCATTCTTCTTCTCATTGGCTTTTTGGGCCTCTTTTGACATTTCAGTTAGTCTGTTTTTTAAGGTGTTATTTTCTTCAGTCAGATTGTTGACTCACTTTTTATGATTTTCTTACATTGTTCTCATTTCTCTTCCCAATTTTTCCTCTTCTTCTCTTACTTGATTTTGAAAATCCTTCTTGAGCTCCTCCATGGCCTGTGATCAGCTTATATTTTTCTTAGAAGCTTTTGATGTAGGAGTTTTGACTTCATTGACTTCTTCTCATTCCATGCTTTGATCCTTTTTGTTTTCTATGGCCTGATTGTGCTTCCTCTGCTTGTTCATCTTGCCAGCCAATTACTAGACTTTTGAGCTCTTTGTGACAGTAGAACTCTGCTTCCAGAGTGGAGAGAGCTGTGTCCTAAATTACTGGGGTTTTCACAGTTGTCAGAAGTATTGCCAGAGCTATGAGGAGGGTGCCCTCTCCACAGCCACCACAAGCTCTGGTGAACTAGCCAGGACCAGGACCACCACCCAAGACTGTGACCCAGATCCAAGCAGGTCAAAGCAAGAACGATTATCCTCTGAATGGTCACTTGGTCCCCCCACAATCTGCAGACCAGGAGCTCTGGATCAGCTGTAGTCATTGTCAAACTCTACCTCTCAGCCCAGAGCAGGGGCCAGACTGTAAGTTTCTCTCACTCAGTTCCAACAGAGTTCTCTAGTGACCTTTTACTTTCTCTTTGGTGTTTATGGGTTGAGAAGTCTGGAAATTGCCACAGCTAATGGTGATTCACTCTCCTGAAGTCTGCTCCGACTGGTCTGTGCTGCTGGTCAAGCTGCCCCAGGTCTGGGCCCACATAGCTCACATGGGACTGCACTTAGCTCCCAGTCTGGTATGATAGACCCTTCCTGTCAGTCTGCCAGGCTGCCTTTAGTGGGAGATTTGTTTCTCTCTGGCACTTTGTGGGTTTTATAGCTCGAAAATTTGTTTAGAGTCATATTTTTACAAGTATTGGAGGTGGCTGGAGTGGGGGCTCAAGCAAGTTCCTGCTTTTACTCCGCCACCTTGGCTCTGCCCCCTGTGACAGGTTAATTAAAATTACTCAGGATGATAGAGCCAGTCTGAGGCACAGACAAGACTTGAACCTAGATCCCCTTGACTTGGAGGTTGGCTCTCTAGCCCCCACACCATGATATAACACCTCCCTCAATTATATATTATGTAATTATATACATGTAAGTTTTATGATTCTGTGATACATAATAAAACCATATAATCATCTATTATAATGATATATAACAATTCTGCTATCACATAATATAACTATCATAGTTATACTATTATGGCATATAATTATAATATGGTACATAATATAATAGTCTAATTTTATATCGATAATATATTGCATATATAAATTGTATAGTTGTAGAGAACATAATATAGTTTATTGTGTATTAAATAATTATATATTTCATAATTATTAC
>CM053581.1:420563791-420579757 GCA_028627135.1 Pseudochirops cupreus
TGATATAATTATAATGATGCTAATAGTATACAGTTCACATTTCTATAGGGCTTAAAGTTTACAAGGTTGTCTTCACAATAACCTTATAAGGTAGGCAGTATGACCACTATTACCCCCATTTTACAGGAAAAGAAACTGATACTCAGAGAGATAAGTAACATCTCAAAGGTTGAATAGCTAATAAATGGTAGAACCAGAATTTGAACCCTGATCTTCTAACTCCAAGTTTGGCACCAAATGCAAGTCATCATAAATTCCTTCCTCAGAAAGCTAGTATGGGATGCAAATGCAAATGTGTATATAATGCTGTTGTTTAGTCATTTTTTAGTTGTGTCAACTTTTTGTGACCCCATTTGGGATTTTCTTGGCAAAGACATTAGAGTAGTTTGTCATTTCCTTCTTCAGTTCATTTGACAGATAGGTAAACTGAAGCAAACAGGGTTAAGTGATTTGCTGAGAGTCATACAACTAGGAAATGTCTGAAGCTGGATTTGAACTCAAGAAGATGGGTCTTCTTGACTCCAGCACCAGTGTCCTATTCACTGTGCCACCTAGCTGCCCAATGCATATTACTGCAAATTGCAAAATGCTACAAAAACATCAGTTGCTAGAGTAGTGGTTATACCACATTACCTTCCTAAAAAAGGAATAATGCCATTTCAAAAGCACTTGGGTATGTGGGTGAAAGAATTTGAAATGCGGATAAATCCAAGAGTAAAAACAAGAGTGACTAGAAAGACCACAATGGCCTCAATTGAACTGGGGACATTCAGAAGAGGGGTAGTTTGAGGGTAGAATATGAAGAGTTCAGTTTTGGACATGTTGGATATTGATTGTGAAATGCCAACGGAAAATCCATTTCAAAATGTCCAATAAGCCATTGGTGATGAAGGACTAGAGCTCAGGTGAGAGGTGGGAATGGAAATGCACCTTCACAGAGATAATTAAACTCAAGAAATCTTCCTTTGCCCCTCCAGATCAAAATGATTTCTCCCTCCTCTAATTTTTTATGGTACTTTGCCTTTGTACTAAGTAAAATGTAAGCTCCTAGAGGATAGGAACTATTCCATTTTTGTTTTTATATCACCAATTGGCTTGGAGGAGGTAGAGGGAATGATATCCTATGCACAGTCACATACAAAGGCTACTCAGGGGCACCAGTGACCTGAGCTTCTGACTTTTACTCTAAATGCAAATTCCTGAATGCTCTTCTCAACTGGCTTTAAAAGGGAAGAAAAAAAAGTTCTGTAACAAAAAAAAAAAACAACAAAAAAAAACCCTATCCATTTCTGGAAGTGAATCCAAACCGAACCTTCTTGAAGGTCATAAAGTGTTGCGAGGTTTCTTTCCATTATTTTTCACTCACACACTTCTTCGCCCTGCTAAGGGACTTAGCCAGGATTTGAATCCTCTTAGCCAAACACCACAAGGGGGAAGAAAAAAAAAAACCACATCACCAAACCCTTTGCCCCAAGTGTATTTCCACCCCCCAGCTGAAGGCCCAAAGCCCGCAAATTCTCCAGACAGCCAATGGCCTGGGCCAGCACCCCTGTAGGCAACAGGCAAAGGAGTCACTCTTTCAGAGAGAGGGGCCTTCCCATGCTTATCTTCTTCAGCCTGGGCCTCTTGGCTCCTTCCTTTGCTCTGAATAAGCTATAGCCATAGAGAGGAGACTCAGAGCAGCATTTGGGATCTGAATGTATACTTGGAGACCCAATGACAACTTTGGTGAAACAGGACACCAGCCAGGAGTGGTATAAATGGCCTGATTTTTCTGGAAGGTTCCTTCTCCGATAGCCTTGCCAAAGTAAATCACAGAATTGCTTCGTGTACAATTGTTTTTAATGGGAAAGAATTCCCCAACACTCAGTACAGTGCCTTCTCATTAAATTTGCCTCTCACAAGGTTACTGTAGGAAGAATGAAAAGCAGAAGGTCAATTGAGAAGCTGTAGAAAGACAATTGCTTTTTTTTTTAAATGGAAAGGAATCAGGATGCTGACATCTGCTGAAAAATGAAGAGATAGATTCTTGATGAAATGGAATACAGTGTCCTTGGACATAACACCTTGTGCAGTCAAGAGGTCCCAATGGGCTCTTACCGAGGAAGGAGCCAGTTGAATGTGGGAAGATCAGTGACTGAGGGTAATATGTTTGAAATGGGACAACAACTCTGGGCTTAAGTCAAATAAATTGAAAGAACAAGGCTCTCTCTCTATAGGCGACTTAGTCATCGAAAAAGAATATTAAATCTAAAAAGACTCTCTGAGGTCATTTGGTTGTGGGCTCCGAAGGATCAAAAGATCATTGATTTGGAGCCAGAAGAGATCTTAGGGGTCATTTTACAGAGGGGGAAACTGAGATCCAGAGACATAAAGCCTTTTTCTTAGACCCTCCCCTCTAGAGTTTGTGTTCATCATGTCATGTTGTCTGTCCCATTAGAATATGAGCTCCTCAAGGGCAAATACTATTTTTGGCCTTTCTTTGTATCAATGGTTAGCACAGTGCCTTATACATACTAAGATATTGCATAATAAGTAATTGTTGACTAATTGATCTATTGAAATGACTTTCTCTCAGTCCTGTGGCTAATAAGTATAATAGGATCATAGATTTAGAGCTAAAACAGTTTTAGAGTAGAAATAGTTTTCTAACAGTATTGCTCATGAGCCCCCATCAGAGTGATTCCCCCCACTAAACATCAGTTGAAATTAATCAGCTAGGCAAAATTGGGTTTTAGAAATAGGATACTTTTTAAAGTGGCAAAATAATAGTTAGTACCAATCACCCCCTCCACCCAGCCTGAGAAGATAGTGTCCCACAGGTACAATGAGAAGTGGGCACAAAGTTAGATCACATGTGGCAGCTCCTAGGAATAATTTTCTCTCTTTTCTGGAGCCCTCATGAAATTCCCCCTTGCTTGCCCCTCCTCCACATATCTAATTTGTCCTCCATTCCTGACGCAGACACTCCAGGCAGTTGTTTGATAGATATCATTGGGACCTAAATGAGAAAGTCAAATCCTCTAATCTTTGGAAATTCATAAGGTCCTTTTCTGATCAGAGATGTGAGGGACAGAGTACTCAAATGCTTAGGTTCTGAACTAATTTAACATTTTTTATCCAATAACACACAAAGCATGACAAGGTCTACATTTTCCTAACGATTAGAGCTGTCTCAAAGTGCAATGGGCTTTCTAGGGAAAGAGTACTTTCCACTCCTTGGAAGTCCACAAGCAAAGGCTGGATGATCATTTGTCAGTTCTGTTGTAGACATACAACATATTTTTGGAGGGGGGGGAGGGGAGAAGGGAAGAGTGACAGTATGGTCTGTAAGGTAGCAAGCATCAAAGTGGTTAAATGGATAAAGTACCAGGTCTTGAATCAGGAAGATCTAATTTCACATTCATACTCTGACACATACTAGCTGTGTAACTCTGGGGAAGTCATTTAACCCCTATTTGCCTCAGTTCCTCAACTGTAAAATGGGGTCACACTGAAAAGGAAATGGCAAACCATCCCAGTATCTTTGCCCAAAAAACTCGATAGACACATCCCTAGGGTCACAAAGAGTCAGAGGCAACTCAACAACAACAACAGTGATCCATAAGGTCTCTTTCAACCCTTAAATTCTGTGACATTCAAAGACAGTTTAGTTCTACCAGCCTCAGTTCTCTCATCTATAAAGTGGGCATGATCACACTTTTACTACCTCCCTATCAGGGTCACTCTGAGAAAAGTGCTTTGTAAACCTGAAGGCACTTTAGAAATGTGAGCTTCTTTGAGCCTCAGTTTTCTTATCTGGAAAATAAGAAGCAGAGGGGACAGGATGATTTCTATCACCCCTTCTAGCTCTACATCCTCTGATCCTATATAGCAATGTGCTCTTATTCACACTGATAGTAAGGTCCCATAACTTGGGGCCTCCTCCAGCAACCCAAGTAGCTCCCCCTGCCTAGTGGAAGCATCATCTCTTTTATGGGGGCCCTTGGACCACCCCTGTTTATAGGAGTGCCCCTTCTCATTGCCCCTCACTCTCTCATCTTCTATAGCACTTATCTATTGATCTGATACTCTCCATATACAGCTGGAATTATTAACTAACTTCTCAAGTAAAGGTGGCTTGTCTCCATCAAAAAGAATGTTCTGCCCTCCATGAGGGCAGGAACTATTGTTTACCATTCCCTATATTGCCTTCAGAGCACCCATGACATACACTTGAGTTGCCACACTCATACTCAAAAGCCTTTCCAGCTCCATAAGAAATGTCAGTTTGCTTTCTGCTGATAACAGCCTTCAAGATTCCCCAAAGGTCAGTTCCATGTCTTGATGTGGTGTCAGAGGCAGACTTCAATGGATTTGCTTTTTAATGACCCCTCTAAATGGTTTCTTCATGTGAAGAAAGAAAAGAATTGGATTAAGCGGCCTCTGACATCCTTTCCAGTCCTTGACCTATGATCCTGTGATCTTCACATGTGAGAGAAGAATGCTAGGGATGCCCAAAAAAGATACATATCTGTCACCACCAGCAGCCTTTTCTTGGAATTTGTTCTTTCAATGCATAAACCCTCTTGAAATCAAGGTTTTGGTTAAGGAAAAAATTCCAAAGTCTATCATAATCTAGAGTCACACAGTAGGGGTAAAAAGCCACTAGAGAAATTTTATCATCTGATTTGTTGTGTATCATTAAGCAATGGGGGGGGGGGGGCTTCCCCCCTGAATTCAGCTTTTTCTTAACTTGGAGACAGCGTAGTAATGGGAGAAGGGGAAGGGCAGACTCTGATGTCAGACTGGACCTGGATCTAACAGTAGGAAACTCACAAATGAAAAAATCCTTCTACCAATGAAGGTTGGCCCCTTCTCTGACACTTACAGTCTTAGAGAGGGACCTAGAGCTTTGAGTGGTTAAGTGACTCACCCAGGATCACACAGCCAGTATATCACAGGCAGCACTTGAACCTCGGCCAGTTGTCTGTCTATCAATAACCAATCATTCACACATTTTTCAGCCTCAGGACCTTTTTATACTCTCAGAAATTATTGAGGTTCCCCCAAAGAACTTTTGTTTATGTGGGTCATATTGTTCATTTGTTTCAATCACATCTAACTCTTCATAGGAATTTCTTGGCAAAGATATTGGAGTGGTTTGCCATTTCCTTCTCTAGCTTTTTTTATAGATGAGGAAACTGAGGCAAACAGGGAGAAGTGACTTGCCCAGGGTCACACAACTAGTAAGTTCTGAGGCCAGATTTTAATTCAGGTCTTCCTGACTCTAGGCCCAGTGCTCTACTCCCTGAGCCACTTAGTTATAGTTTGAAACCTCTATTTTCTCCCTTTTTGTGAATGGCACCACATTTGTCTGTTTTCCAACCTGATGCAGTGCATTCATTTTCCACAGTCCCTCATAGATCACTGGGAATCATCTAACAATTGCCTACAAGTTCTTTCAATTCTCTAAGATGCATGAGGAGGAGAGGATTGGGGTATGATCCCTTCCCTTCCCTTCCCTTCCCTTCCCCATGTAAGCCTGGGAAGGGCTTCCATCAGCAAGAGATAAACTAGTGTTCCTAACTAAACAAAGGATTTAGGCTTATACATTCAGATGGATGGATGGATGGATGGATGAATGGATGGATGGATGGATGACATAAGATTTGTGGGAAGCCAAGAAGCCTAAAAATCTATCCCCTGGGGCAGCTAGGCAGCACAGTAAATAGAGCACTGGCCCTGGAGTCAGGAGGACCTGAGTTCAAATCCAGCCTCAGACACTTAACACTTATTAGCCATGTGACCTTGGGCAAGTCACTTAACCCAAATTGCCCTGCCTTCCCTCTTCTAAGAAGCAAAAAAAAAAAAAAAGCCTATCCCCTGAGGAAACCAATCTTATCTATAGTCCAAAAATTAAAGAAAGTCATTATAATTGCTTTCTGGTCTCCTTGTCTCAAGACTCTCCCTACTCCAGTTCATTCTCCATTTGACCATTAAAGTGATCTCCCAGACTTTGTAGGTCTGATTAACTTATGTTCTTACTCAACATATTCCAGTGGCTCCCTATCACCTCCAGGATCAAATATAAAATCCTCTGTTTAGCTTTTAAAGCACTTTATAATCTGGACCCTTCCTACCCTTATTATACCTTATTCTCTTCCGTGTACTCTACAGGTCAGTGATACTGGCTTCCTTGCTGTTCCTCAAGCAAGACACTCCATTCTAGACTGTAGGCATTTTCACTGGTTGTCTTCAATGCCTGGAATGCTCTGCCTCCTCATCTCCACTTCCTGTCTTCCCTTGTTTCCTTTAAGTTTTAGCTAAATTCTAACCTTCTTCAAGAAGTCTTTCCAGTCCCCCTCAATGATACTGCCTTCCCTCTGAGATTATCTCTGATTTATCTCAGATAGATATATCTAATTTATCTGTATCTTATATATAGACAGCTGTTGGCATGTTGTCTTCTCCATTAGATTGTGAAATCCTTGAGGGAAGGAAGTGTTTTTGCTTTTCTTGGTGTCTGGCCCTTAGTAGGCACTTAATAATGCTCGTTGACTTGACTATTGATTTTGAAGAACTCAAAAATACATGAAGAGGAAGTTTAAAAAAACAACAACAGAGAAGCATAAAATCATAGAAGGTCTGACCTGAAAGGGATATCAATGACCCTCTAGAAAACCCTCCTCATTTCACAAATGAAAAAACAAAATGCAAGCAGAGAACTGAATTGATGTTTTCAAAGTCACTGTGTGACTTAGATGGTAGAACTGATACTAGAACCCAGGTCCCTGGATAGCCAGGGCTCTTTCTGCCCTACTACAGTGTCTTAGAGACCCACTGACTTAGCTCTGTGCTCTTCCACCTTACTACTGAGTTGTGTTTATTTTCCTCTTTTCCTATTTCCACATTCAAACTGGGAAGTTAACATGGGAAAGCAAAGCCAACATTCAAAAGCCAGTAAAGCCAGGTAAAGCAGGTGCCTGAAGCATTTGGGAGGGAAATTGCTGAGTGCTTTAAAAAGAAGCTGAAGATCATGAAGAGAAGGAAGCTTGGAAAACAGTTGTTGTTGTTGTTGTTTTTTGAAAAAAAAGAAAGAATTTCATAATGTTGGCCAGAAGACTAAAAAACTAGAAATTCAAGGCTGGAGTGGAAGGCTGACAGCTGTGGGCAGCTGGAGTAGAAGAAAGAGTAGGAAGTCTATAAATGTATACCAGTGGGGAAAGAACCTGGAAATAATGGCCATACACTGAAAAATAAAAATCAAAAGACCATACCAGAGATCGAGGTGACACAATTAGGGACACATCATCATGGGCCAACAGAGTTACTTTGAGTCTATTTTTTTCCAAAAGGCTTTTAATTTTCTAATAAGAGTTTCGATGTGCTAACATATGGTACTGCTGGAGGGAAAGAACAGAGCATTCTGTCAAGGTCATTTTGGTTGGGTTTTTCAGTGGGATTCCAAATGGGGCATGGATGATTCTACCTCTGGTAGGAGGCTAATGTTCCTGACAAGGTTACCCACCTTAGACCAATTCTCCCAAGTCTTTATCACTTTATCTCTATCCTGGTCACTGCCCAGGTCCCTGGTGGTATTTATTAACTCTTTTCTGTGGACAAACAACAAACACACATACCAACAGGAACAAAGATGAAAGCTTGGCCCCAAGGGTTTCAATCAGATGAGAAATATGAATTTAGTGAAAAGAAAAAAAGAAAAATAGGAAGGAAGGAAGGAAGGAAGGAAGAAAGGAAGAAAGGAAGAAAGAAAGAAAGAAAAAAGAAAGAAAGAAAGGAAAGAAAGAAAAGGAAAGAAAGAAAGAAAGAAAGAAAGAAAGAAAGAAAGAAAGAAAGAAAGAAAGAAAGAAAAAGAAAGAAAGAAAGCATCTGAACACTTGGAGAAAATTGGAAAACAGAACCATCTGTTACATAATGAAATCCAATTGACTCCTTGCTTTATACCACCAGCTGCTGTCAAGTAAGAGATTATGAAACCGTGTAATACATGTTTCAACTTGAAAAATGCTTCTCTGTTTGAAGACTTGAAGAGGTCCAAGCCTGCTTTCTTGTTTCAGGGAAAGCTCAGAGTGGGTCTGCAGAGTAGTTCTGCCTGGATCAAGTTTATGAATTTCCAGAGATAAAAGATGGGAACTAAACTACACTATTTGTCCTCCCAGACCTTTTTTCCTTTGGAGGGAATTGTCCTTCCAGTGAAATGGTTTGTGTCCCATCGTACAGGATGCCCTGAGAAATGTTACAGGAGAGGGAACTTTGTTCAATTGACCCTCTGATGGTTAATCATGGGAGCAGGGAGGCAGTTGTGTGGATGCCAAAGATATTGACCACAATTATAAAGTATGCCCAGTGTAGACTTCAAGTTGGGGGGAGATTCCACATAGATAGTGAGGTTTTCTTGTCATTCCTATTTGCAGGTGATATTTTCCTGGTTTCATCATTGTAGAGCCTCCTCAAAGAGATGAACTTTATCGTCCACTCAGTACCCCATGCTCACAATATATGTAATATTCTCGTCTCCTCCTTCTCTTTCACTCCTCATATCTGATCTGTTGCCAAGGGCAATCAATTCTACTTTCATAGTATTTCTCATATATCCCCCCTATCTCTTCATAGATATGACTAGCACCCTTGTACAGGGCCCATCACTTTATGCCTGGACTGCTGCAAAAACCTTATGGTTGTCCTGCCTGCCACAAGTCTGTCTTCACTCCAGATCATCCTCTGATTAGCTTCCAAAATAATTTTCTTAATGACTTTCTTTTCTGACCATGTTACCCTATTCAATATATTCTAGTACAGTGGTTCTCAACCTTCCTAACATCGCGACCCTTTAATACTCATATGTGGGCACATCTGCATGTGCGCGCACCTGCCTGGAGACGGATAGAGGAGCGGTGTCTCGGTTCCTAAGACCATCGGAAATGTGTTTTCCGATGGTCTTAGGCGACCCCTGTGAAAGGATCGTTCAATCCCCAAAGGGGTCGCGACCCACAGGTTGAGAACCACTGTTCTAGTAGCTACCTGTTGCCTCCAGGATCAAATATAAAACACCCTGTCAGGCATTAAAAGCCATTCATAACTGCCCTCTGCATTTCCAGTTGTTTTACATGCTACACCCATCCATGAGTTGCAAACTAGTGATGGATTGTACATGTTTATACAAGACACTCCATTTCCCACCTCCAAGTATTTTTACTGGCTGCCTTCCACACCTGGAATGCTCTCCCTCCTCATCTCTACCTCCTGGTTTCTCTGGCTTCCTTCAAGTCCAAACTAAAATCTACCTTCTACAGGAAGCCTTTGTGGAGCCACCTTAATTTGACTGTCTTTCCTCTGTTGCTTATCTCCAATTTATCCTGGATATATCTTGTTTTTATATAGTTGTCTCCTCTTTTGGACTTTGAACTCTTAGAGAGCTAGGACTGTCTTTTGCCTTCATATCCTCAGCACTTAGCACACAGTAGGCAGTTAATAGACGTTTACTGACTGAATGAAATAATGGATAAGGCACTAGACTTGGAGTCAAAAAGACTGTAGCTTATATCTAGCTTCTGAAATGTATCACCTATATGTCTTTGAGCAAATCATTTGATATCTCAGGGCTTCAATTCCCCGCTTTAAAATGAGGGGAGTGGACTAGATGGCCTCTGGGGCCCTTTCCTGCTCTAAATCTATAACACAAATTCTCAGAACATTTGATATAACTGTCCCCACAGAGAAGACTAAAATAGATGAAGAATGGCTCATTTCTAGCCTGTAATATATACTTGAATGGACAACCTAGAAAGCTTGTCCACCATGTACATATATTAAAGACACATTGATAATGGGTAATGAATTGGGCTCCAAATTGAACAGGAGGAGGCAAGCTAGATTGTCTTCAGAAAATTGTAACTTATGATGAAAGGTGCTGTCTTTCTGCAGAGGAAGAATTAATGGAGCCTGAATGCAGATCGAAGATTCTTTTTCTTTACTTTTTCTTTTTTTTTTGTCTGTATTTTCTTTCACAGCACGACTTATGGAAACTTGTAAAGATCTTTTAATGTCACTCCCTTCCCCCACCAAGGTTCTCTCTGAAACATTTTTCTCATGTCAGTAGTCTTTGGGTGATGCTGTACGGTGGTAAGGTATTGCATGTTATAGTCTCCAAAGAACCAAAATGGCAGATTACCCAAAAGACAATGAACATGTACATGGTAGATTTGAGTGGGATTCAACCCACTGCAAATGAGAAATTGTGCCAAAGTCAGCTAGTCACTCAACAAACATTCATTAATCCTTTACTGTAGTTAGGCATGATGCAAAGTTCTAAAGATACAAAGAAAGAAAAAAGATATGGGCCTTTCCCTCAAGGAATTCACATTCTAATATGGGAGACCAACACGATAATTTTGTTGTTTTTTTTTATCTTTTTGAGACTGGACCTCCTCATCATGTCCAGGCTAGAAGTGCAATAGTCACCCCTGGGCCCAATTCCACTGCTAATGGGTATAGAAGTTTTGACCTTTCCCATTTCCAAGTAACAAGCAGCAGAGCCTGGTGTGCTTCTAATTGCAGCATCCTTTTGACTATGTCACCCCTGGAAAGACTAAGTAGCCCCTAAAGATCAAGGAGAGGAAAAAAAAAAGGATAATGCCCTGCCATTCTCCTGCTTTCTCTGCCATGTTTTTCTCATTTCTCCACATATTTGCACAGAGCTTTGTACTTTTTCAGTGAACTTTTTTAACCCCCTCTTTTTATCTCATGCTAATCAGTGGATAAAGAACTGGATTGGGACTTAAAGAACCCAGGTGGAATCACTGAGCAAATTATTTAACCTCCCTAGAATTCTTTTTCTTTTTATAATTTTTTTAAAATTTATTTATTTTATCTTTAACTTATAGAATAAAACAAGCATTTTCTTCATCTATAAAACAATGGGGTTGACTTGGCATGCCTCTGAGGTCCTTTTAGAGGATAAACCTATGATTCTACATTTGTACCCGATGGTGACAGGTTAGGCATCCAACATGACTGACATTGAACAAAAAGTACTGATGCAGTAGTAGATATACTGATGGACTTGGAATCAGGAAAAGCTCAGTTCGAATCCCACTCCTGACACTTGGTAGCTAAGTGACCTTGAGCGGATCTCCTAATACTCCGGGCCTCCATTTCCTCATCTGTAAAATGAAGGCATTGGACTCAATGTCCCCTAAGGGTCCTTCCAAGTCCTAAATCTATGATGCTATGAGGTCCTTTTTGGTTCCTTCTCTGGGACAAAGAAGGAGGTAGATCCTCTCCTAGGTCATGGGGAGATTCCTCAGAGCAACTGGTTTTGATTTCCCTGATCTTATTTATTGCACCACTATCCTCTAAATCAACCAGATTAGATCTCCTTTATCTTAAGTCACTTAGATATCATTTAAGATTCCTTCTTTGCCCTGCCCCCCATCCATATTCAATCAGTTGCCTAGTCCTGACTATATGCAGTATCTCTTGAATTTGTTCTCTTCCTATCACCTTAGGTTAGTGTTTGATGGTCACCCTCACCTTCAGGTTTTCCTCTACTCAATCTATACTTTATTCACATGTCAGAGTAAGTGCCCTCGTAGACAATTTGGATCATGTCATTTTCCTGCTTAAAATCATTTTTCTCCATTGCCTGAGAAACATTAAACTCCATAGCCTGATATTCAAATCCCTCAACAGAATGATACCGATCTATCAGCTCATTCTTACTTCCCATTACCTTTCTAGATGGACTTCGTGGTCTAGCCAAACAGGGGTATGTTTTCCAAACTTTCCACCTTACCAACCGTCCTTCCTTAGTACTACTGTTTGCATGGCTTAGTTCACCTGAAATTCCCTTTCCTACATCTCCGAAATCATTTCCAATTTATCCTGTCTATATTTTTGTTTGTACATAGTTGTTTACTTGCTGTCTCCCTCATTGAGCTGCAAGCTCCTTGAGGACAGGGCCTGTCTTTTCTCCTTTGCATCTTCAGTGCATAATACATATAGCATACAGTAGGTGCTTAATCAATATTTACTGACTTTTTTTTTATTTTTTTGTCTTTCTTTGCATGCCAAAATTTAGCACAGGGCCTGCCACATAATAGATGTTTCATAAATATTGATTGATCTTTAAAAGGTCCAACTGAAATGCTGCTTTCTTGGTGAAACTTTTCCTAGATCCCCCAACTGAATCACAAAATTTCAGAGTCGGATGAGATCTGAAATGCCATGCAGCCAATTCATAAACAAGCAAGAATCACCACTGAAAAATGTACAGCAAGTGATCACGTTCTCTTCCTCAGAAAAGTATTGTGTAATTACTTAAACATATGTTACACAGTGGAATGTAAACTCCTTGAGGGCCGGGGAAATTTTGTTTCTATATTTGAATTTCCATTGCCTTATCCACAGAAAATATTTAATAGATGCTTTTTGAATTGAATGAATTAATAAACAAATATTAATATGATGAAGGAAACAAAAGTAACCTGAACACAGCAAAACACCACCAAACAAAATTCCATATTAACAACGAGGAACAGTGAAGAGAGTTGGGATTTTTGAGTCAGAGGACCTGAGCTGAACTCTCAACTTTGCTACGTTCTATGTGTAATCTTGGACAAGTTACACTCTCTGGGCCTGTTTCTTTTCTGTAAAAATTAAAGAAGAGGGAGGGGATGCTGATTGAACTGCATTATCTTTAAGGGACCTCCCAGCTCAGAATCTCTGATGCTATGATACAGAATGAATTGGAACACGCTAGTAAGACTAATCATGGTATCTCACATGCACATGGCACTTTGAAGGCTTGCAAAGGTTTTTGTATGCATTATCCCATTTGCTACCTCCCTGTGAAATAGGTACTTTTATCACTTCCATTTTACCAATAAGGAAACTGAGGCTAACGAGATGGAGTTCAAGGTCACACAGATATGAATGAGTAAAGTTAGGATTGTTTTTGGAGGGGGAAAGGCAAGGCAACTGGGGTTAAGTGACTTGCCAAGGTCACACAGCTAGCAAGTACGTCAAATATCTGAGGCCAGATTTGAACTCAGGTCCTCCTGACCCTAGGGTCCATGCTCTATTCACCGCATCGCCTAGCTGCCCCTAGGTTCTACAGGATTTGAACCCAAATGTGCGAAGGAGCATTTGAACCCAGGTCAGATCTTACTGAATTCCATGCCCTGACTGTTGGTTTCCTCTCAAATTCGTTTTTAACATTTATCTATTTTGTATTAACTTATACATATATTAGTTGCTTCCCCCAGTTTAACCAGCCAATCAATCATCACCTATTTATTAATCACTTACTATGCAGCAGGCATTGTGTTCTATGTTGGGGATACAGAGACAAAATGAAATAGACTTTGCCTTCAGGAAGGTTTTAGTCTAGCCAAGGGAAATACACACATATAATTATAGAGAAAATATGTGCAAGGTAATTCCATGAGAGCAGAAAGTTCTTCATTTTCATTTTGGTATCCCTGGTACCTGGTATATAGTAGGCACTTAATAAATGCTTGCTTGCACAACTCAGGCCCTTACCAGTGTTCTATCCACTATGCTCTTCTGCTTCTACTCAGGCTCTTTACCATCCTCATCCCCACAAATGCCAAGTACAGTCCAAGCTTGCTAATGGGAGACAATGCTCTCAATCAGCTAAATTGGCAATTGCTTGTCCCATTCCTCAAATTCAGAGCTTTTAAGGGTCTGCCCTGTATGTGTGAGCACTCTCCCACTGCCACTTCTAAAGCCTGTCTCTCCTCCATCCCCTTTCTCCTACCCCTACTTCCCATGCTCTATTTTGCCACTGACATGTAGTCTTTTCGCAGACCGGTGTCATGCTGCCCTGCCCTCAGAACACATCTGTCCAGGATCACAAAGCATGTCAGTTGTAGAAGGGGAGGTGTTTTTTTCACTCCATCCCAGGCTCAGCCTGACATCAGATCTCCCTTTCACCAACCAGCAACGGAAGGCATATGGGACACATTAACCCAGACAAGCATTATAGCCAACTCAAGGAAGGCTTAGATAAAAGAATAGATGATGGATGGATCTGAGCAGGTTATCAAGGAAAGCTCAGGATAATTCTTTATCCCTTGAGGTCACCTTAGCCCTTTCCATCAAAGAGGGCAGCTTACCCCTACCCTGCCCCCAAAATGTCATTCACTGCCTGGGTCAGAACAGAATTCTAGGCTAAAGGGACCCTGACTCTGTCCCAGCAGGGTATTTCTTAATTTCTTAATTCAAAATAGAAGTTTTTTTGGTTTTTTTTGTGTTTTTTTTTTAGGACTGGATAAACACATGAGTTAAGCAAATGGCTGGAAATGTGGCATGAGTTGAGAGACACCCAAAATGCTTACCAGGTGCCCCTACCTAACTCAAAGGACTCTAGCATCTGAAATTCCGCCATGAGAAATTCATTTCTTTGGATTGAAGAGTGTTCCTTTCAAAATCCAAACACTCTTTGGGTGAGGAATATATTGTCATGGATCTCAAATATTACCTTTGCTACTCACTATCTGGGTCATGTGGGACAAGTTACTTAGCCTCTCAGTGCCTCTGTTTCTTCATCTGTATTATGGGAGGAGAGAATAAGACTGGCTGATTTTGAAGGTCTTTTTTGAGCTACAAATCCATAATCCTAATATGAATTAGGCCCAAGTAAATGGCACGCTGTAAAGAGTGCCGGGCCAGGAGTCAGGAAGACTCCTTTTTCTGAGTTCAAATCCAGCCTCAGACACTTCCTAAATATGTGACCATGGGCAAGTCACTTAACCCTATTTGCCTCAGTTTCCTCATTTGTAAGATGAGCTAGAAAAGCAAATTCAAAACCAGTATCTGTCAAAAAAAATGGTCCCAGGAAGAGTCCCACATGACTTAAAACAATAGGAATTAGGTATCAGATCTCCCTTCTCAATGACAAAAAGATCAGCACTAAAAAGAGAGCTTATCACCAAGGTAGCCTAAAATGGAACAGGAAGCACTAAGTAGCAGTCATTTGAAGTCAATGGACCTGTATTCAAATCTTAGCATCACCACTTACTACCTGTGTGACCTTGAGCAAATCAGTTCCTTCTTCTTGGCCTGACTCCTCTTCTATAAAAGGAAAGGATTAAATTGGTCATCTTTAAAGTGATTTCCAGTGCTAAATCCCAATGGAGATAATAATAGTGGCTCCTGCCTCCCAGGGCCATCATGAGGATGAACTGGGATGATTGTGGCAGTGGCTGCTGTGGTTGTTGTCCTAAAGACACCAAATCCATGGTGAATTTGTTGGCAAGTTCTATCTCCCTCACTGGACCCAGAGCCAACCCAAATGTTTGGATCATTTATCTAAGGCGTCTCAATTCAGTAATTGTGGTACATAAGTCATTGGGTTGGGCCACTGTGGAGAATTGCAATGAGATACTTGACATAGTCCCTGCCCTCAAGGAGCTTATAGTCTAGTTAGGGACATAAGACACAAACATACAAAAAGGCAAATATGGGAACATTTTCAACAATAGGCTGAGGACTGTCACAACATGGTGCCTTGACTAATGACCAAATCAACGCACAGAATGACATAGGAGTTCACAGGAGGGAGGAAAGAGATGCAGACATACCCAAGGTCAATGTCTATTAGCCTTAGAAAAGCAGAAGGTCTGACACTTACTGAGTCAACCTGGGTGATCACTTCCTCCCTTTGAGGCTCCATTCTATCTCGCCTATAAAATGGTAGTGAGCTGATTCCTTCTCCCTCCCAGAGTTGTTTGGGGGAAAATTCCAGTGCTTTAGACATGTGAATAATTCTGGGATAGTTTGAGGAGGATCTAATCCCTCTAACATGTGGATCAGTAGAGAGGCTTAAGGCATTCCAAGCAGAAGAAATGAAATTGAGAGACCAGAAAAGAGAATACTAACATATTATATTTGTAGATCACTTTGTTTACAAAATACTTTAATTCAATTGAGCCTAACAAT
>CM053581.1:420579857-420593181 GCA_028627135.1 Pseudochirops cupreus
GAGGAAGGGAGGAAGGAAGGGAGGAATGGAGGGAGGAAGGAAGGGAGGAAGGAAGGGAGGAAGGGAGAGAGGAATGGAGGGAGGGAGGAAGGGAGGGAGGGAAGGAGGGAGGAAGAGTACTTATTAATTGCTTGCTATGTGCCAAGCACTATGCCAAGTCCTAGAGATACAGAGAGAAGAATGAGAACAATGTGGAATTTCAAAAGAAGAGATAAAACCTATGGGAGAGTACAGCTACATGGCAGATGGAAAGGCCTTGTGGTCCTCAGGGTTCAACAACAGGGAAGATGGCAAGGCCTGACATTCCTTAGGTTGTAAGTACAGAGAAAATGGTAATGCAAGGAGTTCTGGAGAGAGTGAAATGACTAAGTGAGTAGGTGAAAGCTTTCCTTTTCACATCCATATAAACCTACCACCTACGCAGAGCTCATCTTTAATAATGCCTATAAAAGTATATATTATTATCCCATTTTACAGAGGACAAAAGTAAAATTTAAAGGTATCAAATGGCTTCAAGTAAAAAAATATATTAAGTGTCTTATTATATGCAGATAGCTGTACTAAGTAATGAGGGAGATAGAATCTCTGCCTTCATGGAGTTTACTGGTATGAAATACTACACATTCTCAGTTAATAATACGAAATAATGTACAATAAATACATCAGAGAGGTGCATTAACAAAGTGTTTGCATGGTCCATGGAGGGAAAGGTAACAATAGGTATAAAGCATATGTAAAAGGAATTTCTAAGTTTCTTTAAGTCTAACATAGGGGAAGGAAGAGGGGAAGCAGTGAAGACTTCTAGTCTCCCCTAGAGCTGGACTTTAAAGTATAGATGCAAATTCAAACAAATGAATTGGTCAATCTACCACCTAGGCACTGGGAGCATGAGTGTAAGAAATGGGAGGGAAGCCATTCCACCTACAATGAGTAAGAGGAGAAAAGTCACAGAGACTGAAAAACCCTGGGCATAGATTGTCCAAGGTTTCCCAGATGGTAAATGACAATCAGGGTTCTAATTTAGGCCACCTGGTTTCAAGTCAGTGTTTTTTTCTATTAGTAAGCTTTTCATTCATTCACTTATCCCATGCTGCCCATATATACATATAACCTAATATTTGCCTCTCAAGGTTGTTGTTGTTAAAAAAGGGGGAAAAGTACTTTGTAGCCCTTAGAATACTATAAAAAAGTATCACAGATCTAGAGCTGGAAGGACATCAGAAACCATCTAGTCTAGCCCCTTCATTTTACAGAGGTGGAAACTGAGGCCCAGAAAGGTTAAGTGACTTGCCCAAAGTCACATAAGTAGTGTCAGACATGGTATTTGAACCCAGGTCTTCTTATTGCAATGCTAGTCACAAGTCTGACATCATCACCATCACCATCACCACCACCATCATCATCATCATCATTATTATTTCCTCTTAAGGGCATGACAGTCACTATGACTATATAAATGTATATATAAAGAGAGTAGTGAAATCCATGACTGAAAATGTCAGTTGGAATCAGGGCTCAGAAGGCTTGGAATGCCAGGATAAGAAACAGAGATCTCAGGAGGAGGGAGCATTTCGGTTAAGAAGTGGGGGAAGGAAAGGAGTAAGTACATCACAGCTGGTCTTTAGGAAGACTAGTCTGTTGAAGGGAATGCAAGACCAATTTGAGTGGGAGGGGGAACTGGAGTCCACTGTCCAAGTAAGCCTTACACCCAAAGCATTCTCACGTCTCATGTGGTCCTCAAAGACAACGGCATGAACAAATTGACTGACATTCATTTAAGTCTGTTTATTCCCAAGGCCACCAAATTAAAGGCAATCAGAAGTTTCTGTCACAATGGATTTCTGAAGACCTTTCTGTGTGGCAACCAAGAAGCCAGTTGGCCCAGTCAATGAACAGTTTTCTGGGTGGTCCCAGTGAAAAGTCTAAATGGCTCAGTTCCTTGGAGAATCAATAGTCCAGGCTCCCTGGGCTTGGATGCCAGCACATTGTCAAACACACTCCAGCTGACTTATGCTGAAGCCAGACCCATAGGCCAATTCACACCAGGAAATCACCAGACTGGGTTGCTCTGGGGTGATTCCTCTCCAGTTCACTACAGTGAGTGACTCAAGTTAGTCCCCAAGTCCCTGTAGAATTCCCTTAGCTCTAACAAGTAGCCAATCAGGCAGCAAACAAAAGCATCAAGTCAAGAGAAAAATAGTCCAAATCTATTGGGCTCAGTAGACATGGAAAAAATCTTACGTTCCAAAGTAAATATAGAGGATCTTGGGATCAGAGACCTAGAATTAGTAAGTACCTTAGAGGTCATCTAGTCCAAGTCTCTTACTTTACAGATGAGGAAACTGAGACCCAGAGTTGCTAACTGATTAGTCTAAGCCTTAGATTATATAGGTGCTCTATACCTGGTAAGTGGCAGAATCAGTATTCAATTCCAGGTGATGAGAGAAACAGACAGGCAGACACAGGGACAGAGAGACAGAGAGACACAGACACAGAAAAAGAGAGAGAGAGAGAGAGAGAGAGAAATTTAAGCAGACAGAGGATTGGATAAATGTCTCTACCATGCTCTCCCACCAGATGAGTACCTTTTTTTCTGCTCCTTTTTATGTGTGGTCTTTACCTACTAGAATGTAAACTCCTTGAAGGCAAGAACTGTCTTTCTCTCTGCATGTATTTGCATTCTCAGCCCTGACTATGAGCCAGGAGCTGTGCTAAATTAAGGCTGAGGACACTAGATCAAGGAAATAAGACAATTTCTGCCCTAAGGAAGCTTACATTCTAATGGTGAAAGACAACACATAAAGAAGAGTTAGAAAAGATGGGGGAGGTTGTTAGGAAAAAGGGATGAGAACGCTGGTGAGAAGATGGAGAAGTCCAGAAAGTGAGTCCAGGAAGGAGTAAAATAAGCATGAATGAGGTCCCTTATACAATGATTGTGCAATCATGAAATCAGAGATTTAGACGTGGAAGAGAGGCAGGACCAGAAATCTAGAACTGAAGGGAACTCAAGATTGAAGGGACTTTAGAGATCACTTTTTCCATCTCCTTCATTTCATAGATAATGGAATTGAGGCATTCTTGGATATCACCTATAAATAGATTTCTAACAAACATGCATTTTTCACTCTCTGAGGAAATCCTTCTGATTTCACAAGAAATCTATCCACTGATTTCGTTAATGGGACCTGAAGTATTAATAAAGTTTAATCCCTATTGTCCCCTTTGGTGAATTTTCTAAGAGTTTAACTTTCTATCTATCTAAGGAGGAAGGGAGGAAGGAAGGGAGGAAGGAAGGAGATAGAGAGAAACAGGGACAGAGAGACAAAGAAAGAGACAGGGAGATGGACAGAAAGAGGGAGAGGGAGGGAGAGGAAGGAAGGGAGGGAAGGAGAGGGAGGAAGGGAGGGAAGGAGAGGGAAGAAAAGAGGGAGAGGGAGAAAGAGAATGCCTTTTGAATGCAAACCCAAAGTTCTCTCTCAGTGGCCAAACAAAAGTCAGTTTCTTCATCTTATGGTTTGGAGACTAAAAGCAGTCCTCAATACCTATGAATGCTCAGAAGTGGGTTCCAGGGCCTCTCCATTCATCAGATACTTTGAGAAGCATGCCTGCTCCCAGGTTCAAGCCATCACTCTCCGATTCCCTATCCCACTAGAAATGCCACAATGGCAGCCACACACAGGACAGATTTCAGAGGAGCAGTGAAATAAAAAGGACTTCAGAGGTCATCTCATCCAACCTCTTCACTTTCCAGAGGAACAAACCAAGACACAGTGGGGTTAAGTTTTCAGTCTAAGGTCACACAGAATCAGAGACAGGATTTTAAAATAATTTAACTCTTTAATTTAAGAGTTTACCATGGTGCTTTCCCCTCCCTCCCCCCCTCCCCCCACAATCCATGTATCCCACCACACTGCCTTGCCCTGAGGAGAGAAACTGGAACGGACCTAAACTGGCAGAGCCGGGGCCACACCCCTTCTCTGCTCTGCCTATCGAAATTCAGCTGGGAAAGCCCAGGTACATATGCCTAACCTTGGCCTTCATTTGAAAAATAGAATGTGCACTCATGGATGCACAAGTGTCAACTGTCTAGCAGCCCCAACTGTGTACTCATCATGGGGACAGTGTGCCTCCTTCTCACCCCTGTGGTATATACATAGGAAAGAGCCCTGGTCAGGGAAGTATGTGTGTGCTTGGGGGGTTGGGGGTCGGAGGGATGCGAAATAGGTTCCAGATGCTGAGCCCTTGCAAAGAGGAAAAATAAGGGTATTGATGAATGTTTCCCTTACCCTGAGGCTGTTGCCTTTAAGCCCTCTGGCAGACGGCCACAATGAAGGTGATCTTCTAGCGTCCTGCTTCCTTCCAAAGAGGTAAGCAATGTTTATATAATACAGAATAGGAGGGGGGAAGAGCCAGTGCAAAGAAAGCCTTTAAGTTAAAGAAGGTTCCATATGTCTTGCAAACAAATGGGGGCTTTTTAAAGAATATCATGTTGGAATTCCAAGTCCAAGTTTACATTTATCTTTAAATATCTATTTTGCCCCCCACATACCTCCCCCTCAACCCTTTTCTCCATCAGAGTCTTGGGTTTTTATTCAACTACATCTCCAAAAGAATCCAATAGGAAGGTGATGCTTTCACTGAGGATTTCCTAATGGCCTTGTTTCCATGATTGATGACAGCCATCATCCTTCCCCTTACCCTCCCAAGGGTCCCACAAATCTGGCTGTAGTTAATCAACTGTGAGATCACTGTTGGGGGGTTGAGGACGGAGTGGTTAATAAATCCTGAGATAATTCACAAAAAAAGCCTCCATGCAGGTTTGGCCACCTCTGGGGTCAGGTTTAGCTCAAGTTTAATAATGGTTGGGAAATTTGGAAGATGGAGAGATGAGAACTGGTCTTAAGGAAGGCTCTTGGAAGGTGTTGGAACAAGACTGGGCCGTATTCTAAATATTGTACCCTATTCAAGGTCTGGTCCACTTTGTGAGAGACATAGTCAATTTTCTTACATGTGGTGTTCCTCGTACTCCACAGTCAATTTATCTTTTTCAGTGCAAAATGTGGCTAGTTTCTTGTATTTCCTTAATCATGGCAGATGGTCATTGAATCAGAAATGGACCTATTCTTCACTCTGATGTCCATTTCAGTGAATAACATGGCCCCTGTATGTCTGGATTAAGAACTCGCCCAAAGTTCACATTTTGGAAACACTGTATATAATAGGTTTTGCTTTAGGTTTTTTTCTGCCATAGAAAGCTTCTCTGGGACTGTTCTTTCATCAGTGCTGAGGAGACTTACATAAGAATTCCTTGTGCCCATTGTCAAGAGTTACCTGCCTGAATTAGCAGAGGCCTCCAGGATGGCCCAGTTTCCCCAGCGTCTACATAACACCATGAGTTGGAATGTAATAAAAACCAGGCTTAGTCAGATACAATAAATCCTTTACATAACCTGACAGGAAAGAAATAAATTTCCCTCTCTGATGTGGAACTATGGTGTTAATTAAAATCTCAGAACTGGCTCTGTAGGGCTTTACAAAATTCTTTGGTGGCACAGTAAAAAGCAATTGGTCTTTGGGGCAGAAGACCTGAGCTCAAACCCCAGCTTGAACCTTTTTACACTGATCAATCCATCAATCCATCAATACGTATTAAAAACTTCTATACTGTAGGCACCATGCTAAATGTGGGGATTCAAAGACAAAACAGAAACTGCTCCTGCCCTCAGCATGCGTCCATTCCATAGGGAAAACAATATGTGAATATATAAGGATTTACAAGATAGAATTTTTAAAAAGGAAGGTAATTAAGTTGGAGAGGGCACTGGCAGCTAAGGAGGCATGCCAGAAGCAATGACATTAATCATTACTTCTTAATGGATCTTCCAACATAAAGCCATTACTTTGAACAAAAAAGTATATTTATTTGAGCAAAATAAGTCAATACCATGGCCATGTCTGAGTTTGTATGCCTCATCTTGCCCTTACTGACCACCATTTCTCAACTAATAGATGGGATGAAACCTATACCTAATTTTTCACTGGATTTGGAGTCAGGAAAGCTGGGTTTGAATCCTGGTTTGGCTACTTCCTGTATGACCTTGGGCTAATCATGTCTCTGGGCTTCACTTACCTCATCTTTAAGATGAGGATCAGATCAGTCAACAAGCATTTATTAAGTGTTTACTATGTACCAAGCACTGATAAAATATCTGCCAAGGTCTCTTCCAGTTCTAAATCTGTGGGCTATGATCCTAGGTCTCTCCTCTCTGAGCCTCAGTTTCCTCATCTGTAAGACAGGAATAACAATACTTATAGTATCTGGCTCACAGAACCAGAAGAATACACACATTTGGTAAATTTGAAAGCAAACAAAGAAGTGGGGTTTTTAAGAGGCTTTGTTTTTTTGTGGCTCCCTCTCACTGCCATTTCTCCATGCTGTCTGCAGGGTAAGGCAAACATTAAAATCTAGTTGCCTCCTTCCATATGAAAACCTGATTATTTTTTAAACAAAATCAGGATGTTTTTAATCATAAATCAATCATGCATAATAGCTTGATCTCTTGTCAAGGAAGAATCCCATAAAACAAGTCGTTTCTTTAAACTTCAGATGAATGAAACATATGTCTATTCTGTGCTCAGTGGTACAGCTATACAGGACTACTGTAGGGGTCTGAATATAAGCCACCCTAGAGTATAAACTGCCCCTGAAAAATGAGATCTCTTGGAAAGAAAAAATATACAGAGAAATAGACTGAAAATAACACCAATTATGAGACATACTGGGATTTTTATTACAGACCAGATTTGGGCAGAGGTTGTGGGGGAGAGGCAGGAATGTACAGATTATAATCAAATCAATACCTTCGTTTACAGTTGGGTCTGTATCATAGGATTTAGAGTTGAAAGGAACCTTAAAGATAATTTAACCCAGTCACCTTATTTTAAAGAGGAAGAAACTGAAGCCCAGGGAAATATATGGACTTGTCCATGGGCCCTAGAGCTAAGAAGTGGAAAGATCGTGGATTGTCTGAGGTCTCCTGACTTCTAACCCAGTGGAGAATTAGATTCAGAGCTTAATATCTATTATCTCATTTGAACCCCATAACAATACTGTGAGATAGGCATTCCTTTTGTTGTTCAGTTGATTTTTTCTGACCCTGTTTGTGATTTGCTTGTCAAAAATACTGAGTGGTTTGTGGTTTGTCATTTCCTTTTCCAAGGTGATCCTGATATCATGATCTGATAAAAATAAAGGTTCCCAGAGCTGCCTAGGATCACCAGCCAATAAGTCTCTGAGGTTAAATTCAAATGTATGTATTTCTGAATATTAAGTCCAGAAATCAATACCCAACCTACATCACACTGCCTCATTTCATAGGAGTTACATTGACAGAATTTGGTAGTGGACTGACTATGAGAGAGGCGAAGAAAGGAAGACATGAAAAGGAGAAGATTTCCAGCACTGGTCAAGTCAGTCAATAAGTATTTATTATGGGGTGTAGGGAGGGAAGGGAATAAGCTTTTGTTAGGAGCGTACAAGTCTCCGGGCACTGTGTTAAATGCTTGGAATAACAAATTTGAAAAAGAAAGACAGACGAGACCTCCCTAATGGAGCATTCCATCCAATCAGAGAAGATAAAACGCAAAAGGAAGCTAAGAAGCAGAAGGAGTACAAAGGGAAGGTAATAGCCTTGGGGAAATGGTGGTGGTATTAAATTCAACTAGGTATTAAAAGCCTACTCAGTGCCAGGAACTATGCAACTACGGATTGGGATACAAAGACAAAGATGAAACTATCTCTGTCCTCAAGGAGCTTACATCTTACCGATAAGAAACAAAATGTTCTCAAATAAGTGTAACCCATGACTCAGGACTCCCCAAGAAATGGGTTCATATGGATCAGGTTAAATCTTGGGGCACCTAAAAAGATTAGTAGCTCTTTGGGTTCATTGGCTGTACCCACAGTTTACTCTGAGAAATTCTAAAAACATAATTTGTGCCTAGGTTGCACAAGTGTGAATGACTGGGTCCCCAGTTCCCCTAAAAGCACTGAAAATAACAAATGCACATAAAGGACAGCAAAATTATTGTGATCATTTAATTACATTAAAATTATTGCATTACATATAAATTATTTAATTACACTAAATAATCACAAAGTTATTGTAATTATTTAATTACCTTAAAATTATTTAATATAAATAAAAAATTCTGTGATTCAGTGAAATCTCCCTTCTCTGGTTAGCATGCTGCCTAGGAAACCTCCTTTCTCTCAAAGAGAGGTCAGATTTTAGGAATCTTTAAATCCAGGTTACTCTGGAGCAAGAGATTTCACTCATTTGATAGATTTGTTTATTCAGCAAGTCAATTCAAGTCAAGTCAAGAAGCATCTATTAAGCATTCCCTTTGAGACAGGTAAGCTGGGAATCCAAAGAAAAACAGAAAACAGTCCCTCCTCTCAAGGAGTTCACAGTCTAGTTGGGAGACAGCACACAAACAAATATGTATGAATATGATATAGACAGCATAAATGTGAGATAAACTCAGAGAAAAGGCACTGAGATTAAGGAGAATTGAGAAAGGATTCTTGCAGAAGCGGGGAACAGACTAGAAGGAATCCAAGGAATCTAGGAGGCAAAGATGAGGAGCAGAGCATTCCAGGAACAACCCCCAGAGCCAGGAGATGGGAGTGTCTTGTTTGAGGAACAGTGAGGAAGCCAGTATCACTGGATCACATAATATATGAGGGGAATAAGATGTAAGAAGACCGGAGAGGTTGAGGAGGGGGAATGCAGGATATGGACTCCAAACAAAAGGTTTTATATTTGATCTCAGAGATAGAGATAGATAAGGAGTCACTAGAGATTTTTTAATAAGAAGGAAGGGAAGTGACATGGTCAGACTTGTGCAATAGGAGAAGAGCAGTGACATCAAGATTCCTCAGGATCCATACCTAATGGACATCTTAAGAGAACATTTACAATGAGACAGGCACTATGCTTCACACACTACATTTCAGTCAAACTAGCCTCCTAGCTGTTTCTCACACATGACACTCCATTTCTCAGCTTTGCTCCCCATACCTAAAAGATTCACAATCCTCCTTCCACCCCTTAGAATTCTTAATTTCCTTCAAAGTTCAGCTCCTGTCTTCTTCCTACATGAGAAGGGTCCTATAAGGGCAGGTATGACTAAGAAATCACCCTTTCAAGCTCCAGTCCTCAAGAGGGCTATTGAGATTAGAATTATATGTATTATAATTCAGATGTTTGTCATCTAGGGATACAACACTTTCGGAGTTCAGGATAAAAGCCACTTTTACTGATCTCTCTGGGTGGGTAGTGTTCTTACTCCAAGTCAAGCAGATAACAGTTATCTTAATCTCAGTTTATCTCCTTTCTCACCAGATGCTTATTACATAAAAGAAAAAACATATTTACTGAAATGAAGTCAGAGTTAAATAGATTCACTTAGGGGATGGTATACATTAAAGTCAGGGGGCTCTGCAGGAAAGAAAATGAAATCTCCAGTCAATCAAGAAGAAAACCATCTCACCCAAGAAGTCTGCTCTTACCAGGCACTGGGAATCAAGGGACAGGTTAAGATTTTGGCTTTCCCCACCAGGGAGGGTTCTCATTAGCCTTACAAAGTCTATGCCTTGTCACCTCAACTCTTTTCTCCCAAGTCTCTCCACCAATCAGAAATCAGGTCACCCTCAATTTAAGCAGCATGAAGCATCACATGGTCCTCCTTCAGGGAACCACACAAGCCCATTCATGTGTCTATGTTGTTTCCCCCATTGGAATATAAGTTCCTTCAGGATGAAACGTGTTATCTTTGCATCTGAAACACCTAACCAAATGCCTGGCACACAGGTGCTTTGTCAATGTTTATTTGATTGACTGATTTTTTAGGCACCAAGCATAAGATAAATTGAAAAATTCTTTGACCTTCCATAACTTACTTTCTCCATAAGGGAATGAACATAAGATTTAGAGATTTTAAAAGGCATTTCTTTGATCACAAAGGGATCTCAGAGGCCATCTAGTCAAATACCTTTATTTTGCAAGAGAAAAAATTGAGACCCAGGGGAGTAAAATGACTTAGAATCATAAATCTAGACTCAGAAGGAACCTTAAAAACCATCTATCAAATCCAACCCCTTCCTTTTACATATGAGGAAAATGAGATCCAGCAAAGTTAAGTGAGTTGCCCAAGTTACATAGATAACAAGCGTGGATTTTGAATCCAGGTCATCTGATTCCAGACTCAGAATTCTTTCTACCATTCTCCACATCTAAATAGAAAAATAAATTAAAATATAAGGGGAGAGGAGTGATTAAGAAAGGCTTCCTGTAGGAGGTAGTATCTGAGCTGAGATTTGAAGGAAGCTATGGATTCTGAGAAGCTGAAAAACAAGGATATGCGTTCCAAGTACAGGAGTAAGAGTTGTGAAGGCACAGGGGCCAAAAGGAGGTGGGAGTGAGGGGAGAAGGAAAGTCAAGTTCAGGGAAGAATAAGAAAAGGAAACTGAGGTCCAGAGAGATTCACTGATTTCCTCAATGTCCTTCAATCAACAGAGACCATTGGATAATAACTGTGGATTACAATAATAGGAAAGCACCAATGTTTTTCCATTTGAGAAAGAAATGGAAGATATGATCACTGATGCTTAGAGAGGGCTCCAAATGAAGACAATTCAAAAAGATGCTCTGACGAGTCCTATTAAGTCCAGTCTTGAATCAAATTAACATGGAAACATCCATAAATTCTTCAAATTGGGAGGGACTGTTACTTGGAAATTTCTTTTGAAAGGTTGCAATTTTTTAAACAAAATGAACCCGTAGATGATTAGAGTTAAGTTCTCATGAAGTCCAAGAATTTTATCTATTTCACATTCCACTGAAGCAATCAATTCCAATTATTGAAGTACACACTTTATTTGGAAGATTGACAGCAAGCCTAGAAGGACCACTACTGACAAAAAAACATTTGAATAACTCATATCCTTCCCCCTTCTTCACAGAATGATTCATCTAATGTCATATGCATTTCATCTTTGACTCATATAAAGTACATCGTAACAGTCTTTGTAAAACTTGTAATTATTGCATCTATTTTTGGCCCGCTATTCACTGGCTCTTCCTAGGCCTTTGGAATTAACAATCAGGCTTCTTTCCTCTTCATTATTTAGTACCCGACCAAATGGAGATGGTGCCAACCAATCCAAATCCTTGGATCAATGACCTAATTAGAGTCAAAAGTTAGAGATACAAAACTTCTCCCAGGAAAAAACTCTCATGTCTCTTCCCCCAAAAAAGAGTCAAACATGGAAAATGCGGGGGGGGGGGGGCGGGAAGAGAAGGGAGAGGGAGGGAGAAGAGGAGAGGGAGGGGGAAAGGGACGGGGAGAGGAAGGGAGAGAGGGAGGGGGAGGAAGGGAAATTTTAGCCAAAGTGAGAAATCCAATTAGTCTCAATTAAAGAAATAATATTAAATACCTTAGAAGCAATCATTATATGTTCTGAAGAAACAAAAACAAAATAGCCCCTGCTTTCCTGGGATGCCCATTCTAGTAAGGGGAATACAACATACAAAAAATAAAATATGAACCAATGAGAAGAAATATGGAGTAGGGCCAGTCATTGAATTCATGAAGTGCTTACCTTGTGACAAGGAGAAGGGGAAAGGAACAAATATTTATTAAGTACCTACTATGTGCTGAGCACTGTGCTAAGTGCTGGGGATACAAAAAAAGGCAAAGGATTAGTTCCTACCTTGAAAGAGCTCACAATCTAATTTATATGTGACCTTGGACAAGTCACAACCTCTCTCAACCTGTTTCTTCATCTGTAAAATGATGGGTTTGATTGAGATGGCCTCTGAAATTACTTCAAGCACCATATGATCTCTTAGAATTAAGAGATAAGTCATGGATGGGCCATGATCTCTCACGGTGGATGGAATGCCCTATGTTGACAAAATTACCTTCTCCATTTCTGTGAATCTCATCTCACTTAGGATTGTTTACATACTACTTGGTCTCAGGCACTGCCCTAAACCCTGTTCTCCTTACTCTTCCTTGGCTGTGGTGCTCCATCTTCACATCATTGCATGTCTGGAACACTCTTCACCTTTCCTGGCTTCCTTCAAGGCTCAGCTTCACCAGGAGGCCTTCACTAGGCCCCCACCCTTCCCTCTGAGGTCACCTTCTATAGGCTCTGGACATACCTTTCAGGTACATAACTCACCACATGATTTCTCACCTATTCGAATGTGTTTTTGTGTTCTTTATAGCTCCAGCCAGCCCTTATGCAGTTCCTCATGCATAATAAGGCCTTAATAAATCTTTACTGGCTGACTCTAATCCCAACTTATTGGAGCTGGGAGGAAAGTGCTTTGCAAATGCTAAAGCATTACAGAAATATGGTGTTATTAGTATTATTATCTCTTGTCATAAATAATAAGAAGTTTCACCTCAGCTTGTGACCCAGGGCAAGATTCACACCTCTCAATAATGCCCCAGGAAAATATTAAAGACTCAGTTATGAAAGAGCTGTAGATCTCTATTGGTAGAGAGAGATTCCATACATCCAGGCCAGAAAAACAAACCAAAAAATAACCCCTCCCCCCAAAACAAAGACAAATTATATTTGTTTATAATTACATAATACGTATTTGTATGTGTGTATGTATGTATACATACATAAAATATACACACATATATATACACCACTGATGTAGATTATATATTATATTCATACAAATTATGTAGACATATATGCACTGATAATACAGGCCTGTATTAGATGCATATGCATACACACACATACCAATGATCAAAGCACATAAACATATGTAGATAAATGATACACATATATTGTTTATACTGATGGGGTAGACATAGATTATGTATATTACATATTAATAATATAGAGATTATGTGTCTATATTATATACATTGGTGATACAGATGTTTATTTATATGTGTGTGTATATATGCCACAATGACATAGGCATGCAGATTATATATACATATATATCAATGAAAGAGACGTATGTATTTACCGATGACATAGCCAGATGCACATATATAAATATGAATGATATAGACAGACATAGATAATATTACTTGGAAGATGGCGGTGTAGCAGCAGCAACACATCGCAGCTCTCACATAGCCACCCCAAAATACCCATAAAATAGGACTCTAAACCAATCCTGGAACTCCAAAACGCACGCAAAGATACTTCCCCCTAAAGTCAGCTCAGCTACGAGGAACCATATCAGCACTGCGAACCCAAACCAGCCTGGCCTGAAGCCGC